>VXBJ01001538.1:129140-154290 GCA_013400055.1 Nycticryphes semicollaris | reverse complement strand
GGGGTGGAAAGGGGAGAAAACGGGGAAAATAGAGAGGAAACAAACAAAAAACCCCACACTCGGCCACTCTCAAAATCTGGCAGTATACTCCTGGGATGGTAAAAAGCACATTTTCTTTCTGATTTAAGCCAGTTGCTACGATTAAGCAATTCTAACTAAGCAGAAAATACCTTCTCTAACACAGAAATCTCTACTTCAAGTATTATTTCTATCACCAGGTCTTTCAAAAATTTCTTCCCCAGCTAGTGAATCTAAGGTAGTAGCAGACCATTTTAAGACACAGCTGCTAAATATCACTTGCATCAAATCACATTCGAACCATTATTAAGTTATACAGTTGCTATTTACATACAGGTTGCATTTTCTTCCCCGGGCGAGCTCCTTCCATGCTGATGTGTAGAAACGGAGAATGCCCTTGTCCGAGACCCTGCAATGAACCTCCCAAGAGATCAGAGACTGCGCATACATGACTGCTTTAACTCGCACTGCTTGACACAGATGTACTCCGGGGAAGCGGCTCCCCGGCCCCGCAGCCAATCGCTCCCTGGCCAGCCTCTCATCTCCCAGGCCGCCCGGTCACAGCTACCGCAGGGTCGCACAAGAGCGGAACGGGCAAGACGACGTGCCTTCAATTCCAGCTCAGAGAATACCAAAAAAGGAACTGAAACGGAGTTGAAGACTTAACATTTTCTGCATCAGCTGCAGCTAAGAACAGCTCCAAGGTTATACTTGTGCTCCGATCCCAGACTTCATTAGCGCTACAAAATGAAAGCAACGTTTGTACCTCGGGTCCCAGAACAGAACAACCCAAAACTCAAACATCTGCTAAGTGCATTTATAGCTGTATTGTCAACCTTTCACTGAATATTCATTCCAAAACATTTAAATTTTTTTAGTATATAAACCATATATTCTTGTTCAGCAATAAACCAGGACTTACTAAGAAATCCTCATTGATTTTTTTTTTTTCTTCCTCTTGAAGAGGTACAAAAGCCATACTGTTAGCTGCCAATAATTTCACGTGTCCTTCCAGAGTAAGAATGCTCTGTTTCAGGTATGGTAGGAGTAGCTATGCTTCTTCCTTGGTTAAGCTAATCATAAAAAAAACGCAGCCTCAACTCCATGAGATCAAATTCAGAGCTTCATTTCACTCTTCCCCTCTTTATCACTGTCATACCTTTATCTCCTTGTCCCATCATATAACATGAAGGAAAACTGTCACTTTAAGGCATTATCCATAACTGAATCTCCATGACATGACACTGCCTTTCCTTGTTCTTTTTTGCTTTTTTCATTCGTACTTCTAGGATGATGAGAACTCTAGTAGTGATGCTGGACTGGTGCCACCCCCACCAAGGAACAACACAAAACAAATAACACACTGTTTATAAACCTGGGGCCAAAGAAACATATTGTGTAACTGTGAAAAAGGTATTTATCACATAGCAGTTCAGAAATCAGAAGACCACATTCAGTTCCCCTCATTGCCTTTCTCGGTCCAGAAAATTCTCTAACCATAGACTAATAAAAGTATTCTCAGATAGTGCTGACAAGAGAGTTTAAAAGTAGTTTGTTTCCACTCTGCAAATAGAAGTTCACTCTAACATGTGCGTGAATCTTTTTACTCCCAAGCTATTGAAGGCCCCTCTGCCCCTATACATGAATTACCATAAACTAAAGAATTCATATAGAAAGAACAAAGTTAAACAAAAAATATCAGATACACTAACCCTTAGAGATTTCAACTGAGCATCCTAAACCAAACCTACTCTTTTCCTAATACAGGGAACAGATTCATGCAGTTCTTCAGCTACTCAGATGAACACTGAAACTGCTATGCTGAATTGTGTTCTGCGGGCTCTCCCACACTTTAACGCAGGCTTCCTTAGCAGAAACCCATATTAGAAGTACTTCAATTCCTGACAGTACAAAAGTTGGTTTGTTGAGGTTGGGGGTGGGTATGTGTGTGATAAGTAAAGAGGCTGCCTATTCCTTTGTGATAGAATAAGGGAGGACAGGGAGGACTGGGAATCACACACCACTGATTTTTTTTTTTTGTTTTTATATGCTTTGGAATAACTACTTACTTGGTTTGGTAACTTAAAAATAAATTAAAAAAAACCCCCAAAAACAAAACCAAAAAAACTCTCTGAAGCAGTTTATTGAAAGTCTGTAGTCAAGCAGTTCCCAGTTAATAGTCATTCAGTCTTGGAACAACAACAAAAACCACCAAGAAGCTTTTTATTAATTGAAAGATAAAAAAATAGAAAGCAAAGAACACGAACATATAGAGCCAAGCTGAAAAATCCAACATTCTAAAATATAAACATGTTGGGGTTTTTTCCAAACTGATGGAAGATTTTGTCTTTTAAGTCCCATACCAAAGTACTTTGTGGATAAACGTTTGCTCTTACCTAAGAATAAATACCAGGGATTCGTGTTAGATGTATAACAACACAGCAGCTTCAAACTGCAATTGTCTTAACTTGTTTAACTACAAAAGTATTCTAAAACAAACTTCAGGCAAATATATTCAAAAATATCACATCCTTGAACATGTTCAGTGACAACACTGTGGGAGCTCAGAGCAAAACTATTTGTGCTGCAGCAGTATTTCAATCATATGCTTGGTGCTGCAAAAGAATCTTTATGATGTATGGGGGCTTTATTTTTTTTTTTTTTTAAAGAAAAAGGAACATAAGTAGCTATCAGGCAACATACAATTTTTCCATCAATCTGTTCTTGTTAATTTTAATTTTTATTCTCCTCCAAGTTCCACTTAATTTGAGCTTATCTCTAGCTATAAAAACACCTTTATGGAAAATGGATTGAAAAAAAAAAAAACCCAAACATACATATCTATTCTCCAGACAGAAAAGAAAGGTTTCATCTGAGCTCTTTGCAAAACTTTTAATCTTTTCACAAGCTACTCACAGTACTAGTTCATAATTTCCTTGTAAGCAGTACAGGCGTCCATTAAAAATTCCCTCAAAATCAACTAAATTGGACTGCTTCCAAAACCTCTGTTAACCATGGGGTGGAATGCAGAACTGTTTACAGTGGATTAGAGGAGTAGTTTTCATGTCACTTGTTACGACTAGTTTCTGGATCAATCTGTAAAAATATCCACTATTGCATGCTACAGCAATACTAGCATTAACATCCCAGCAAGCTGCACATATTCCTACAGCCACAAGCTCTTCTTTCCCATCCTCCAAATTTTGCTCTTAAAATGAGCATGCAATAACGATCCCAATCTATCATGAAGAGGCAGTAAACTACCTCCATGCGGGGTCTGCAGAGTCTCCAGCAGGCAGAGCTGCGTCTAGTCGGCCATTCAGGACATGAGCATGTTTTTATTTAAAGCAGATACAGGGGCAGGACTGTACTTTCACCAGGATTTGCCACATGAGCTCAAGCCCAGCGCTATCAGACCAAGCCAGAGAGGAACACAAGGAAATCAAGTGCTCTTTTGCTTGCAAACAGGTTATTCTGACATACCCACACATCTAGCCCTGGAAATGGGTAGATCTGGTACAAGGTTTCTATTGATACTCTAAAATCCTGTTTCAGGGGTGGGGTGTTAAGAGTTGCATCCGTTATCCAACTCAACCCTTCCTTATATGAACAAATTATACAAAATAAACATGGCATTTTTTTCCAACATTGCAGCCCAAAAAAGCCAATGCAGTTCACTGTTGCCTTTTTACTTGTATATGAAAGGATAGCACCTATCTCAAAGCACTTCTCTTTCGAAAAGAATATAAAACCCCAAGAAATACTCAGCAATGAGACAATAAGGAAGTACTTCTAAATGAAGCTTTATTTGGGGGGAGGGAGGGGAAGAGGGAGGACAGGTCACAAGGGAGTCAGGTGGAAAAGCAAAGTGCTAGGGTATTAAGACAATGCAGGAGCAAATTGTATGACACAAACTGTCTAATATTGGTATGTCAAATACTACTACAGATGGTTTTGTTCAGCTCCTTATTAAATAGGAACCTACTAACTCTCACCAAGAACAGTTTTCTATTCAACATAAATTAAATATAAGCTATTCCTCTAAGGAGACATTATCCCCTTCACAAGGGAACACAGAAACCTTCACAGGCAGTGGCTCATCATTTAAAACGATCCATAAAAACTATGAGTCTGACTGCCTACAAGTATTTTTCAGAATAAAATTTCCACATAACAGCTAGTTCCCAAGAACTACATCTGCATAGCATGCTTCAGCTTGCTTCAGTTTGTATTCGCACGTACACATTGAACTGAGTGTTTNAAAAGATAGCTGTATTCTGTGCAGATAGTCTCTGGTGTAGTGCCCCAGTAGTGGACTCTTGGGTTTCTCAGGACATTGCAGGACAGCTGTCACAAGCCACTGCAACGCTGAGAGTGAGCACAAGGCTGGTTGTTAGTTGAGCCCTCCTAACATTTACACAATTACACATCATTCTGAGAGCTACCAGTGAAATCTGTAATTTGAACAGGCATCAACAGTGAGTGGGTATTATGTACCCTATTGTACAGACTCCTTCCTTAATCACCGTGCCGTCCTGATTTGGATACAGAGATGAAGCAGTGAAACAAGAGACACCTGTAAAGTTTTAGAGTACTTATTTCTGGACTCAAAAACATCCCTCACTAGAGACAGACAGAAGAAATTCACCATGTTCAAACAGAACACTACCAAGAATTTCACTTCAACATGCATGAGCCTGTGGTCACCATGCAAATGGCATTGAGCTAGGCTGGGCGGGGAGAGGGTTTGCTTGCATGATTTGATCTGTTGTTGGTTGGGGGTTTTTTTATTTGGTGTTGGTTTTTTTGGCAAAAGAATGAGGATGCTTTCTAACTTCAAAGCCATTCATTTACAACTACAACATATCCATCATGTCCTGCTTTTGCATAAATCCATCTCCAGGCTTTTTGGCGGCATTTTTGAGAGATATTCTAATTTTTCTTTATCCTAAAGAAGCCTTAAATCACTGTCCAAGTTCAGAAAAACCATAAACCACGGCTGTTTCAACACTAGTAAGGCCATCTAATCAAGGCCATGTTTAAATGCTCTACAATCACTTGTCCAAATACTACACATTCATCTCCTAGAATAATAGAGAAATGAACAGCTAATGAGTCTGGATATGAAGCTGCCTAATATGGGGCAGGTAATTTTATTTGGTTTGTACTGACATTATTTGAAGTACAGGCACACAAAAGCCTTTCCTTGACAGCAGATCCTCAGAAGGAAAAAAGAAATAAAACCAAACCAAGTTATACCGCACAGGACAGGTCCTTGACAAGAACACCAATCATCAGCAGCTAATAAATAAAAAATTTGCTCTTTCAATGAATGCTGTAACTTTTGAATTATTATTCATCCAAATGTCTTTCTCTCAACAGAAAAGTGAAAGATCGTGAATCTCACCAATTTGCATTAATTTAATACTTTACTCTTCATCTTGAGCTTTCCTTGTCTCTCAATTTTTCTTCTATTCATATTAATTGCAACCCAGCCAAACCTTTACCAACAATATATTTACTCTTGGAGTGAACAAAAATTAGTACCTACAAATCAAAGCTCAGCAAACTATAATGGAAAAGTATGGCAACATTTTTCAACACCAGTAGCAGGACTGATACAGGGGGATCATCACTCTGACAGGCCACAAATAGCAGTCAGGTGACAACTTCCCCTCACAGTGTTTTAAATACACATTATAAGTTTTGTTTTGGTTCATTGGGAGGGTTCTTGACGTTTTTGCCAGCTTCATAGGCTGAATCAACTTAAGCAAAAGGAGACAGGACAAAGGGGGAATGACGCCTCCTCTTCAGAGACCAAGAACTAATTAGTCCAGCTCAGCCTTTGCATGAAGTTGTATCTTAAGACATGTACTTTCTTGCTAAAATTTCTTCCATTTTCCTCCTGCAATTCTAAAGCACAACAGAGTACCTTCAAAGTCTGAAACAACCTTTATAAGGGAAGCTGTTGCTAGACAAAAAACTTGTCAGAACTTTAAAGTTCTATGAACCAGCCTAAGATCCTTCAGAAGGATCACTGAAGGGATATTTACAAGGGGATCCACTTTTGTTTCTCATTTGCTTTGCTTACTATCATTTAAATGTATAGTTGAGCTGCTTTTGTTTCTGCATGAACAGAGAAAGCAGCTGATTTTCTGATGCACTAAATGTAACACTTTTGCTGTCTGACTAGGCAAAGTCAATTTAAAAATAAGGTGCCAATTCAGGCACAACAGATTCTCGCACACCACTGTACATGGTACATGGAAAAACTAATGCTGTAGGATTCTTACTGTAAACTTATGACTTCAAGGGCTATTTAGTAAAAAAAGTTGAATGCATCCAACCTGCAGAAGGCAAATTAGATACTCTTGATTTGTTTAACAAACACTTTGATTTCTCTACGTTAAAGGGTATTAACATTTCAGTTTGCATCAGAGTTCTAATCAGCCAGCAACTACTACAGAAAGTGCTCTCTGAAAAGATTACTCAAACAATACAGAGAGATTTGTAATCATTTTGGAGTAAGCAACAGAAGTTACCTGTGCGCTGTCATCCAGTAGCACAAGTACAAGCTCAAGGAACGACTGATTTTAAGTGAAATTAAAGCATGAACAAGAAGGAATTAAGACAGGCTTTTGGCTTTCACATTGACTTCTTGAAGACAGGTAATTATCCAGTTTTGCATAAAGTCTACCCATTAAAATTCTACTGCCGTGGTTTTCCTGTAAGGCAAATGTGAACTGGCAGAGTAAGCTTAGGGCAGAACCATGCTACCCGAGATGCAACCATGCCAATTTTGATCAGTCCTAGGAACTCTAAAGTTGCCTTCAATATATCAAGTCACATCCCAAATTTTTAACTCTTCTCCTTCATTATCTGACTGAACTTGAAGAGAGATTCAAGAGCTTAAAAACATCCTTACAGACATCACTGATTCCATTAACAGACAGAAAACTAAAATAATAAGTCAAATTCAAGGTAAACCAAACATTAAGTACACAAAATACATCATCCAGACTGGAGACCTAAATGAAAGACCTTCCAGCAATATGAATCAACTATGCTATAGCTGATGGTTACAAGAACTTTATTTTAATGATTGCAATTCAGAAATTAACAGCTAGTAGGGAATTTTTTAATGTTGGGGGAAAAAAAAAAAAAAAAAGCAAGAGTTGATCTAAACAACGGCAACTGTATCTGGCAGCCGAATGAATTTTCTACAAACATCAGATAAGGGAAATAGAGAAAGGGGGGAGGAAGAGGGGAGAAGCCAAATCCAACACTATTGCATGACATTTCTAACAATTTAGAAACTAAGTCTCCAGAAGAAATATGTATTTCTGGTACTATCAAGTGTGTAGAGAAGCCATCTACACATAATCTAAGATTTGCTTTATCTGTGCATATAAAATAGAGGCAACTACAGCTTATAGCCCTATGGATGTGTAACCACAGCAAACAAATTTCTGCAATCAGGTATTTTAAATCATACACACATTAATATAAGTTTAACTGTTTAGCTGGGTTTTTCTGGGGGGGAAGAACATCTTCACTAGAAGGCTTTTAACAAACAAACCAAGCTTTTATCATTCCATGTTTCCAAGAGATTGTTTTCCACCTCAAATTGACACAGGAAAGAATTTGAAAAATGAAATGCGAGATAAATGAGAAACAACAGTTAAAAGAGGTAACATTGTAACTTTCCCACTTATAGCCAAAAGCAACATGTAAAGAAATATTTACATAGGAAGAATTTGAATATACTTGTCCTGTAGGCAACTCTCCATGTTTCTAATGATAAAGGTTTCATTTGCCTAAATTATATGCATATTATAAGCCTACCCATCCTTTTTCCCCAGCGTTACTTTGCTTAAGTCAGGACACACAAAAAGAAATTAGCCTATTCACCAAATTATCTGCTATTATTTTCACATTTCTTCACAGGACTGACTCTACAGAAAAAAATAAGTGCCTGTAAACCAGTCTGGGAAAGTGTCACTGAACAGCATGCTGTTAAGATCTCCCACGTACAGAATAGAATGAAACTGGCTTATAACTCCTGCTAACCTTAGTAAAATGAGATCATATCTGATAAGGCACTCAACTTCAGTAGATAACAGTACCCTTTTATTGAAATTTGAATAAAATTTGTTATTTGGCACAGTATGACATCATAGCTTTTGGTGATCTTAACATCAATTTCAGAGCTTTTGACAGAGATGTAATTAATTTAAGCAATAATTAAAGCAATATTGATATTACTGCAGTAATTTCATATATGATTTTACCAATCTTTTACAGACTTCCCCAAAAACTGAGATTTCCAAAAGATTTGTCTTTAAAATTTCAACCACTTTTCATTATTATCAAAATCACCACTAGCAGAAGCATTACTCTCAAAAAAAAAAGTATATAAAGCAAAATCATTCAAGCATAGACAAAAAAAATAGCTAAAAGCTATTCATGTTGTCTGAGGTCCCTGTGCATTGACAGGGGCTCACGAAAGGGTAACACACTCTTTTCTTACTGGGACAGAACAACTGTGCCAAAAGGAAGCTTTCTCCTTAAAGGAAGACTGAGTTGTAGTTCACTTTAGAATTACAACATTCATACCAGGGCACCAGGGAGAACCCGAAAGCAGTTGACTTCAAAAATCACTTGTGTATGCTAATGCTGCTTTTAACACCAAATTTTCACTCATGGAAAAGTTATTTAGATACATGAAGGAAGATAATTTTTTTCAGACCACTAAGGTCATAATGCTTAAAGACCTGAAATTTAGTCATACGGTCTATGTAATTGGGAAAAAAACATGGAATTCTTATAACCTCAGAAAGGAAGCTGCTACACAACAGTACAGAGCTCAACCATCATTCTCGCTATTCTTATGGTTCTTCCAGCCTTCTCTACTGAAGAAAATTATCAAGCTGTATACTCATATACCAATATTGAAGTGGCACATTAAAGAAAAGCAGTTGAAAAAACTCAGTGCATGTTACTGTTTAGGAAATGAAACAATGAAAGCAGCCTGAAGAAGTCTGGGGTTTTTATGTATTTGAAGCTTGTTTCCACTTTTGACTAATTAGCACAATATTATTAGAAACATACATATTCATAAACACTGTGTTTTCCCAAACAGCATCATCATGAACACTCTGCACAATCAAGGAGCTGTTTCACTTGTACTTGGGGTCTTGATTTAAATTTATGAGACAACGCCACATTTCTAAAAGCTCTAAAAGAATTAAGTAGCATTAGGAGACAAAGATAGGGATACAGGTTTGAAAGATGTCCTTCGTAGCATTCACAGCCTAACACTTTCTAAGAAAAAGGCTGGAGGAAGAGGGTGGTGTAAGAGAGGGTTTATCAATGGTTTCCTGAAATTCACCCTTCTTTCTTTAAATAATGATTTTCTTTTTTTAATAGCTCTATATACTTATTTAAAGTGGTATTATATTCCATAGTGAGACTTTTAAAATATATATATATATCTTTTGATAACTATTCAAGTATTGTTAAGGTGTTGCAAACTAACTTGACTCAAGTCTTTTTCACTAATGTAACTGTCAAATAATACATACTAATAGAAAGCACATTTATGGTTGGACTTGATGATCGTAAAGGTCTTTTGCAATCTAAATGATTCTCTATTTTCTATGATTCCAATGGAGATACATCAGTGCTTTTGCTACTGAGGTGGAACATCCTTAACATTTTACATTAATTCTGAAGCACCAGCTCAAATAAGTTTTTTCAAACTATTCACCAAGATTTTATGAATGAAAAGCAATAAAGCCAACACAAAAACCCCTCTGCTCAAGTTGCTTTTATTGGAAATTTGTGAAACTACAGAGGAAAACTATCTATTCTAAATTAGGAATCCACTGAAGGAACTACCATTCCTAACAGGGTAATACTAACACATGATCTAAGAAGCCAAGAACATACCTCTCCCATGCTATAGCCCCTTGTCAAGCAGAGACCACTTCTTTACAAACACATCATGAGCTGGCCTTGAATTACAGGCTCTGTCTACTATAGTAGCAAACTGAGACCCAAAAAGAGTCACAAGAATTTGAAACCAGATACCCCACTCAGCCCTCAGCCGCAAAGGAAGACAAACTGCCCTGTATTCAGTTGTAGACTCCTTTGTTGTGCTGTAGCTGTATGCTGGGTGGCACTTTCTATGATGAAAAGAAGACTTGCTTGTTGCTCAAGTGGAGTCTTAGAACACTGTGACAGGACCACATGCAAATATTGTTTAAAGCAAGTAATTCTGGCCCTGTTTCATTAGTCTCTGAACAACTTTGATATAAGCCATTATTCCCATTAATAAGACCTCTGTCAAACTACTTCCTACAAGTATGTTTAACACATTAACTCACATAATCAGCAGAGGACACTTAACAAAGACCAGCTTTCTCGTCTACAGAGTTCAATGATGAACTGCAGCAAGAGCTTTAACATTATGTGAGCTCACTCAGGCTCTTTTTGTTTCACAACAGAAACCAAAAAGTTTTCTGGTTTGGATTTTCTCGGGCTGACTGATACAGGCTTATTGACGTACCAGGTAGAATATAAAGCATGTAACTTGTTTTGAAACTTTTGTCCACACTGGTGATACAAAATTAGGATATCACTGCTGACGACTGTCTCAAAGCACAATCACAATGTATATCAAACGGAAAACAGGATTATTTTTTTAACTTTTTCAATTTACAGTATTTCTACCAAAACTGCTTTCTGGGACCCAATGGGTTTAGAAGCACTTTCTTCAATAATACAAACAGCACAAGGCAGGGGGAACCAAACTTCAAAAAAATATCCAGTCACATGCAGGACATCATTAAGTCCAGTTTTTATTACTATCTGCCTAGAATTAATACATAGGAAAGCTGCTGTGCGTCTCTGCATAGTTATTAAAGAGAAGTAATGCTTTAAAGTTACATTGAGGGAGCACACTTCGAGTTTAGCCATTAATGCCAAAGTTGAGAGATACTAACACAGTAACATGTGGAAAGGTGACATTTTATTACTTAGAAGGAACTCAGTGTTTAGCTCTATATGAGGCAGCATATGAAACAGAGAAGTACTGTAGAGCTGCAAGTGCTCCCTTTCTCACCTTTACAGAGGGGCACTTGTCTACAGCCACCAAGAAAAATTTCTCTAATGCTGCCGTACAAGCCACTATCAATCTTTGCAGGTATGTGGAAAAAGCACACCAATTTGCAACACCAAGTTGCAAAATCATTTTTTTCTAGAGACATCCCATGGGAATCCTTCCACATCGCAGAAATACAGACTCACTGCTCACACAGCACTGGGCAGTCAGGGACAATTCAATTCCTCTGAGGCCATCTGTCAACAGATGAAGTTAAGGATAAAAGTCAGGCAAAAAGACAAGCATTGGATACTTTACAATGAAGTTGGAAATCATATTTTGATTTGGGGAGGAAGTGGAGAATAGCAGCCTTGGGCATACCTAAAACACACCTCTCTTGCTTGCTGCTGCACCTGAATTTCCCATGGAATTCTTGAGAATTACCTTGGCCACAGAGCCTACAGAAGGACACCACAGAGCTCCCCTTCATCTCTTATCACTTCTCACAACAAGCCACGTTCTTGATGGTTATCTTATCTCAATGATTCCTACATAATCATGAGGAGGTTGAATGAAGTTCCCAGATTCTTCTCCTCTTTCCCATCCTATACATCAATTTCAGGAATACTAGTGGACTTAAAATACCTTTATCAATTATCTGTGAAATATTAATTTGTGCAATACAGAATTATTTTGATATACAGCTCTACAGGAGACCAGATCTCAAAATTAACGTCATGTCCATTCTTTACTTTTCTGTAATATATACCTTCTTCCATTCAAATTTAATACATCTTAAAGACAAATACACACATACACATGAACAACCCATTCACCAATAAATAGCCATTGTTCAGATATCATCAAATTATACAGCTATTGTACCCATTCACGGCATTTGGATTTTTTAACAAACCACAAGCCAGAAAGGGAAACTTTCTTGTCAGACTCAAGAGTTTGTTTTATATTGTGAGACAATTCAAGCAAGAAACAGGTTCATCTGTATCATAATGTGGCCACAATACATTAAACTATTAACAGTCTTTTGATATATCACCACAAATTGACAGCTGAGCCTCTGAGCTTGACAAGAAATAGCAGTAATGCAAGTCACAACACAGAACCCAATGTATCATCTTGGATAAATGCATTCTTTACTTTTAAGTAGAAACTCATGCACGTTGTACACCTACATTACATTTCCAGAAACAAGCAGGCATACAAACAAACACAGATACCCTTTCTGTCACTCCCACAAGTACTCAGCTCCATTGCCTTGCCCAGCTGCAATCCCCTTGGGCTCTCAGCAGCTTCCAGAGCACCATTCCCAGCCCTGACACCTGTACTGCCATTGCCCAGTCTTCTCCCCAGCTGCTGCCATCTCTGCAGCCTCTAAAATAAACCTCTGTTTGGAAACACTGCCACCATTCCCTAGAAGCTATTTCTGAAAACAGATACACGTTTTCCTGGTTCTCTGGTGAGTTCACCGCTGCTAAGTTCACCTTGTGGCTACAACCTTCTCCAGTGCCTGGAAGCAGACACTTGTGACTTCATTCAAAATATGCACCACAGGTAACTTCAACTCAAAGTATTGTGCAGCAATCTCTTTATGCAGCAGACAACAGCTTTAGCTACTTGAAGCTTCATTATCTAACCAGATACAGATTTCTTCCAAGAACAGCCAAAGAAAAATAAGCATTTTCAAGAAGCTGAAGTGAATGCATTCATCTACAGTACAGTTTTTAAAGCATAGACCTACTCCCCACACCTTTCACAAAGAAGCACAGCTACAGAGTTGATGTGTGGACTAGCAAGTAAGTGCATATGCCTTGAAAGCACTGAAGCATATAAAGTATGATCTGGAACAGTACACCTGGTTTGAGAACTGCTGTTTTAACATGCAAATTCTTACCTTTACATTGCCTCCAGGATCCGGAAGTTTATAATCATCAGACACCCAGCCTGGGCTATCAAACATGCAAACACAGCAAATACCCACTCATACAATGAACTGCTGAATGGACAGAGAGAAATTGGTCACCTTGTTTACCAAAGTAGCATATTCCAAGTTATTGGATGTACTAGGATTAGCTAAAATCTCATATCCCAAATAGATTACAGTAAGTCAGCCCCACCACCAATTTTTTGTTTCCTGCCTTTTCAAAAGGTTCTATCCCTTCAAAGCACAGAATACAAGTAGTAGGTATATTCTTTGGCCTTAAGCATATCAAGTGTCTTCAGTTCTCTATTTATATTTTGCCCTTCATTTGTGTGTTCTTCACAGCAAAGGCAACTTACTCATGCTAAAGTATTAAAAGCCTCAGACTAACGCTGTCTTCACTCAATAGAATATGAACATCTTATTAACTATAAGCCAACAGGCTACCTACCAAGCACATCTGCACTATACAAAACTTAGAATTTGTGTCTCTAAGTGAACCATAAAATTAAGTACTTTTAATGATGTCAAACAAAATGTTTTGTTTGACAAATAGTTTTTTAATCACGTCAAACAAAATCATTTGGTGAACAGCTGTTCCTTTAAAAAAAAAATTAGCTAGCATCCGACCTCTATTTAATATTTGATCTTTTCTGGGTCTCCTGTTCTGAAGACTTGAATCTATAATTTTACTTCATTTTAAAAATAACTGTTCATCCTATTGCCTCTAAGGAACTTCTCAATAAACTGATCTTCCTCAGCTGAGGCTATACCTACAGCATCTGAGTATAAAACAAGACCCAAGAAGATTTATTCTTACCATACACAGATTCATATACAGTTACATACTTCAGTAAAAGTAAGCAAAGTCAATCTAGCAAAGTTTGGTACAAAATATTCTAATAACAAACTTTGGTTACACTTCTAAGAAACATAAAGGAATCACAAACATTTTATATAGCATCAGCAGTTAAGGCAGGTAATGGATGGAAACACTGATGCCAACAACAACGAAAAAAATGGTTAATGTTATTTTTTTGACTGGCATACATCAGCAGTGTTCAAAACTCAAGAACTTACACAAAATCATTTGGTGAACAGCTGTTCCTTTAAAAAAAAATTAGCTAGCATCCGACCCCTATTTAATATTTGATCTTTTCTGGGTCTCCTGTTCTGAAGGCTTGAATCTATAATTTCACTTCATTTTAAAAATAAGTGTTCATCCTATTGCCTCTAAGGAAAAATACTCTCAACTTCTCAATATCTTTAATAAATTTGCTTGCATTTACAATCTAAAACTAAGACTGTCTAGTTTTTGTACACTTTATATATAAACTGAAACATGCCTCTCCATCCTATCATTATCTAACTACCTGCAGTTCAACCAAATACTAATTACAAGAGTATCTGCCTCCTTAATTTCCTTTTTGATAGCTCTCAATGGCAGGCAAGTGCAGCAATGTTAATAAATATCAAGCTGAAAAAGGAAAGGATCTCTGCTACTCTTGGGTTTTATCACTTCCTTAAGTGAGTCATAAGAATTACCAGATGCTATCTGTTTGTTTTTAAATATACACCATGGCTGGTAGAGTGCAGTCATTTGACAAACAAAATGAAGAATTTACCACCAACAGTAACACCAACTGTGGTTACTCACTAAGAAGTTTCTCATTTCCTTTTTCGTACACAAAAGTCTGGAAATATGTTTGATATGTTAAAGAAATGCATGTGCTTACATAATGGTATATCCTCACAACAGTGCTGTAGAATCCAAAGAAAAAAAAACTAGCCTAAAAACCAGCAGTAGTTTAAATACAATCTTTCCAATAGCTTTTTTTTTTTCTTAGAAACAAAGCAACAGTAAATCTAACAGTAGTCTAAATATTAGATACAACAAGGTAAAGAGCTTGCAATGAGTTGTTTGACTTCACAAGTTAGTAAGAGAACCCACAAAAAGAATCCTTCTTTCCTTCTTTTAAGTGTTCTTTCTGAGGAGCAACTGAAAAAGACACTCTAGCTTTGTCTAGCACTAGTAAGCACCAACAGCATTATTCAGTTAAAACCCCTCTATAAAAATAGACAGGAGTGAAGAAAGCATTTCCTAGAACACAGAACAAAGTTGCAGTGTTTCCACCTGCAACAAATCACATTTACGGATGTCACAGAGAAAAAAATTCAGGCTTTTCAAGTGAAGTATCGCCACTATGGCAGAATTGTCCCCCCTCTACTTAACAGCATATAGTAAATACCTAATTAAGTACTTCAAGGAAGAAATACATATTATTACAGGTACATGACCTGGCAAAATATGAACATGCAAATCTGTTATGTTTGGTCCCTTCAAGCTGAGAAGAACTGAACATCATCAGCCAATGCAACAGCATCAGCCAACTAAAACTATTCAATGATTATTATGAATAGCTGCCTTGCACAAGTAGCAGCCATTGCAAATCAGTTTACAATACCGGAGTTTTTAAAATAATACTGATACAATATGTGTACCAGAAATCAATTGCAAGTAGAACACAATGTTCACATAAAGATGTGTGCCTTAAGTCTATGTTGTGAGTAGGACTAGAGGCCGTGTTACACAGTTTTAACATAAACACAGGCCCAGCACACCTCCCAGGGCTCAGCCAGCAGAGGCAGCTAACAGTTGTCACAGCAGTTCACAGGATAAAGCTACAAAAGGCCCTGAAGCATCGTTCAAGATAGTGCAACGTGTTACAGGGTGAAGTCTCCAAACACCAGTCAAAGCATCAGGGATCCCAGCTCCAAGAACTGTGCAGGGAAGATCTCATCATCCAGGTGTTGGTGGCTGCGGGGAGCACCCACTGCTCCTCCCTGGTGTTGTTCATTGCAGTGGCATCATCTGAGGGCAGTCTGCTATCTCTGAGGTGCTGAGTGACCAGGTGAGAGAGCTGCAGGAGGCGATGAACTCACTGCACAACAGGGAAGATAAGCAGGTCTGCTGCTTGCCGAACAACGGGTTTGGAACGACGGAGTCTCATCCAGTCCTCAAACTATTGCATTTTCCTGCGTATCTGGTATGGACACCAGTGACACTTCCAAAAAGCAATTACTGAGCAAATCAAGCGCGACTACTGAGCACTGTGGACAAGGGTGAAGAGGCCCAGGTGGTATGCCTCAGTCTCTCCATTGAGAAACAAATGGCTCAGGGCAGAGAAGACGCATCCAGAAGGTCAATATGTGGTTATTAGCAGAGTTTTTACTGCTATGACCACAGGAACCTCTTTCAGGAACAAGGATCCATCTGACAAAGCATTTCAAGAGTATCTTTGCCACTAAGTGCATTAAGCTTGCACACAAGACTTTAAACTAGGCATGGTGGACAAAGGTGGTCGCACTCAAGAGAAGTGAAGACATGGGGAACAAATGAAAGAAGGCTCTTGCGCTTCCCTTCTGAAAGAGGCAGGTCTGAGGCTCATCTCAAGTTCTTGCCTGCAAGTACACACAGCATGAGAAGTAACAGGAGGACTTAGTCCACACACAGTTGCAGAGCTATAGCCTCACGGGAATTAGAGAGCGACAGTAGGACAGCTCACATGACTGGAGTGCTGCAATGGATGGATACAAACTACTGAGAAAAGCCAGGCTGGAAAATTAAGGAACATGGGTTTCAATCTATGCAAAGGGCTGGCTACAACAAACACTGCTTTGTTTGGAAGGAATGACAAGGCAGTAAGGATCAGAGAACAGTCCAACATGGGTGATGCCTGCTATAGACCTCCTTATCAAGAAGGGGAAGTAGAAAAAGCCTTCGTTCGAAAGCTTCACAATTGCAGGGCCTGGTACACACAGGGATCAAGTACCGATACCTGCTGGTATGGTGTGGCCAAGCACAAGCATCCAAGAGATCTGTTGCACGTGTTGAAAACGATTTCTCAGCAAGTGATCAATGGTCCAATTACTGAAGGTGCTGTATCGGACCTGTTACTCACAAACCAAGAAGAACCAGACAGAGATGTGTGAGTCAAAAGCAGCCTTGGCCACAGCAACCATAAAATTGTGCATTTTGAAGTCCTGAGAGAAGTGAGAAGGGCAAGTAGTCCAGTGCAAGACTGAGTACATACAACACAGCTCTTCTAGAGGGCAAATTTCAGCTTATTCAGAGATTTTCTTGGTACAATCTCATGGAAGACCACCAGAGAGGGTGAAGGGAAAGCCTGGGAGAGCTGGCTGATCAAGGACAAACTCCTCAAAGCACAAGAGGGACCATTCCCACATGCATGAATTGAAGCATGAAGGTAACCTGTGACTGAGCTCAAATGTGCAACTGAGGACATGGAAGGTGGAAGTAGGAGAGGCAGGAACACGCAGACATTATCTAATCATACGGGGTGGAGTTAAGGCAAGACAAACTGAGTTGAAACTAATAATGGATGTGGAGGGCAGTACAAAAGGGAGAAAACACATTTTAATTTTTTTCCTCCAAAACTGAAGTTATACAACAGAAACAGAAACTAGAACTTTGTCCAACAAGGTGTTATGCCCATTGGCATCTGCTATACGTCTTTTATAAATGTAAAAGAAAATCTGAGGAATCAGGGCTTCAAAATGTGAAGTCTGACCATTAACAATAAACATGATTAACTAGCTGTACTAGCTTACCCATAAACCTGCTTAAAGGAAATCACACATGCTTCTGTTTAGTATGACTTTTGAGAACCAGACTACAGCAGCCTGGGTCTCTTGATCCAGACAACAGAATTTCTGCACTGAGAAACAATCACATTCCAGAAATGGACACCAAATGAGATTCCATTACAACACTTCTATGAGCACACATTTGTTTGAACCTCTTTCTGTTCTTTGGTAACAAAGATTAAAAAAAAAAAAAAAAAAGACAGTCTGACTAAAGATTCTCTAAGAGATTCTCTAAGCATCCATATCTCTGCTGGTGAAACAGTCATGGTGTTCAAAAGTGGCACTTTTCATTAAAGCAAATTCTTAGCTTTTTCTAGCAAGGAATAATTTATATCATTACCCTTCCATAACCTAGGTATTTACAATCACTTAGCTGTCTTTTTCTTCCTCCCAAAATAGATTCCACTCAAGACATAGCCAGCATATATTTAGTAGACATTAGTCATGGAAAATGCAGTGGAAACAGCCTAGTGCAACAATGAGCAAGGGGGAAAAAAAATATTTAAATCTTCACTTTACACTTTAGGGGTGCATAGTTTTTCAAGACTTGCTGTCCACATACACACTCTGAAAAGTGAAAAGATAATAACAAAAAAAAAAACCAAAAAATCAAGTTTTCATGAGCGTCCTCAGGTGTTCCCACCTAAGAGCAGACAGACAGTGGCAGAACAGGGGACACTGCTCTGTAAACAATTAACCCTTCCTCCCTGCAGCCCCTGCCCACATGCCTCATCCACAGGAAGCTCCAGTTTCTTTTGAGGCAGACTCCAAAAGTGCTGTTAAACCGGGAAAACAAATGCCCAACGTGGAAACTTCTACTGAAGACTCTCTTTTCATTAAAAAAAAAAAAATTCAAGTCTGTTTAAGTTTAAAAATATTTTGGTATTTCAGGATACTGTCTTAGCCATACTGACAACAAGGCAGGTCTATATGCCTTCCAGCACAATTAGCTCCTATTAAAAAGATCGGTACTCAGTTCTATATCATTTGCAGAAAATTTAAATTTCCAATGAGACTAAGTAAGATTTGTTTTGACACACACAAAAAAAAAAAATAAACAAAAACTGAGCTACAAGAAATCTCAAAGTCTGTCACAGCAAGAACTGGGGAAGAAGATGATACAACTACACCTTAAAAAATACCATATATTGAGAGAGTTCAAAATAAGGATTTGAATAAGGTCCTACTCTTTGAGTTCATGTTATGTTCACCAAAAATAATCTTCAGTGCCAAAGACTTGAAAGAATGGGGGAAAGATCTATCAGATACTCTACTAAGTATAAATGCAGGGGCAAAGAGTCAAACTAAAAAAAACACAAATATACCTTTTCTAAAGGTGGATAGGAAGATACAAGATGATATAACTATGGCATTGCAAGTACTGCAGCTAAAATGGGACTTGCTAGAATTAATAAGCCTGGGGTATTTCAAGGTTATGAAGCACTCCAACGTTACTGAAATAAGACAACTTGTGCCAGTATACCCAAATAGGACAACTATTCCATTACATAGCTTTGAGTCAATTTAGTTTAAAGCACTGGAGCAGGAAAACCAAAATCTCAGTTCAAGCTAGCAGCCTTTCCTGGGTGGAAGTCACAAGAGCATCCAGACTGTCGTATACAACATTACAGATCAATATGCTGAAACATTAGTTCAGGCAACATAAGGTGTACAAAGGCTTTAGTGCTCTACTCACAAGCATTCACTCTTTTTTGCATATTTATGAAAATGGAACAGCCTTCATGCTGTACCATCCTGGCACCGTTAATGGAAGAATAAAACATTTAGTCTTCTCTGTAGATAAATTATAAAATAAATATGACACATAGTCTAAAGACAAAGTGACTGAAAAAGACTTCAAGAAAGAAACTGCAAAAAATGCTGTAAATAGACATGCT
This sequence comes from Nycticryphes semicollaris, assembly GCA_013400055.1. Lineage (NCBI taxonomy): Eukaryota > Metazoa > Chordata > Aves > Charadriiformes > Rostratulidae > Nycticryphes > Nycticryphes semicollaris. The sequence goes on along the minus strand of VXBJ01001538.1, from coordinate 134,663 downwards.
GATAGGGAACTAAAATGGCTCCATCTACTGGTTAAAAATACACATTTCCTTTGCCATGACACATTCTCTCCATCACGGCAAATTTAACTCCCAGTGAAACAAGGAACTTGGAGGGTGCCAAGCACAAACTAACACAGACGCTTACACACATAATCCCTTCTAATAACCATTGAGATTCACTGGCAACGTAGATTCAGGATGCTTGTGTAATTGATGTTTCTTCTCAACAACACAAAAAGGAGCTTCTAAGATGTCATGACTGACTTTTTAAAATAGCTCAACATTTGCATTTAAAAGAAACACTAATTTTTTCACTTACTGCTAATTGTGCAAATATAAATTTAGAAATACATCTTTAATAACATTTTAAGATCATCTGTATAAGAATCACGAGTCTAATTTTCTCATTCAGACATTCACTGATCTACTGAGTTAAGAAGTGGTACTTTTATCCATCTATTTATTTATAAAAAAACTCATTTGAATCTCACTATTCATATCAATGTTTCAAAACATTAGCTTGATAACTACCTTAAATCCTGGTGTCCCTACCCTTTATCATTCCAGATTATGCTATACCAAAAGCATGATAATATTATTTTGAGACACTCTCTAGCTAAGTTCAAGTGTATTTAAGTTACACCCCATAATCAAACACTAGTTATAGAGCAGTTCTATTTACTAAGTACTACTTCACGACCACTAAAGACCTTGTGTAATAGGTATCCTTGCATAAAGGATATCAACATTCAGATGCCAACAACAATCACGGTGACATGTCAAAGGTGACCTACAGGAGCAGATCAATCACACGAGTATAAGGCAAGAACTACTCAACTTCGCACAACCCACAGCTTGCTTTGGACAGCAAATAAAACTACTGCCTAACGAAAGTTCTGAAGTAACACATCAAGGTTTTGACAGCCGTGGTAACTTCTTCAGAACTCGAAAAGATACACCTAACAGCAGCTTACGGTACTTTAACCCAGAGGTGATCAGAGACATTGCTCACAGCGCACTGCGTGGTGTGAGCTGTTCGAGGTACACACCCTACCCAAACAGCACGATACAGAAAAGCAGCTTGTCTCTCAAAAGTCACAGATTCAAGTCTGAGGCTGTCAAGCTAGCAAAATTCTCTCTCATCAGGGCTGTTTAACTAGGGCACTCCACACCAGTGTAACTGTATTGCTGTAACTTGTGTAGAGCACGCATTCAGCCAGATGCCATGAACTCATGGGGGAGGAGAGTTTCCTGCAGAGTCCTCAATTATGCAGTATAAACATACCCTCAGTTACCCTTGTCCGGCCATAAAGGGAAAACACTGGTTTGAGCTTACTATGCTGATACGAAAAATATGAATACGTACCAGCACAATACTCTTCAGAAATCCAGCACTTGACTACCCATCACAAAAGCCACATGTTGAATAAGACGGCAAACAATCACTTCGCCTTTGTACAAAGGTATACTTTCCACTATTTTATTTATAAAACAGTATGTCATCTAAGATATGTGGAAAGACATGAAGTAGTCTGTTTTGTAAAACTTTTACTGTATCGATGCTACTTACATCCTTACATATACCCTTACCACCAAGGTAAATCAAGACTTAGAAAATATTTTAAAAGGAAATGTTTCGATAACTACCTAAGAGAAATATTACATAGTTAGGCAAAGTTACCAAGGTATCTGAAACACAATAACTGGACCAAAGCTTAGTTCCAAAACCATATATTACATTCTAGCCGCTACAAATACCTGGTTCTCCCCTGAAATCCATTAATGAAAATGAAGCTGCATTTAAAATTTTTCTTGAAAAGAAAAAGCACTCTATATTTTGATTATTAAACTGTTGAAGCTGTAACTACCACCAGATTCTGATAGATAGGATACTTCTGATCAATTTGTGTATTTTATTTTTATTTCAAGTAGTTCTGACATCTGCTACCCTACACTCCTACAAGCCTTCACAGGTTTTGTTACAGATTTGAGAAGCTGGAGTACCAGACGCTGCCCTGTTGCATTAAGCAGTATAAAGGAATGGACAGATCTCGTTTGAGGCAATGATGTGGGTTGGTGAAGTGGGCTGTACCCGAGTTTTCAAACAAAGCCTGAAATGAAAGCCCAAAGCTATCATTGAAACACAGCCACTCTTGAATAGGAAAGTCTAAAATCCACCTGAAATGTGCATGCACAGCTGTTAAAAAAATAAAAATGGTAGCCAACCACGTAGCCACTTCAGAAAAAGTGCAGGGACACTAATGCCCTCTTCAGTGAGATATGGCAGACCACATTACTTTAATGCTTTGATTAGGAAAGCCAGAAGGAGAAGCCTGGAAATATGCCCATCCCCAACAAAGAGCCACTTTCAGTTCTATCATCATCTACAGTACAATACTGATAAAACTAGATTTGTTTCATTGAAGAAAAAAGGCAACACAAGGAAACAAACCCATTAGTTGCCTATACTGCATGGGGTATGACCTTGTGAGCATTTTATGACAAAGATGAAGTAGTATCAAATACTAAAGAAAAAAAGGGTCTATCTACTTTCTGTTTTTTTAAGATAAGAAAGTATTTTGAAAATATCACCTGAAAAATACCTAGAGACAAACTGCAATATACATTCCTTTAAATGCTTAAAAACAGCTGTTGCAAAGAAACCTACCACACCACCCAGTAATGAACACCACAATACCAAGATCACTGCTATGCAGTATCAAGCATTTTAATACCATCACTATAATCATCAAACTCACCACTGTATAGAAAGCAATATACTAACACACTCCATTCCTATTTAAACGAACCAAAAAAGCGTTGCCAAAAGTAGATGTTGAGGAAAAGAAGAAAAACAAGACTACTCCTCCTTACACTCTCATAATCTCACTCAGGACTTCCTAAAGGCTGTTATTCGTCCATTTACTAACCTCAATGTATCCGTTTTCCAATGTTTGTTTAACTTCCCTTTAAGTTCACAAAAACTTGTGTATCCATTGTATAGCAAGTATTAACTGTAACTTTCCTACACTGAGTGAAGTTTGTTTCTGTGCCTAACTCTGATTTGACTGTATGCCTCCACCTTCACCTGCTCTCTCCACAGGAGTTCTATAGAGCCTTACCATATCATTGTCCCATCATCTCTACTAGGCTGACAAGTCCTAGCCTGTTCAATCCTTTCTCATCTAGGAATTAATTCACATCTTGTTGCCCTTCAGTGAACCTTTTTCAATAATAATGCATCTTTTCAAAGACGAGGGGCAGAACAGCTTACTGTATGTAGGGTATGAAAGAACCATGGATTTATGTTACGCATCTTTTTCCTATTTTATTCTCCACTCATCCCCAATGTTCTGATCATCAGTTGCTCTCTGATTGTACTAAATATATCAGGCATTTGTTTCGCCTTTCAACTTTCATGTACACATTGCCACGAAGCAGCCTCTTCAAAATACCAACGTCCTAAACCCTTGATCATTCTCTTCTTTAAGTCCGGACCTAAAATACAAAGCAAGCAAGATTAAAAGGTATTTTACATTTTTGATTAAATAAATCCTGGGGGGGTAAGGGAGGGGGGATGACTGACAGAGGTCGTCCTCCACACAAGCACCACCAGAGCTTACTCATTACATACCTAATACTACATAAACACAGAACCACCTAATTTACCAACATGGGAGGAAGGAAGAAAAGCGTTAGGGAGTTATTTGTTTGATCATGCTTCTGCATTTTTAAACTGCAGCACTTCAGTTCTCAGATATGATTCACACTTTATACAAAGTCCTTTCACCTCACTTCACCTGTCACAGTTAGTTTCTGTAAAAGCAGCTTCAGCAAGATCTACAAGCAGGAAGGTGGTCTGTGCTACCAGAAGCACAGGATTAGAAAATGAAGTCAAACTATATTGGCAAAAATACTCGTATTTTGGATTAAAGCAGCTTTCATGTATATAAAATTATACCTCTTACATACAAAAACCCCAACAAATCCAACACTGCTCTACTAGGTAACTGCATAAACATCAGCATGTCCTATCTTTTCTTTAAGCCATTTATTTCATATGTTTTCCCTAGCAATTCCTTTTTTTTTTTTCCTAGTTCCTACCAACCCTTCTGCTCTCTCACCCTTCTGCCCATTTCAGTTTTGTCACAGCTGCAGTTACCTCCTGAATACACGCTGGCACCAAGGGCAGGCTCCTGACAAGGCATTGCTGTTGCAAGGAAACCAACTCCAACGACTTTACTGAACACCTCTGTTCAAAACACCTACATCAAAAATGACCATGCAGTAGTACAGCAGCTTACGTGTCTGTCCCAAAAGCCCCTAGCTCATTTCTGTTGTAACAGAAACCAAGTGATCCTGTGGTCCGGCAGGCCTGACAAAGACCTGCACAGGGCACCTTGACTTTCATGAAGTCTGTAATCCTCTTTTCATTTGGAATCACCTGAGGGTAACGATTAGCATCTTCCACTTGAAGCTCAAAGCTTTTGTAACTTGCTCTATACAGCCCAGCATCTCTTTACTAGACAGGAGTATTCTCCTGCCAGTTAAGACGACATATCTCCTACAGACAGGCCAGCTAGTTTTAACACAAATTAGATCTATCAAGCAGTCTGCCCTTACCAAGAATTTATCTTGAATAGCTAACATGAATTAGGGATATGCCTTTTGGGGCAGAGACAAGAAGGTGGAACAGCAGCCTGGCATAGATCTACAAAGCCTTTAGAGGTGAGCACACACATTTATTTCTGAAACCAACAAAGATTGTAACAATCCAAGGAATTTGCAAAATTTGCAGACCTTTGAACCACTAAGTTATCCACACTCCTGTCATAACAAAGGAAAGCCACACTACACATACTGATGTCACAGGAAGCTAGCATTTCATTAGATTGCCAATTTTATCAAATGTGACTCAAGTCTCTCCTTGAAGAGCAGCGGAAAGATGAAAACTCACACGCTTTCAGTGTTATTTCTCTGTCCATCACAGCACTCTTTGTGTCACAAACTAAACATCCCTCTTCTTCAGGCACTGAATACAAGTCCCTGTGTGACACCTTTTTGGAAAAGGCCTTGAAGGAGAATATTACAGCACGGGCTTAGAGGCTCATTAACAAAATCCAGACTTTGAGTCATCTGAAGGGAAGGGAAATTACAACTGTAGAACCGCATGTATTTTTCAGTAGCACAGGAAGTAAGGCAACACATGTCTGCTTTACTTAGCCACCGGTTTGGGAAGGAAATGAACCCAAGCTCCGTATTTTAATCCACGTCCCCCCAACAAACACTCCCGCCCCCGGTCTCCCCAGAGCAGAAATCCGCTGGGGAACCGTATCCACCTCCTGACCCGCCAAGGCGGGCGTGCAACAAGAGGACAAGGGGAAGCTCGCTGCTTGCCATGTGTGCGCACTTCTCCCTCGCCCAGGAACTCGTCAGCCAGCGGGGCCGGGGCAGGGAAGGCCGGGGGGGGGGTGGATGCAAGGAGAGAAAGGCGAGGCCGGGGGCGGCCGCCGCGCCGCCCAC
>VXBJ01001538.1:76130-129104 GCA_013400055.1 Nycticryphes semicollaris | reverse complement strand
GCGCGCCCCTCCGCTCCCCGTCTCTCCTCCCCACCCACCCCCGCGTTACCGTGGTGAGCAACGGTCTCATCTGCTCGCCTGCCCGCTCCTCTTCCATCGCGGCCCCCGCTGAGATCGCCCGGGAGAAGAGGAGGGAAACGGAACGGGAGGCGGACCGGAGGAGCCTGGGGCGGACTGGCTGCCTGGCGGAGGGCGGGTTGCGCTGGTGTCCTCAGGACGGGGCGGCCGCGACTGCTCCACCGCACCAGGGGGCCGAGCCCAGACCGCCTCGGCGCGCCCGCTGCCCCCCCCCTCCGCCCGCCCCGCGCTCGACCCGGACCGCCGCCAGCCAATGGGAAGGCACCGCAGCGCCCGGTGCGTCGACGCCCCCGCCCGCCCCGGGGCGGTGCGTGGGAGTAAGGGGCGGGTGGCTCCTTCCCACGCGGAGCCGCGTGGCGGCCCCTATCTCGCCTCAGCCGCCGGTCACGGCTGCCCGTTACCGGGGCGGGTGGCCCCTGCCTCGCACTTCGGCCGCCCGGCGGAGGCTCCCCGTTACTGGAGCGGGCGAGCTGTGCTTGACGGAAAGGCTCAAGGCGCGGGTTGGCGGGAGCGGCGAAGTCCCGGTGTCGGCAGACGGTGACTAGGGCTGTTTGATGCGCGCCCCGCACGGCACCCCTTTCTCGCTTGCCGGTAACTTGTGCCAAGCTTTTACTGCGCAGGCTGAAATTTTCCATGCCAGGTGCTTGCCTCGGGCTGAGATTTTTATGGTTTTTTTTTTTTTTCTGAGAAAAGGAACTAAAATCACTGAGTCTCTTCCAAAAGTAACGTGCTTTGGCCTTGTATAAATACTCCAACAAGCCTTTGTGCTTTTGGCTGTCTCTGCAAAGCTTCGCTCCAGTAGAAGTTTTTAGAAAGAAACAGCTGTTTACACTTGTCTCTTGGAGATAACTTTCGCCTTGTCTGTTCCCGTGAAGATGACACCCTCCTTGGACATGCTCAATTCCAAAACACCTTGTACCGATAGGATTGAACATGCACCCAGGCAGCAGGTGAACTGTCCCCTGATGTTTCCGATAACACGCTCACATCACCCTGAGGCTTCTCCTTCTAACTGCACCCATGACAGTTTGGGGGTGGAAGAGGGAATTGTTATGCTATGGCCCCTTTTTCCACCCTGCCTGGCCTGACTAGAAGGCAGCCTTTATTCACCCAGGACTTCTGGACTGAATTGTCAACGAAGCTCTAACACCATAAACGCGAGGAGCTGACGTGCATCCTCAGGGCAGAGATGCCACACAGCTCTTCAGCATGTTCCCAGATGGCTTTTGGAATGTTTTGGACGAAGTGCTTATTTGTTAGATACGGCATGTGAATGCTCAATGGCTCAGAGGTGTTGGGAAGAAACCACGGGTGACTTCACTGCAGGCCCAGTCCAGCTTCCCCTTTTGGAAGTGACAAAGTTTGGAAGGGTCACTTGAAGAGAGGCACAGAGATTTCCAGATCAGAGTGGGATCAGAGGAGGTGCAGTGTAAAAGAGAAGGCAGGCTGACTGATACAGGTGTAACGTGGCTGAGACAGATCAAGGCAAAGGGATCAGAATTAGACCAGGTCTCAAACAAGCCCTCTCAGACAGAGGGAAGAGCTGCTGGTCTTATCAGTAGCTTTGAAAGCAGCAAGTGAAAGGAATGTGCACATCAGCAAACACCGTGCTGGACTAAGAACACTATAAAAGGAGGCTCTGCAGAGCCTGTGGGCAAAAATGTAAACCTGGCTGTAGAAGCAAAGCAAGACTCTCCTGCTGCCTACCAGCAGGAGGCTTAGCAGGGCTTTTGAGACCCGCTTGCTCTGGAGGCTGGCCACGGGCTAGCAAAAGGCTCCAAACCTTTGCTTAAGCGTGGGCTTATTGGTGACCAGTCCTCTCTGTGCTTTTCAGGAAAGGCACCGGCAGAGACAGATCAGTCTGCATGAACTATGAAAATAGTTCACTGTTTCTCTGAACAGAAGCAGGTGTCCTGGAAGGAACAGCAGGTGCACACACTGTTGGATGGCACTGGGCACAGATGCAATCCTGGCTGTAAGGTCAGAGCTCCTGACCCATACAGCTTGGAGGAAGCTTTCAAACAAATGACTTGGCACGGGTCTACACCAGGTCACGATAACCTGTACTTTGAGGAACATATCATTAGTGTAAGCTACACCTGCCTAGCTGTACTGAGGAGATGAAGTAAGGTAAGCTGTGTGGAACAGATTGAACAGGGAGCAACCTTAATAGACTCTTCAATCAAAGACGATGACCAGGATCAGGTCTCAACTGAGTTTGAACATATAATAGACGGAAATAAAGCACTGTGCACAACCACCACAAAAATAATAACCTTAATATAAAATGCTTTGATATACCTGCAGTGTAACTGTGACCTACTCTGTCATTTCTTCTTCCAGGAACAGTTTGGCAGAGTTTCAGCTCATATAAGCCATTGAAAATGATCTTGCACTAGACCGCATGGGTAGTAACTGGGGCAGATTGTAACTTCAGGTCCCACATAATTAGTGCTAAATAGGTGTCTTGGGAGGCAGATCACAGAGGTCCTCCTTTGATACTGGGATGAACACAATCCATCTTCACAAGCACAGAAATTCTCCAATCTCTGGGGACTCAACCCAGAGAACAGTAATATCTAAAGGACTTCCCATAATGTGCAGTAAATTACAGTATTTAGTGAGGTTCCTCAGGGGACAACAGACAGAATGTTTCTAAAAACTCAGCTGGAGTGAGAAGAATGTTTAGTCCATCAGAAAGGAACCTACTGACATTCATGTCAGTTAGGTTTTGGCATTAAAGAATGTTCCTTTTCCATTATCCTTTTGATCTCTGAAGAGGGATGTCTGATGAGATGCTCTAACACTCTTTCCCCTGGCATCAGAGAATACCCAACAGACAAACCAAGGGGCAGTAGGGCCCTGCATTCATTCATCATACTTCCTTTGGCACACTATGCTAAGAACAGTATCTCCAGGTGAACACCCAGTCATTTGCTGAGCTGAAAAACTTGTTTGCTCACTGCATTCCATCTGGTCACCATTAGTATGTATAACTATAGCAGAAAAGGCCAACCTCGCTTCCCCATGCCATGCTGCCTGAGTGGAAAGAACGTAATGCATCTGTTCACATCAAGTTGACCAGAACTTCATGAAGTTCAAAACCTACCTTTTCCAAAAGCCATTATTGAAATAGAAACAGGCTGGGTTTGTGCATACATGACAGTGCAGCTGTCACTGACACACCAGATGACATATGAAAGGAGATGGATAGGGCTCATGTGGCACTGAAGTAGATCATCAGTATTTTCAGTAAGATAATGCACCTGGTCCACAAAGAAGTGGCTCCCCTCTTCTTCCTCCTTTTCCTCCCCTCATCCCACACCCCCATTCCTGGACATGGATTGAAGAGGCAGAAATTGTTGGATAAGACCGATCTCTGATGAGGAAATTGCCTTTCTTCTTAAGGCAGATCCATCAGTGTCAACTTTACACTTTATTCTCCTGCTGTTTAATTTCTTGCCAAATATCAGGCATTTACAGGGTTCAAAAGAAGGAAGTTCGGTGCTGATAAAAGCACCTTCTATCCAGCCTGACACCAGCATCTGATCCACTCCAGTCATCAGCTGCTCTGGCAAGTATGACCTCTGGCAGGAAGTTACCACAGACCTCAGGAACAGGATGAAAACATGGTATTTGATGGGAGAACTGCAACAGCCATTACCTCTACTGAAGCAGACTCTTTCTCATGGTTTTTTCCTGTTAATGCTGGCTGTTCTTACAGACTGGCACAATATTATTAATGAAAACATTGGCAAATTTAATGGTGGGGAGTACCTGGTTCAGGAAATCACATGAGAAGATTTTGGCAGCAGTAGTGTCCCTAAGAAGAGCCCAAAAAATGCTGAAGGAAGAAAATGCTAAGAGTCAGTATTCCAGAGTCTTTGTTACATTTTTTTCCCCAGAGAAAGCAGAAATAATTTCCGTGGTTAGGACAGAGTCTCAGATTGAGGAGCCACCAATGGAAAGAGAAAAAGAGAGGAGCTGAAGTGGGGAAAAACATAAGGGGACTGGCCCTTCTTTCTCATTAGAGCACCAGCTGCTGGCAGAAGCAAACAGAAATTCAAGAAATGAAATTGCAGTGTAAGGAGAGGAGGGATACAATATGCAAAAAGTGGTTCCTACAGCTGCATTACAACAAAGAACTTTTAAATTGGACTAACAAAAGTCAAGCAAAAGGGATAAGAGCAGAGAGACACAAATTCTAGTGCAAGCAATCACAAACACCCGGGTAGGGTGAGAAGACTGGCTCCAAGCAAAGAAGTGAAGTGAGCTTGAGGAGAAAGATGCTGATCTCTTGGGGATCAGAAAGGTAAATGTGAGATGTTAAAAAGGGGTTGGAGAGAAGAAGGAATGAGGAAAGAAACACACAAATTAGAGCTGCAAAAGGAGAAAGCCATTCTGGCCTCATGCTCTTGAAGACAAAGAAAAGGGTCCAGGAAGAGAAGAGTTTTTGCTAGGAGGCAGAGTACAGCAGAAAAACTGAAGAGTCTCAGGAGCCCTGCCAATATACTTTCCACATCACAATTTAAATAATAAAACTTTCTCTTGCATGGACAACTAAACTGTGTATTCTTTACATTCTAAGTAGCCATTTGCCAGGTTCAGACTGCAAAAAAGCCAAAGACATTTGCAAATAAAGCCACAGGATGTTGCATTTTGAAGATGAGAGTCATACAACACTTAATACTTCAAAAAAATTTCCAGTTACTGGTGTCTAAAATTGGATACTGAAGATTAGTTGAAGCTCTTCACATTGGCTAGTCATCTGTAAAAGGATAAATACCCCTTCTTTTACTTGCAAAAGCTGTCATGAAGGTCAATGCTTATAAAACAATCAGGCATACAAAGATGAATACTTAAAAAGCAAAAAAAGAAAAATAACAATTTCACCCCCAGAACAGTAAATAATAAAGCAATATGCACATCCTAAGTCTGCACAACTAAGACAAAACACTGAAAATTGTTCATTAAGTGAATGCTGTTGGGTTTTTTGTGTGCTGAATGCAACAAGAGTGGTCTTGTGAAAAATAAACAAACTGAAGCAACTGTATAACTGAAGACCATCTCATAAGGCACATGAACAGGGTCAAATCAGAACTAATAGCAACCTGCATTCTGGCAGATCCTAAACCAAGGTTTACAAGTGTTGAGTGCTTCTCACGGTTTGTGGGTGCAGTATTAAATGCAAATTTGTGACTAAATATTTATTGTATATTAATATGGCCAGGCATCAAAGTTATTCTTATTTCTTTTCAGAAGAGTCATTGTCCTATGTGGTTTTTAAATGCTTATGAAGAAATAATCACAGGCCTGAGGAGTTCATAATCTAAAGCTCAGAAAAAAAAAAAGCAGACTAGAGGACAAGTGCAGCATGTTTGAGGTATACCAAAATTACCAAATTCCAAAGTTGAGGCGTAATCAATACCTCTCCTAAAACCACCTCTGTTGTGATGCCCTCAGTGTAAACAAAGCAGTGATGTCACCACCATTGCAGTCACTAGCTTGAATCAGTACAGGTTCAGATGAGTAAAGTAGATTTGAAAGGTATATAGCAAGTCAAGACAGGCTACTTAGGAAATAAAATAACTTCCATTTCATCTTCTCAATTCTCCTGTCTTTAGAAGATCGATTGTCTTTATGTTTCTTTTTTCTTCCAAACAAAGCGAAAGAAAAATACACTTTTTAAAACAGGTATGTGTTCAAGCTGTTACATTGTTCAAAAAGCGTTTCTAGTCTAGGGAAATTTGTTTTGGTTTGTCTTTAAAAGAAAAGAAAAATCCACCGCTTAATCATCTTCTGGTATGTCACAATACTGAAGTCAGTACAGGCCTCTGACAAAAGGAAAAGATTTCCTAGCTTCAGTGTGTAGAGCCTAGCTGTTTTAGAAGGCATGGTCAGATAGTATGAGAGGTCTCTAACTACCAAATATCTTCATTGTGTGTCCATCTATTGCTATTTATCTCTCTTTAGTACCAGCTTTACTCATACCCAGTACCAACCTTGCCAAAGTACAGTAACACAAATAAGGAGTTTGGCAATTTGCAGTAGCAGCAGCAGACTTCAAGGAAAAATTTCTGTTAAATTTCTATATATGTGAAAATATATGCAACTGATTTTTACCACAAATTTATATTTCTTCCCTCATCCAGTTTGTGTGCAATATCTAAAAAGTAAGAAATTTCAGCCCCCAATATAGAAAAAGCAGTGAAATCCATTCTTAATCATATGTTTAATGCCTACTGGATCAGGGCACCAACTCAGCATCACCATGGCCGGCTTACTACAAGAAGAGGCCTTCCTGACTTTCCAATCTCACACTCTTTAGCTCTGTGGTACCCATCATATTTACTTCTTCCCTAGGACAAAGAAAGGAACAGTTGTTTAATTTAAAAAACAGCAATGGCACATTGTTGGCTGGAAGAAGTTTCTAGACACCAGAAGAATGAAGTTCTAGGGAACCCTTTTAAGACAGGTCTAGCGCAACCTCAAGAAAGCAAGAATCTACTTAGTTTAAGATAAACCTTAAAGCAGTCATTGAGGACTTTAGCATGTAAATGACTGCAGTAGGAGAGGACTCTTCCAAGAAAGAACTTCTTTCCATCCTGTGGTCTCACACATTTCACAACTGCACTCGTTCCTTATTATCTATATAGGTTGTCAGTGTAATATTGTAACCTCACCTATGCAGGCCTTTGGATCATTGAAACAATCATCACCTTTCTTTACAGCACTACTTAGCCTAATGTCCCGAGTTTAACCTTTAGCCCGTTACTCAGCCAAGGAAGAATATTAAAGGTTAGTCAACTTCTGTAAAAATTTTTCACATGCACAAAAGGAAGATAGCAAATAAACATCAGTTATTCGTGTATGTCCTGGGTTCCAGGTAGCTGAGGTAAATTGTGCAATATGGGACGCCAAATCTCTTTTCCCATAAGGCTCTTTAGATGATCATATTCTTCCCACACAATTTCTCTTCCATCACCTCAGGGAGTTTAATCATACCTGTTGTGATGAAAAGCCAACTTCTAAATGAGTTTGGACACCCTCTGGACTCAGTTCCAAAACGCCCAATTAACTACATGCCAATTATCTACATACAAAATGCCTTCAGAGTTGGCATTTCTATTTCACAATGTCATACCACAAGGTCCTCACCCAGGATCTGGTGATGATACCTTTAAAAACAGTTGTAACATCATCTGCATTAATGTCATTTTCCTTTCTTTCAATAATAATTTTAAACATAATGTGGGAGTTTTTTTAAGTTTTTCTCATTAGAACCGTCCTATACTTGGTATGCTATCAGAAGCTTAATTTTTGCTTATGAAACTATGTAACTAAAAAAAATAATAACAAAAAGAGACACTATATTTATGCAATCTCTACCTTTACAAATTAAGTATCTATGTACTAAGTGTTCAATTCGCTGTTGTGATCTTTGCTTTCTGACTAACAAGGTAGCCAAAAAAGGATGTCTAACCTCAGATACTTTTCTTCCATATTTGAGAAGTTTTAGCTCTTGAGAACTAAGGTACTTAGGGACAGAAAACAGGGACATAATAAAGTCATAGTCCATAATATTTAAAGAAATAATTATAATAAATTATACTAAAATATCTAATTACAGATTGCAATTTCAGTGTTTTACTAAACATTATCAGATTTATTAAAGATTGCCTTTTCAAACTTTTATGTTCAAGCATAACCCTACATATTTCTCTTTTTTCTCCACAAGAGTTAGGAAACCTTTACTTAAAAAGGAGAATTAAGCAAGAATATTAAAGTTGGCAAGAATATATCAATAAGACTGGGAGGCAACTCTTTCACTCCTGGCCTCCTAAGAGAGAACAGATTTGAATGCCTTTTTGTAACAGAGCATGGAAAGGGTAGTGAAAAATGTGTTTGTTGATGAAGGATGTGACTGATGCAAATGAGGTTACACATCCCACTAGGCACAGACTTGTGATATTTGGGGGGAGGAAGTGGGTGGCCTGCTTTGCTTCCTCCCTCACTTAAAGAGAAATACTTAGTGCATAGATCATCAACCCCGCTATCTCTGGCTTTCTGGCACTGATAGAGGATTGTGGATATAAGAAACATTTATTTACAAGTCAAATTCATGTCCCATATTTTGTTATGTTGTCTATTAATAAAGACGACAGTGTTGCTAATGAGCTGTCATATATTCCCTAATGCAAATCAGATTAGGAATTACTGATGTTATAACTGCCTCATGAGGGGACTGTTGTCGAAGTCCCTTGTGTAAATGCGACTTCTAGAAAGTTAAAGTCTGAGACTTCGAAAGAATAAATACCATAACAACATACTACATTCTCAACTAAAAGGAAAAAGAATCTATGGCAAATTTAGCTGCTTTATAGGAGATAAAGCGATTAAAGCACAAATCCAGAGATCACTGTCCCTCTGTATTTTTCATTAGCAAATATGACTCCTCATGAATCACCAACAGATAACACAAAACAAAACAATACTTTCCAGGTCCTTGTAATCTGATCTATTCTTGTACCTTTTTCTTAATTAAGAAATGTTCATCAGATTGTTTAAAGAGGTGGGATGTCTGCAAAAAAGTCTAGAAAGATCAGATCACAGCTGGACATTTCCCTGAGCCACTGTCAAAGTGCACTCTTGCTCTTCTCATTCAAGACTCTTCCTGCATGTGCTTTCTGTTCTAATGACTGACTTTATTTCCAGTCTGGAAATTGCCATGGCACAAATCCCACCCATTAGGCAATTTTGGGCAAAGAAGCTATGAGGGTTAGAGCAAGAAGCAAGCAGCCAGAAATGCGAATGGCCAGCAAAGGAAAGCAAGGTACAGCATGATCTGTCTCAATTCCTAAATTGCCTGTACTCCAGTCTAGAGGATTTACTGAGTGAGCTGGCAGTGTGCTTAGAAGTGATGGCCCTTGGCCATCCCAGTGAAAATGGAAGCTGCTACCTGCACTTTCTGTGCCATACTATGTACGTTCTTATAATATTTATGAAAGTACCAAATTGTAAGTAAATGTTATTCAGGACAATTGTTCTATCAACAAATGGAACGCATGTCTCTGCAGCACTCTGGTAACTGAGGAGGAGTCAGATTACATCCCATCAGCCAGCTGGGAAGCTAAGTTTTCTCTTGTGATTGCAAACCAGCAAGCTGTTTTTGGCAAGATCCAAATAGCTATGTCCCTGACAGACATCTAGGCACTGAACTTCCAATTATGGACAAGTTGCTTTTATGAGTTTCAGATCTGAATTATGGACTTCACCTTAATTCAGCAGCTATTGCAAAACAATTTGCTTGTCAAGTTACAGGCCAGTCTGGGGGGGAAAATAAAGTGATAGAAGTTCATCCAAAGTTTTCTAACGTACTTGCATTTATTTACCAAAGGATTAAAATGCCTATAGCCAGACCACATGGATTTGCAGCTTTAGTAAAATGTAATAACTTTATCTCAAATGTGTCAGTGTCTCTTTCTTTTTATTGATTGATATTAGTGGGGGATGAGGCAAGAAGGCAAGCTGGAGTCTATCCATATCAAAATTTAGACAGAAAAGATAAAGAGCTTTTTGAATTTTCTTCCCCTGAATTTGCAAAATTGAAATTTTATCTTGTCTCCCCATCTTAAACAATCATCTGTCTCTACTGACACAATCAGCTTCCACAAAAGTGCCTTCAAAATTCCTCTGTACCATGTTTAATTTCTTATTTGCTTCTTATTGCAAAAAGTTGTTCTGCACAGCTTTACAAGTACATAGAATAGGCCATAATATCTTTGTGCTGCTAAAATGCTCTTTATACTCTTCTTCTTTATTGTGGTCTACTTTAAAGATGCATCATAGTTGGACAGTCTCAAATTCCTGCCTGATAATAGAAAAGTCAGATTTCTTGAAAGGCAAAACTTTTCTCTTTGTGATCATGGAGCTCACCTACCATAGCAGAAAGTATCATGCACAACATTCACTCAGGAATTCATCCAAAGGGCCTTAGATCATTTATGAAATATAATGGAATTGCTATTTATTGAATACCATTTACTAACTACTTTTCTGGCAACTTTCTATGTTCAAAATAGTAGTAGTTCAGTATGTTAGACTTCCTCTTAAAACTTATGGTAGAACCAGTATCTAGAGAAATTAATTTAAATAAACAATAAGGAAAGAGAAAATATGTGGAAACAGAATATTGAAGTGGATTATTTGGGAAAATGTTTCACAAGAAACAAGAAATTACCTCCATCTTTTAAACCAGGTTACCTAACCTGAAATGCTTTATGTTGATAACCACATGTCTGTATTAGTGACAGATTGCCACAGTGCTGTAACCCATGTGCCACATGTGCCAAATGGATTACAGTGATTACTCTAAAATTTAAGAAAATCTAGGTTCTTTATTTAGTGTACATGTAACAATTTACATTTCAAATAGTCAAACCTGAAAAAAAAATAAGAAAATAGACATAAATCATGAACCTAAGTCATGACTCTCATTTCAAGTCAGCTACCAGCTACAAAACACTTCCTTACTTTAGTGACTGTTGCATCGCTGAAGTATTTATTCCCTGTCTAAAGTACAAAACAAAGCAGGGATGGACCCCTGTGTTACTCCCTCAGGCATGGTATAAAGTGGGACACACACCACATTTGGGCTCATTGTTGAGGGTACCTGTAAGAATAAATGTAAAATAGTAAAAACTGCTGCACTGGATTAAATCATAGCTCTTTATGTTCCATATTCTGCTTCTAACACAGGTCCACAGCAGAAGCTTAGCAAGAAAACAGAAGAAGAAATAGAACAATTTTAGTATGCTCTTTGCTCTGGTACTTCTTCCTAGTTCTCAACAACCAGCACAGGGATCTCTCAGTCTGAAGGTTGTCTCCAGATCACCACGTTCAAGAGCCAATAAACAAATTGGCCATGACTTTCTCCAACATACATTTGAATTAATTTATACTTTTGTTGATCAAACAGCTGCTTTGTGTGTTTAAACTACCTTGTAACTGAAGGACTTCAGAGTTCCCAGTTAAGTTACAAAAACAAGCAAATATACATTTCTTTGTTTTTCCCCATGTCATATGTGATTTTGGTAAACCTCTGTAATTACATGTCTCTGAGGAAGGGGTTATCTTTTCCTGATCGGGATAACTGATGAGCCCAGGTCACTATGAGTCCCTTCTTTGCATAAAAGTCAGTTCGTACCACTGCACACCATCCCCACCTCCAGCTCTGCTGCACTCTGTGGCACAGCTCTGTACAGTATTGACACACCAGGTTTCTAATACTAACACAATACTATCTTCTTTTTATTTGCTATTCCTTTCCTAATAATTTCTAACATCCTGCTGGTTAGTTTGCCCACCACTGAACACTGAGCCCATTTTTTCACAGGTTTATTCACATTGATGTGAGTATTATTTCCCTAGGAGCAATATTAGCTAAAAGTACTGGCTTTTTAGTGGAGGCATATCATCAGACTCACTAGTACTTTGTGATGAGCTGCACAGAATTTCTGTTCAATTCTAGTTTTGATAAAAAGTTTCCAATTCTTTCATTAAAAAAAACAAACAAACATATATACATGTATATATAATGTTCACTACCCTGGTCTAAGCATTTTTATCAATGGGTATAACAGAATTTTTGAAACAAATGTTATCACCATCTCCAGGACAATGGAAGTACCTTTGACACCAGAGGAAGAATGTTGTTGCAAGTACAAAATAGCACAGGACAACAGCAGTATTGCCTAAAACATCCTAGGCTAAGCTGATTTTTAGGATATTGGCTTTGATGATTTCTGCCAGTGCTCTAAATGCATGTTTGCACTTATAATTAACATACACCATGGTCCTGTTTACACCACTTAATCCTCCTGCAGTCTGTTTTATTTGTGTTTAGAAATTACTTTTTTCCCATATTTGTAGTTCAATACTCCAACACTAATTGAATATAAAGACCCATACCAAATATGTCTAACAGAGAAACATCTTGGCCTGTATGTAGAAGGAGTAGAAGAAGCCAGATACAATCTCTGCTGTTTCATTCTTCCCTGAACAAGATATACTCTGACCAAAGTCTTCCTTATTAAAGATTTGCAGCTTGTGTAAATCATTTTGGCTACCCTGGCTTGACTACATCCCTGTCAAGCAGAGCATGTACAGCTCAAGCAGTAGCACTACATCATCTCCAAAGTGTGCAGGGTGACATGGAGGAAAAAAAGCTGATCACATGTTAGACCATTCTGAGTTGAGAACCAATTTGGCACATTAGCAAGGCACTCTGCTGGGGCTAGTTACTCTGGTGAGAAACAGTTCGTATAGACATATCTCAGACAGTTGCTGATATTTTATGACTCTCCTTTACCTTTCATGGGAGCTGCCATTTCTAGCCAAGAAATTGTTCTTATTTTATTCCTTCCCGATTTCTGGATCTAAACGAGCATTAGAACTCTGCTTAACAAACCCATATGAGACTTCCCTGTTTAAAACTGCCACCACCCAGCTGAACTTTGAAGACAACAGGCACTGTCAATGGTTTGGCATCCCAACTTATCTCCCCATCAGCATTTGTTTTAAATTTTATTTATATTGTTCAAAGTAAAAACATACAGAGACAACTTTTTATATCTTCAACTGCGTGGTATGGTTTGGAGCACTTTTGGCAATTTCATTTGTAATCCATCCTGCTTAAGCTGTGAGTAAAACATGCATTTACACCAGCAGATACAGAAATTGGATTTACACATTCCGTTCTGACTTAGTACAACCAACAGTTCTAACACACTTTTCATTCCCAAATTGCAAGGTACAATAAGAACATAGAGTCTTGCAATCATTATATACACTTACTTTTTGCTCTATGTAATACAAAATTACTATGATAGCTGCAGAGAAACACATTCCAGAAATCTAGCATACCAAAATGGACTATAAAAACAAAGCTTCTAGGATTTGATTTCCCAAAGAAAATATACATAATAATTACAAAGTTAGGGCCCCTAGTTTAGCCTCTAGCCTCAGATCCTCCAAGATACTGAAGTGTTACTGTTGTATTGTATTTCACTAAGAATTTGCTCTCCACCTTATTCTCCATTACAGTTTCATTTGAAAGGAAAACAAAATACTACTGAAAATAGTTGTTCATTCAATACTAACATCAGTTCAGCAAAACTCTGCACAAATCTTCCAGTGCAAATTAGGTTATACAGAAACTTATCAGAATTTATATCACCCACCCAAAACCATGTATAAGCTCTAAGCTCTGCAAAGTGTAATACAAACCAAAGATAGAAAATGATAGGGGGAAATAAAATACCAAACATAAGCTTCATAATTTGCCAAGAAAACTGTAGATAAAAATAAAGCTTAGAGGTTAACTCTAATACTTGGCTGCAGGAAAGCTTACTCTGCTGAGGACTAGAGTTTAGAATAAATCCCCAAAGAGCTCTAGTGCTAGTAGGAACAGACTGCAAGGACTTAAATTATTTAGAAAACAATTCCTTCTAGAGCCAGAATTATTAGCTTTCAAGAGCACATCTGGCTTTCCCTCCTCTCAGTAAAATTCTTTTGCCAGTAGTAATTTTTGAGAAGTCCTGGAGTGGACAAAAACGATTCCATAAAAAGGACAGCTTTGTGACAGAGATTACAAAATCTGTTATCTCTCAGAGCAGGAGCAACAGTGATCGAACATACTATGCTTTATGGCTATTATACATTCCCTCTGGCTCCAGAGAGAAAGTATTCTCCCCTCTGAGAAGCTACACCCAAAATAGCTCAAGGATTTTATTATATCACTGCCCTCTCCAGGTGTCTAGGCCAGAGAAAATTTACAATCCTAGTGCTTATTGCTACTACCAAGTTTCAAGTTTTGCAGGTTGTTCCATACAAGAGAGTATGTCCCACAATTTATTTCTCCTGCTGAAACACTGTTCAAACCTGAAAGTGAGCTCATATTAGCTGTTTGCAGAGCTCAGGGCAGTAAGGAAAAATAAACCTGTAACTGGTGAGATTCCTTCTCTTGCACCTATTGTTTTTCACTCAGTGTCAGAAGGCTGCCGTGTGGTCCCATAGCCATATAATTTAGTCTAAATCTGTGCTGCTGAGGCCCTGATCTCCTCTGCATGCTACCATTTACCTCTCTTGTGCTAGCACTGATGCTTCTGCAATTTGTGAGATAAGGTGAGCCAGCTGAAAACAAATCCTTAAAGAAGGGATTCATTGTAGGCTGGCTCAGCCCCTGAGGCAGAGAGAACTATGGCAGCCCCCTGTAGGTCAGCTACAGTTTTTGCGATACTGAGCCTTTACTTTCACCTCCAGCTTGCCCATCACATCAGACTCCTCTGTCCCCTCCATTAGGTTTTCAAACCAAAGCCTTCTGCTTTCCTCTTGCAGCTTCTCACAGTTTGCCAAAGCTCTCCATAAGCATACCCTGAGCTATCTTATTCTTCCCCTTGCAATCCCTCTGCACTTAGCATGGGTGAAATTGCTGACCTGCAGTGACAACTTCCCATAAACATAGATCAAAACTATCCCCCTCATTTACTTACCCTGCCCATTTGCAAGATCTGTTTATGTGACTCTCTTCTTTGAGGTACTGGCTATATCTGTGCTAGAAACTGTAAAACACAGAACAAAACTTTCAGCTGGATTCACAAGACAATAAAAACTACATATCCTAGATCCAGCAGAGCAGCCATTCCCAGAGAATATGATCTGCATACCAGCAGCAATACTTCCAGCAGTGGTATCTGATGCTATTGCCACAAATATGGTTACACATAGGCAAAAAAACCCAGTTGTGAGGTAAGGAGCATTTGTGTTACTGCTACTGTTCCATTCTGTCTTCAGACACATGTTCTAGCCTTGAGCCCCCTGTCAGCTTGATTCTAGCTAAGTAAGCCCACGCATTTTGGCTTTGGTGAAAGAGGTCTGTGCTGTTGCCTGCAAGACACGAGATGCTGTTGACACAGCTGACAGCTGTTGCCTGCTGCCACAAGGTACCTCACTGCCTCCCATGCCATTTCAAATGTAGAGATTCCTCAAGAATACCAAGCCTGCAGGATGAAAAGGAGTTGACCCAGCACCAGCAGCAGGTATTTTTCTGGCAATAAGGTAGGGACAAATCAAAGGCTGTTCCTTCTATCCTTCCTACAGTCCTCAAGCAAGAAGCATACTGTTTATCTTTGCCAGCCCGAATTACCTCTGTTAACAGGCCCAAACATGATTCCTGGTAACAAAGTCTAGACCGTGTTACTAAAATAAGACAGCAGAAAGTAAGTACTCTTTAGAGATACTTCGACAGTAGATTGCCAGCAGTGGGGGTCCATGACTGTTCCTGATAAGAACAATCCTCCAACAACTATCCCACAGTGTCTTCATTCTTAAGGTAATGTCTACTTCAATCACTCACTGGAACTTCACCACCCAGGAAGTCAGATGCCATCACACTTTCCTGCAAAGTCCATTTCCTAACCCACTTTGCCATGCAAAAGCTCCAGCTTAAAACTGGATTGCTGCTTGGGAAAGGATTCTTGCATCCCTTAGCTTGTAGGCTCATACTGCAGAACGCATTTATATGGCTGCTGCAGCCTGGAAAGCGAAACAGGGGTCTGCTGAGGAACAGACTAGACAAAGGCACTGCAAGAGCCTGACTGAGAATTGAAAACACACAACCCAGGATGCTCTCCTCCAGAATAGAAAGGTCCTTGACAAACTTGGCAATGGTGCCACTCTACTGTTGTCACTCATGCTTCAGAAGACCCAGGAGGAAGACTGTTGGCAGTGCTCACTGAGGATAGATTTGAGAGGTTGTCCCTGAGGTTGTACACTGAGGAGGGGATACAGATTTCACATACACCATAAAACATTTAGTCAGGTTAAACCTAAACTTTGAAAGAAACACATTAAGAGTGAGGGAGTAGAGTTCAAGTGACTCTGGCACATACTTTTCTCACTCAGGAAGTCTGCAATCTACATTCCCCTGCCTTTTCACAGTATGTGGTGTATACAGGTGGCTGGGGAACAAATAATTTGACTTTTTAAGACCAACTTAGACCAGAGGCACATCCCAACAAGGCAGACTGAAGGAAAGGACCAAGAAACTGCACTGAGAGCACACCAGAAGGCTAGCAGAGCAATGAAAGTGACCCTGACACTGGACAGTAATGTGTGACAGCCTGTCAATCCATAGCAAGATGCAGCTACATGTGTCCCCACTGCACCCGAGTAAGTAGTTCAAACTAACACCTTTCATTGTTCAGCTGTGGCAAGCAGAGACCACAAGTTTGGTCAGTTCCCACAGTGCAGCTGACAGGCAGTTGCTAACACTGCTTCGCAGGTGCCAACACCCAAATACGTTTCTCAATGAAGTCTGACAAGGCACTCACTGGATGGCATTCATGCATCTTGCAGAATGTAAGATGAAATTTTCCAGTCAGTTGCAAAACCAGTGACTATTCAGTCCACGGGTAACTTGGGGCTCATGGAACCACATAGCTTGCCTTTTTATCTGTCTGTACTGCAGCTAACCAAACTGACTGATACAGAGGAAGTCAGTATCTGGAAAGCTTCCTCTTGGTTTTTTTTGGCGTTTTTTAATACATGTATTTTAAGACAAATGGATATGTAAGAATTTATAAGGTTTTATATATTATTGTTATTAACAAAATCTCTTCTGATTTGTTACTGTTATTTTTTTTTTCTTTTTAAATTAAGATATGATCAAATAAAGCAAAATTGCACAGGTCAAAAGTTAGGATCTTGCCACCATATTTACATGGACAAATATTTGAGGTAGTGCACAAACATTAGCATATTACAATCCTATTCAACATAGTTTAAGTTATCTTTCCAAGCCTCACCCAGTTTTACAGTACTGAATGTCTACTTGCAGCTATGAAGGCTGCTTTAAGTATTACCAATAAACACCCGAACCTTTCACTCATTGCTACACTTCTCTGTACATGTGCAAAATACAGTAAAATAATATACCATGGGAATATAAAATCTAGGCCCATAGGAGGCCTGCCAAGCTACCAAACTCAACATCCTGTGTCTGTTTAGGTAGTGATGAAATCCACCCTTGCTCCCAGCTAATCCACAGGTCTATCAGCCAAGGGAGGTTGAGACCAAAGCCCTTACAGTTGTTACTCACACTGTAATGGTATCAATTTAAGCATATCAGTCTGAGGAAGAGGTACCTGCTTGCAGTTTTTTTAGAAGAGCTGCACTTCTGAAGATGTGCTTCTGTGCTCCTTCAGTGCGCAGAAAAAAGTCCCTAGAAAGCCATCCCACATCAGTGATGTGCTCCCTCTCCACTGTGCTCTGAGGCAAGGTCACATGCAGCCATGAAAGGCAGGACTGAGTTCTGCTGTCCCACCAGGAAAACAAATTTCAGAAACCTCTCTTATTTTCGGTGCCAAATCTTGATTCGCCACCTTCAACTGAGGGGCATATTTCCTACCTGGGCAGTGTCTCCCCTCCCTTAAATATTCATAGAAAAAGCAACCACTCACAGATCAAGAGTTTTACAGGATTTCAAGCTTCCAGATGGTGATTACAAATCAATTTTTCTTGCATCAGGGAAATATCTCTTCCAAGCCTTAATTTCTGCTGCGACTCCTGATCATTCCTGATGGAACCATGACCACATGAACTACTTCCAAGGAGCACATATTCATTTCACACACAGTCCCAAAAGCACTAGTCCATCTCCTTAACTGTCCCTAAGGTGGTTCTAAAAGAAGTGTAAAACTGCACCACTTCCATTGTAATGGAAAGGTGATAAAGTTGAGAAGCAATGACAGATTTTTTTTAAACCCTAATACATTTATGGAGTAGGAAATTTTTATTGCTATGAAAACCATGAAAACTTGACCTTGAGTACAGCATCTGTTGGATGTGAAGCACAGTAAAAGGGTCTTTGCACTTTGGATGGATGCTCTTCACAGTTCCTTACTTATTTTGTGTTTGTAGTCTCTCATAATAATGACGCATCACAAAAACCCCAAGCACAAACATAATAGCCAAGCAGCCAAAGGCCATTAACCATCCTAGCATTTAGTGCCAGACCTGGCTTTAGTCATGTTGGCCAAGACTGGTGACAAGCATAAAGAAATTGAGCAGCTGGCCTGAGGTTGTCTATTTGGAATTAGCCTAAGCACTATAGCCTCTCTCTTTGCTTCTGCTAGCAGAGACTGATTTGTATTCATTGTTCTATGTTGTACCAAAGTATGTGGCTTCACGCTGGCGGCCTGAGACTGTGTCACACAAACCACCACTGCTGGGTTGAAACCAACTTTCTGTTTATTAACTACTGTGCGTATAATGTTTGCTTCTTATGTTATCTTATTGGAACAGATCTGTAGAAATAGAAGTTATTTAATAACTCCTTATCAAAACTTCAAGTCAGGTTTTATCTTTTTGCTACTCTTGCAAAGGATATTGTTTGTGAAAAATTGATCTGACCAGCCAGGGACTTCTTTTTGGTTAATTCTATGCCCATGGAAGCATCTTTTCCTGTAAGTAGTCAGTCAAATTTAAGTATTTTCCAGCTTAGCCAGTAGATGTGTTTGTACCTGGAAAAATATACCTTCTCCCAGTCTCATGGTTAGATGTCAGCATCATTGTTTTTAATACAATGTATGATTTATATGGCATCTTCACACACTATATGCTAAATATACATTTTGGATCTCATAAGCGCAAGTAACTACAACATTTTTAATGAGCTTAATACTCCTGAAGAACAGGACACACCTTGTGCTATTTTAATGAGGGAGAAATAAAATAAATAGTAGATTTGGACTTACGGCTTTTTTTTTTTTCCTATAAATTTGTATTTGGCAATGTGGTAACACCGTTTTCAGCTGAAGGATAGGTGACTGAAGGCTAACTACAATAATAAATGAATGAAATTTGTTAATCAGAGAAAGGGAGAGAGGATGCAAGGGGATAAAGAGACTAATGGCTTTCCATAAAATGTTTCGATTCTTGCTTTGATTTCCTTTAGCTTTGTGGTTAGCTGTTGCCTAAGGAAAGCTCTCTGACTGAACACACCACATCTAATGTTAGATACAGTAAATCTAAAGCTCTGTGCAGAACACTGTTAGTTTACAAAAAAGTTGCACCAAATCCCTAACTAGTTAAAAGAGTGTATGTGCAAGTTGTAATTTCCCTAGAGATAGGGAAGTCAAAATATTGTTTCTGCTCCTTCGACCAGAAAGAGAAAAGGGTAGTTTTGCAGTAACAGGGCCTCTTAACATCAGGCCTATTTTAGCTGACAGAAATTACTTTGAAGATTGTCAGTGTTACGCCTCAATTAAGGACTGTAAAAAGATCATAAGAATATCAGCCAGATACCAATGAAGGAATTTTTTTTAGCTAGAAGTGAATTTCCTACATCTCTATATTTCTGAAGTTCTATTAAGAGGAAATGATATTTTTTTCAGTGTTGCTGTAGAAAATTCCATTCATGAGATTTATATTGACAGCATCAGTGTCTCACGATATCCAAAACCAATGTCCCATACACATATTAGCTCATTTACTGTTATGACTTGTAACTACTTACAGCAGCACAAGCAGCTCTGAGGTCCATTTGATGTAAATTCTACTGAATTGCTTAATTCACTGCAGCTCCAATGACTTCAGTGCAAATATTTCAGATTTATATAAGCACATATAAGCAATATCAAAACTGGAAACCACACTCAGTAAAGTTTTCTCACAATTAGTCCTACTTGCAGAAAGAATTGTTTGGTCTTTCCCTTTAAACATATTTGATAAGCCTTAAAAAAACCATTCCTCCCTCCAACACACACACACAGGTACTGCCACAATGTTTTTACATCCCACTTAAAGTGCCTGCTCGCATTTAAGAAAGAAAAAAGATGTAATCCTGGTACAGAGTGTCATTGTTAGCATAAATAGACCTGCCGCAGGTTGGCATAACTTAAGCAGAATTCCTCTGCAGCCAGCTCAATTCATACAGATGTGGCAGAGTTATCATGCTTTCACCATGTCACGTATTTATGATCCCACAGGAAAATAAATAAAAAAAAGAGCTGAGTCCAGCGATACTTTTAAAATAAGTGAGAGCAGGTAAAAACATGCTCTGCTTAAAGCAACGCCAAGAACAGCTCATTCAAATACATGCAGCTAACACATTCACTTATATTCCAGCCTCCCAGTAAACTTTCACCTGTATGCCTATCAGCCACCCAGAGCTGCTCAGAAAATTACTTATCAGCACCTGTCAATAGTATTTTATCCTTTTATCTTTTAGGGTGCCTAATTCCTAATCTGAGGAATTTGGTTGGCTGTGTATCTTTGAGGATCCAAACCTATGCTTCACTGAATATCAAGTGATTCAACCTGAGTCATTAAACACATATTTGAAAAACATACGCTGTCAGGAACACATCCTTACCAAGTCCTAATACCAGATTTGGATTATTCACTGTGCCCTCTGCAGTCCATATCTTAAACTTTCCAGTACCAATTAACTAAATTATGTGCACTTCCAAAAAGCCGGCACTTCTAAACATCTTGCAGGTGGTAATTCACAACACAAGTAGCATCTTACTGGACAGCTGGTGGAAAATCCTTGCAGCTTCACTAAGTGAAGGCAACTTGCTGCATGTGGAGCTGAGACATTGGCAGCACTTCCCCATTACCCGTTATAGCATATACCAAGAAGCCACAGTCACTTAGTTTGATACTGCCACTGCCAATTCCCAGGTACCTTTCTCTTCAGGTGCCTCAGGAGACAATGCTACACACAAGGGCCAATAAATAGCCTACTTGCACTGAGCTGGACCACTGTCCATACAGACATCTATGAATTCTGAGGAGAAGATATTTTGCCCTTTATGATCTTTCACCTTGAAAAGAGCTGCCAAGAACTGGAACAGGCTGCCAGGGAAGTCGTTAAGTCACCAGCCCTGGAGGTATTTAAAAGACACATAGATGTGGCACTTAGGGACATGTTTTAGTGGTAGAGTTGGCAGTGTTAGGTTTACAGTTGGACTCGATGATCTTAAGGGTCTTTTCCAACCTAAATGATTCTATGATTCTCTCTCGTGGCTGCTTCTAATGAACTTACAAAGTAGGAAAGATGAAAAGAATTGTTAGACTACTCAATATAGCTGGTCAAGGCAGCACCTTGCATACTGAGTGCTGTGTATCAGTTAATTTTATCCCTTTATTCTTTTTTAGGGAATTAAAATAAATTTGAAAGCTTCAAAGAAGCCTATTTCCTCATTCACAAAGACATGATGCTGGCTTGTGATACGTATTCCTGAGGCTCAAGACAAACATACAAGGCTTAACCACCAAATTGGAAGTTCCCTAGACATATAGGCCTTGCTCAGAGAGACAGCACGCTGCTGAGTTTCAGCAAGCCCTTCCTGTTTTAATTACCTGAAGGGGCTCTAGTTTATTGGGCCCTCTTTAGAGGAAATTATAGAGGACAGGTCAAGAAACAACCTCATCTAGAAGTCTCTCTGTCTGGTCCTGAGACACACTCAGCAAAACCTATATGATTCTTGACACAGTGAGTATGCAGCTTTTATTCTTGTCCCCAAAAGGTTGCAGAATCACTCTGTGAGTGCCAGCTACCTCAGCTATTAAATGAGGCCTTGCTGTCATCCAGCCTAAACATCACCTACTGCAATTCAAGTGCTATGCACAGATAACATACAGATTCATTCATTCCTTCCCATTTTGTAGCTACCTTGTCTGACGACTTTTTTCATCTTCTGATTTCTCTTTCCTGGACTAAGGGCTGACATCTTTTCAGTCTTGTCTTGTAGATCTTAACTGTTACCTCAAGTTAGCAGCAGAACGGTACAGCATACGACTGGTAGCCCTTCTGACAACTTTCTTGTATGTCTGAAGAACTCCATCTTTCAAAAACATTCAATTGTTGTGGGTTTCAAAAGTCATTGTGATTACACTGTATCCAAACAAGCATTTTTTTTCTCCTCACTGGTAAATGTATTAATTTCATTTACCACTGAAATGTAGTATTTCACTGAGCTGTGAAAATAAATAATTTGTAAGCACACAGAACTTTTATTAAACCCAAATTATGTAGCCCACCTGACTACAGCAACCACCTAAGTACAGTAAGATTTTTCTATATTAGATGAAAAGAATATGCTGTTCCTCTATTCAACTACCCTTTCACCTGCTGACAATGGCCACAGGCAAGATAGCTCAACTAGTAGCAAAATTAAGAAACAGAAAATTATTTCCCCTCCCTTTTCACAAACACATTCTTCAATTTTTCCAGTATTTAGTGTTTATCAATGTTTTGATTAGATAGTTCACCCATATGCTCTCTCCGTACCAACAACTGATAAACCACCAGTTAGAATGGAAAACTACATCTGTTCAGGAAGTGTGCGCAGACAAGAAAATTACTCCAGTCATTAATTAACTTCATGGCTCCAGTCAAAAAGTCATTTCTGTCTTTTCAATAATAAAAGTGAAGGTGCATCTGCTCTGCAAATTACTTAGTACCTGTGAAACTTAGACCTTGGTATCCTTTGGTAAAAGGTGCAGATGCCCACGGTTAAGAATGACCTCTACAGTGCAGCCTGCACAGGCAATTAATAACGGAATAAATCAAAACAAATTACACACTGACAGCAGAAAGCAACGCTGTAACAAAGAAAGTGAAAAAAATCCCCACAAAGCTCTTTCTTTGTTTAGCAGACAGACAAAATCGTTTCATCATCCTTGGTAACAAGATCATGCACTGTAATTAACTGTTAGAAAGCTACTACTGTAAATAATCCAAGTTACCTGACACCAGGTTGTGATGTCTGAATATGTTTTTATTGAAGGGTATTAGTTTCCCAAGCTCTTTCCTCAAGAACTGAGGACAGAAAATGGGATAAATATTCCTGTTAGTGGGTTACATACAGACATTTTAATTAAGTTGTAACTAAATGTCTTTTGAAAGACAAAGAGCAAAGGGACGAGACTTTTGTACTTTTTGACAAACAGAAAAAAAAAATAAATCAATGAGGCTTCACGTAACCAAGCAGATTGTAACAAAGCAAAATGTTAAAAGATAATGTGGAGCACCCACATATCAATTAAATGACCTTGTAACTTTAAATGAAAGGTAGAGACTCTACTAACCAGTAGAAATTGCTAAGACAAGGTACTAATCAATAATTACAATTAAGGATGTATATTTCTGTGTTTTGAACTGTATAAACATTCCTAAGAGTTTTTAGGCTGGAGTGCTGGCTTTGAGGACTACCACCTAGCACCCATCTCTGCAGAAATGGAATAAATGGGTAATACCTCTACTCTGTGCGTATTGGCGTCTGCACACTGGGTAAATGACCCCACGTTGGGACAACCTATACGCTACTACAGACTCTGTAATCTTCTGTTCTGTGGTCTTCAGGACTGTAGATTTGCTCCACTGTCAGAATAACCTTGACAAAACACTTACTTCTTGACATCCCCCACCTTTGAACTCTTCCGCTACCACTTTTTTCCTGCTCAGTACTCTCTGCTTGTTCTGGCTTCTAAGATTTCCCGCAATTTCTTGGCTTCTCTATTACTTCAGCGTATTATTGACTTACTACCTACACTCAGCAACAACATAAGCCCTTTACAATGACACTCTAGGTTGCTAATCTGTTTAGCAGACACTTAATTATTTGGGATTAGACAGAATATAGTCAACAAAGCAGACATAATTCAAGCAAGGAAAGAAAGAGAACAGGCTAGGGGGTTGATCTGAGCCTGGTGGAGTTTGCCCCAGAATATCTTTAGGAACTGCCTGAAGCTATTTCAGAGCCATTACCAATTATATTTGAGAATTTGTGGAGGAAGGATGAGGCTTTTGATAAACAGCAAAGGATGAATGCAGTGCTTATCTATAAAAACAGAGAGAAAGGAGGATCTAGAATTGACAGAGCACTTAACCTAACACTTCAGTTCTTGGAAAGACACCAGAACAAATCAGTCAACTCTTATGTAAGCACCTGAAAGATAAGGATGTATCAGCAGGGATTTGCCAGTAACAAGTCACTTCAGTCCAAGTTAATTTCCTTTAAGGCAAGCAACAAGTCCAAAACCCAGTGGAGATAGGAGTGATCATTTCTTTGTTAAGACTTTGAGGCTGTAGCACGTAACAGCCTCACAGGCAAGCCATGACATTGTAAGACAGATGTAAGACAACATGGAAAAAACATATTCAGAATGATGAGTTATCAATGAGAAGTTACCCAACTGGAAAATATATCAACCTGTGCTATGCAGAACACTGCTCTAGGGCCCCAGCTAGTCAATATATACATCTATAATTTTGAAGCTGGTAGAGATTTACTGCATCTGCAAACAATGTCAAACTGGAGGGAGCCATGAGGACTCTAGAAGATTTAGTGATGGAACACTGGAACAGGCTGCCCAGAGAGGTTGTGGAGTCTCCTTCTCTGGAGACATTCAAAACCCGCCTGGTTGCGTTCCTGTGTGACCTGCTCTAGGTGTTCCTGCTCTGGCAGGGGGATTGGACTAGATCATCTTTCAAGGTCCCTTCCAATCCCTGATATTCTGTGATTCTGTGATTACAGCTGCAAGGAACTGGGACAGCAATGAGTATCTACTCCAGGTGCCTTCCAGCTCTGTTTTCTGTGACTGTATTTTCCTTCATATCTAACCCTTATGCAAAGCACAAGCATTAATCCCCTAATTTGACACTTCCTAAAGCTTCCCCTTATCCGTGTTGTGCTTTCATTCCCTTCCTTTTGGCTACATCCAGACCATCACGTGCCTCCTCTCAGGCTGTTACAACTTTCTGCTTGCCTGCAAGTTCCTTGGGATGGAACTTTACTAGTTGCACATCCCAAATGTTTCCTGCGGTTTCTAGTAGTTTACATGTTACAAATTAGTTAAAATAAAATAAAATAATCCAACCTAAAACAGGCAGGCTTCTTCTTCTGTTTAAAAAATGATGATGTTGTTTTCAGCATTAAAGTATTCTGAATGTTTTAGATCCGAACAGTGTATTGGATGGGAATTGAATTTAAATTTGCATTCACTTTTAAGTTGTTTTCTGTTCATGCAATACCTAAGGCAAGCTTATTCGGCACTGGTATGTACTAATAGAACACGTACTGAGGGCTGACATGTGGAAAATGAAGCAAAGTCTGTATAAAATGAAGTCATTCCATACAAGGACACCAGGGCCTAAGGGATGGAATTACCAGCCCTAAATGGCGCAGCAGCCAGCTTCTGCAGTGTCTGATCCTGCAAACACTGAACACACATGCTCCGCTTGACTATGAATAACCCTATTGAGTTGAATGGAATTATTTACAGTAATAAAGTTAAGTATGTGCAAAAGCACTCACACATTTGGGGTTTAGCACAGGGCATAAGAAAAAAAAGAGGATGAAAACAGATGTTTCCTGTGCTACGGAGAAGTTTCAATCCGGCAGATCTGCTCAGCCCCATTTGCCCATACCTGGAACTTTCCTTTCTGTAGACACTCACTGTCAAGTCTCCCTGGCAAGCAGATGGGGTGGAGCTCCCCTGTGCCAGAGGCATTGCTGTTCCCACCCTAGTGTCCATAGTGCTTCTGGATATAAGGTGGCAATAAAAAATGCCCGCAAATTTGGCACCTGTGGCCTTTTCACTCAGTTCAGAGAAAGTGAATCACATGCTGTAGTTTCATTGACAGTGAAAACATACAAGCCAAGAATAAAATCACACAGGCTTTCACAGACTGTCCTCACCCTCACCACACTGGTATTTTCCAAACTCCCAGCCAAACAAATACATATGTCTAGTCTTTGAAGGGCCAGCCCCCATACTGTGATACCTCTCCTCTACACTGTCTCCATTAAAAGTCATTTAGATCTGATTTAGGTTTTCTTAATGTATTTAAATGCTTTTTTAGGGAATAAAGCAATTCACTGGATCCTAAAAGGTATCTAAGCCACACCACACACACACAAAAGTTATATATGTAAGATTTAAAATAAGCCTGGATTTTCTCTGCTGTAATGTTTTATGATTTAATCACTGGAATGGAGAAATGATGCTGCCACAGTCAAAGTACAGGACTGACACTTAAGAGACATGGCCTTTGTCACTGAACATTACAAATATGCTCAGTGATTCTGAACACATTATTCGAATTCTTTGGCTGAATTTCCATCAGTGATTCACAATATCAATATTCAGTCAGAGCCTTCAAGCCTGATACTTAGAGACCTTACACTCAGTATTCTGGAAACCTTGCAGATTTCCTTTTAAATACCTCATATGCTGCCTACCCTGTAACTGACATTTTCACAAGAAAGTGAAGGAAAATCAGTTCAGAAATCATTGGGTTCAATTTGTAAACTGGGGCTGAAATTCAAATCTTACGGCTTAATTCATTAATGAAAACATCTGACAGGAAAGTGTTCTGGACACCACGTGTTTTCTTACATTTTCCTTTCTGGAGTCTGCTTGCTCCAAAATTCATTCTTGCATACCAGCCCCTGTCCATCTAAAGGTTTCGTAATTTAGAACAACTGAAACTGAAATAGAATAGCCCCACCAGAAAAGTGCTTTACAGCAGAATACCTTTGACTGACATGGGAAAATAATACCAACAACTACTTCTGAGCTGATACTTCTGCATTGTATAACAGGAAGTGGTATGTACAGCTCTGACTGCACTCATCTACCACACCAGTCCCTCTAAAGGGGAAGCACAGCACATCATGAGGCATGAGCCAAAAAGCTTTTACCCAGGTTTTATATCCACCCTACACAGTAAGGCAGGATACAACAGGCAGGGCTGAGATGATGGCAGCAGTGCTTCAGTTATGCCACTACCACCATCTCCTCCTTTGAAAGTAGCAGAGCACCGATGCAGAACTGACTGCAAGGCAGTGGTACAATAAAGGAGGAACAATGTACAATGACGTGTAGTGTAATTACAATTAATCCCTCCTGGCATAGCCATACTCTGTTCAGACATCAGTGGCAGAAGCTCCGTTTTGCATCTAGAGCTCGTTTTGCTGAGGTGGGCTGGAATGAGCCGTACAAGCTGAAACACAGCTTTGCTGTCATGAACTGTGGCCACGGTGGGCAACTGTTCTGAAGCTGAATGGCACAGTGAACTGGGTAGCAACTCCTCCAGAGAGACAGAAGTTGTGTGTGGACAAGGCTATCATTAGGCTATCTGCTTCACATTTCCTTCTGCTTTTTCCACCTAAAGAAATTCAGAGGTGTTAGTCATCACGGACCCAGTGAATTATTTTCAATAGTGATTTTGCCAGTAGTAATTCCTGATGCCTTTGACATGTTTTTTTGATATTTACTCTGCTGAAAATAACGCTAGAAAGTCCTCACTGTTTGCATTTTATTTCAAAGCTGTCTGAAAAACAAACAAAAAAAATTGAGATGATCAGTGAATACTCATTCCTCAGGATTATTCTGGATTAGAAAGTGGGTTTAATTTCGATCACTTTTCTTTAGTGAAAAAAGCATAGTAAAAAAGGTCCTTATGTGAAAACAGACATGCATGCATCCTCATTATATCCTGTTAGTGCACTCTTTGGGAAGATTATGCTGTCATATGACAACAGAACTATTTGTATCACAGACTTCTTTTGAACAGAGAATATGTCTCAGCAATTTGGACCTCTGTTTCACAGGTGGGAGCTTTTCAGAGAGAAGGTACCGATGGGCCTATTTAGGCCAGCAGACACATAGAAACCATGGAATAATACTGAGGCACACAGCTAACAGAAGCTGGTCGTTTCATAAGAACAGAGATAAGGATATAAAAGCAGTTCCTTTGTTTTCCCTCCACAGATCACTCCAGTTGGCCTCAGGCAAGTGGAAGCAGCCATTTCCACACCCTATCCAACAGCAAGGAAGTGGGTTACATCCTGGGATTCTTGATACAGCTGCACTAAGCTGAATTTATCTGAAAACTACTGTTGGAGAACTTTCCTGAACACAAATAGATGTGATTGTAGGCCACAGGTTCACTGAAATTAACTACTTCCAGCATGTCACATATTTGATTTCTGGTTATGGGCTTCCTTTCAGTCAATGTTAAGGCACAGGTCCAACTCAGAAAGGGGATGTGTTTCAGCTGCCGAGATCAATACAACCCTCAGTACAAGAAGGAGGAGGAGGCAGAGGATACCCAGCACAGTAGAGTTTATGATGGCAGTGGCTCCAGGAATGAGACTGGGTGCTTTGCAAAGAAGATGCAGCTCCAGGATTTTGATAGGTGTGAAACAGCCTTGAGCTAACATTTTTGAGATGAACACCAAGTACAAAATGGAAGGCAGGGACTGCGTTGCCAAGAAAGTTTAGGGTAACATACAGGAACCCCAGAATTAACACAGATGGCAGTCCGAAGTACTGGAGCTGTTGAAAAGTCTCCCTAGCCCATCAGTGCAGAGCAGCAATGCCACATAAGCAGGAATCCAAGTTAACCTTGCACAAAGAGAACTCACTCAGGTTTCACGGTATTTAGTATTTCTGTAGAATGTCCATGAGGTTTCTTGACTCCAGTGTCACCTGCTAGTTCTGTGGTTTCAGCCACAATAGTTTCATACAGATGAAATGTTTTTCCTGGCCACACAAGGTCTGCCTTGCCCAAATATCATTCTCTCAAATGTTTATCTTGAACTCTTGGAGTGTCTGGCCCAAGGAAACAGAAATAAAAAGAGGCAAAGAAAAAATCAAGCAGAGAGGATTGAAAAGGGAAACTGGAAAACACAGATCCAAGGAATAGAAAAGTGAGCTAACATCAAAGATATCAGATGAATAACTCCAGTTGCAAGAATAGGAAGGTGTGGTGTGTAATTCTTGTTTATTTTGCATGCAATAATAGAGGGGAACCAGAGCGATTCAATGGAAGGCATTATTATTGCTTGTGTGTAACAGCACACCTGGAACCACCAGTGAGGAGTTTTAACTTTACCAGGCCCAGCTCTTCGCTGAAGAATTGTCTTCATCCATCCCCTCAAGCTCCCTTTGCTGGCACCCAAGAGACTGGCATTTTGGCATCTCCCACATCCTTTGACAGAACATTCATGACTCCACAGCGTGCATGGGAAGAAAAGCAAAGCTCATTGATTTTAAATACACTGAGACAAATGCCAGGAAATGTTACTCCTGAGCCATTTACATGCTTATTTAAGAAAGGAAAGACTGGGCATTACACCACTAAAATCTGTTTTTCATGAGTCTAACCCAACATGATTTCTTTGAAATTTGGACAGGTGCACGACACGGTTAATTAGTGCAGCTCAACAAACAGCTGACAACTCCTCAAACTGCAGCAAAGCAGCCACTCTGTATCAAGAGGTCCCAAATGACACTGCAACCCAGACTGCTGGAGTCCAAAAGCTTTCCATCCTCAGCACAGACCAGGAGCCCTAACTATTATGTCCAAAGGCTAAAAGGCATTTAAAGGCCTTGCTCTGCCAGGCTTCATATGGGGCATTTCAGCATGTAATTCCACTGCCATAGGGGAACTGGGTACTGCCCTGCTAGATGTATACTTTTATATCTTACTGCCTGGTTCCCCAGATCTCAGTTAGACACGATCTTGACTCCCTTTTTGCAGTTGATTTTGGAGGAGAGATAAATGGGGAAAGATGATAGAAGTACATAAAATGCTGGTTGGTTTAAAAAAAAAAAAATAGGTAAAGTGGAAACTTCCATTACCTCATAACTAAAGAGCAAGAAAATGTTGAAGGAAACTGCAAGATGATAAATTCAGAGCTTATAAAAATTTTGTGATATAGAATATAAAAATTTCAGCCAAACCTAACAGTAAGTATCACTGAAGCTACAAATCAGGCAGGACTCTACCAGGATTCACATATTTATAAAGAAGAATTACAGTAACCATTTTTCCAAAGGGGAAGGACAACTAAATACATGCTCCCAGGCTTACCCTTTAGAGATTGCATTGCAATAAGGAGGAGGCTCCTTTGAGGAACAGATTATCTCACACATACTAATTAAAAGCACACTGTGCCTTCCCTTACAGCATCCCATAATGACCACTGCTGGAGAAGAACCGTCATGCTGAGGCAGACCTGAAAACTGCAAGGCCCATGGCCAGATAGGGAAGGGCTGTGAGGAGCTGGAGACTGGCCCTGCTTCATCATCACTGGGGCAGGGACTGACAGCCCCAGGCTGAGCCGAAATGGGGTCCGGGGCCTTTGGCAGAGAAGGGGCAGCCCCTTGAGGAGGTTGGGCATGGCCGTTAGTGCCCTTAACACCCTGACAACTTAGGAAAAGAAATGAAAATTATTCCCAGTTGCTAAATAGCTTTTCTACGACCAACTCAAATGTAGTCTTCCAAATTACTCTCAAAAATAAATATTCATCAACTTTTATGAATAATATCTGCATCTATTCTGAGGGATGGAAGCATCAGAGGGGGAAAAGCAGACAGATCCAAATTCTACTCCTGGTCCTGCTAATAACCTGCTTGCCCACAATTTTATCATTTTACAGTGGATGACAATGAAACAGTCAACAGCTGTAAGCAATAGGCATTACACATTGCCAGAAGAAATGGGATAGTTTTGCATCAGTTTTGGAAACTTTAAGAATTGAGGTTGAGAGGATTGTTTTGTTTGTTAATATATGCTATATACTGGAGCTATTTTCTAGCTAACTCATATCCAGGCTCCATTAGATGCCAAGAGTCCAAACAATACAATTCTGGGAAAGAGAAGACTATCTCCTCAATGTGTTTATAATCTTTTAAGATCATGCAGAATAGTTTATCTGTATCCAGATGCCATTGTTAAGGTCAATATGACAGGTGTATTTATAACTGGATCTGTGCAAGTAGAACCACTAATGAAGAAAGATAAAAGGTGAAAATACAGGCAAGGTGGCCAAAGTACATGATAGATTGTTTTGTTTTAGATCAGGTAACTCCACAACTTAGCACAACAATGTCCTTCCACACACTGAGTGCTGTTATCTTAGGACTTAACCAGTAAAAAAGAAAATCTCTGCTCTGCTGATTTCAGAGGTTTTTTTTCAAAAACATTATTTGTCGATTATCATATGTTTTACATGGGTCATAAGAACAGATGTGGTCACTGTTCCAGGAATCTAATAAACAAACACACCTAACCACCAAACACAATAAAAGCAGAAAAAAAAATCTTGAAACATTGCTATCATCTGCAGCTGGCGAGATAATTACAGGCAGTATTTCTGTACAGAAACCTAAAAACTTTGAAGTCATTTTCAAGTGAAATTTGAAAAAATAAAAAAGTACTACTTGGGCATGAGAACCAACAGTGGTCCTCACCAACATATAGCACGAAGAAAAGAATTTAAATGAGAGAAGAAAAAGGTCTAGTCCAGTTTCACTGATGTTAATAAGAATCTTTCCATTGACTCCATGAGGCAGATATCACCAAAACCAGCAGTTAGCAAAAAGGCCAGTAAAGAATAAGCAGTGGGTGAATGATACAAAGAACGAGCACAGATTGAGCTGTAAATGCAGCAATGTCATAAGCTTAGACTTCACAAATAAAGTAGAACTGATTGTAGGGAGGGCCTAATGTGTCACAGCCAAAAAGATGATAATTCACTTAACTTTATAGCTTTCCTTTAAATCAGATCATGGGTGATGTAAGACAGCGTTGACTGTTACCCTCTTGGAAAGGTCTAAACTCCAGGTATCCCAACTGCCTTCACTTCTTATTGACCTGGAATTTTATAATAAATACTAGAAGCAATAATCCCCACTGGAATTGTGCTGCCATGATATTAAGAGGTTGGCTTGCATGGATATTTGGTCATTGTCTGTGAGGGAGGCAGGGAGATAGTCAGAAAGCAATTAAATCTGTCTGGTTGAGCTGACGTTTTACTCAGAGCTCACCAAGTCATTTACTTTCTGTAAGTCTGCGTTAGAGTTTGAGTTGCTGAGGGGCAAGGGAGGGGAAAAAGATCAGGCCCCAGAGCCTCTTTTATGTCAGGTTGTATTTTTGGTTTAAAATCAAGCTTGGTCATTTCCCTAACATGGGTAAAAAGTCCTGTGTAAGAGGCCACATCGCTCTCCACTCAAATGGCCAGAAGCCATCGTTTCCACAAGAAACAAAAGCAACTAAAAGCTTTAAATCCTATCCCATTGTAGGAACACAATTGAATTCTCTTGCCAACATAAGGACAGAGTATACATAGTCACTGCATAGTACTGACAGTCTGTGTGGGAATTACTGAAGTCTAGCTGCAAGATTTCCATATACAGACATTTCCTGCCACGAGAATGTTACAGTACTAAGTCAGCATCCAAAGTAATCTAAAGAACAAAAGCAAAGCCTCTAAAATAGCAAAGAGGAAAAAAATTATACACAAAGAACACTTCATACATTCAGTACAGACATTTAAAGTAGAAGATATCAAGGTCATATCCTGCAGCCTTTATTCAGGCACATCAATAGCAGGGGGTTGTTAAAGTAAAGCCTGAGGCAGTATCTGACCTTTTTCAAATTTTTTTGTTTTTTTTTTTTTCTTTGGATAAAATGTTTATAAGATGCTGCCCAAGAACAGAACTATAGGACATACTTTTTTTTAATACACATTTGCAACTGAATAGTATCTATGTTTCAGAGTAGTGCCCCTAGGAAGCTCTTTGAGTAGCAGTAAGAGTGACAAAAGATACTTAGGTCTATAGTCTGTTAATGTAAAAATAATCTAATCTTGCTATAAACAAAGCAAAGGGAGTTTAATTAATGCGCCATTACATCAGCCATGTTTGAAGTGAACACAGCAATTCCCATGGACGGACAGCTTCCCAACCTGTCAAATTAATTTTGTGGTGAAAAGTGAACTAATGCAGGTAGCATGTGCTGAAGCAACCCTGCTCACCCACCTCCTGAGAAATCTTGTTTAGCATAAAGAGAGGTGTAGTCTGTGACTGTATCAGTTCAAATACCCAACTCATCCTTCTGATCTGGAATCCTGTTGCTCAACACAAGGAGAAACATGAGAAAATTTGCCAAGAAGTGTCGTGATGGAGAGCAGCTCCTTCCACAAACAGTGTGTGTTAAATAACACCCTTGTGTCCCCACATACACATACAACTGAGAGGAAAGCAGCTACCATCCACATCAAGTCCCTTCCCTTCTTGCTTCAATTCAATCCCACTATGCAGAAAGACAAGAACTGTCTGCAGTGGTTTTTTCCACTGTTCTCTCACTTTCCTTTTCCCTTTTGCAATGGCTAATAACATGTACCTACAATAAAATAAAAAATAAAAAAATTATAACAAAGACTTTGCTTTTCTCTGTTCCCAGGTAGTACATCTCTGCAGGGAAGCAGACCACTAGTGTCACAAACCTAGCTCTGACATTATTATATAGCACTAGTAACATTTCGTAGTTGTTCCGTACACTCCCTGCAGCTCACTGGTACCATTATTGATCATTCATTCATAATACTAATTCCAGTGTTATCAGAGCAGCTTTTAAAGGTCATATAACATGTACCTGGAAACATTCATGTGCCATTGCAAATGGTATACATTGATATCTGTTTTACCTGAGCACTTATTTGCTTGGATAAATGAATACACTCTTGCTTCTTTCAGTGTATGCTTAGAACATCTTAATTTTTACAGAATTGTCCACACCAAGATTTCACCTTCGTCCAGAGGAAAGCATCTTTGAAAAACATAGTAAAACAACCAGGTCATGTAGGAAGAGATGGGAACCCTTCCATTTATGTGTGCTGGGCTGGCCTTGGTATCCCACTTTAAGAAGGGTACTGCTACCTCATGCAGAGTATGTGATTTACGCGTGTGTAACATCTCCCTCTACTGGCTAAAATCGTGGGAATATTTTAATTCCCAAGCAGGAAAGTTTTCTCTGGAATGAGAATCCCAAAACCAGGTCACCTCGCATCCTCTTGGTTCTTACACACATTTGTAATCCTTTTCTGTAATCCCAAAGCAGACAAGGTGTTTGTGGTTGAGCAGACAATAATAAACCTGACAAAATTCGCCTGAAACCCTTCCTTGATGGTCATGTCCGCAGTGAAATGCTTTGAAGACAAGGTGACATTGAGGAAGTGCAATGCAGCCATTCTTGGGATCCCAGGATTAAAGGGAAAAGTTGTTTTGCAGAACTTCTCCTCTTGTACTCTGGAGCAGCATCTCATTAACCATACTTCTTATTAAGCTATTTCGAAAACTAAGACCCTAACAGAGAACATTAAGTCTCTTCAGTAACACCAGAGTCCAGTGGTTAAATATGGAGGTTTTACCAAATCTCAGTTCTTTGAAGACTACTAAAGCCATAACTCTGTGTTATTGTTTACCTCGGACTAACAGCGGTTTTGTATCTCATCCTATCTGTATTCTTTTTAAATGCTCAACAGTTAACAGAACTGATGAAAAATTATCTTGATGCATTTTGAGAATGAGAAACACTAGCCTTCAAATACACTCCAGATGACAAGACAAAGCTGGGATACTCTCTCAGGACAATTTCACAGCATCTACATGCATCTTCAGTTTCCAGCACTGCAGAACATGCTCTTTCACACCCTGGAGAACTAATGGTCCTTACAGAGGCTGTAGGCTACAACTAGGAGGGTACAATTCTCACGTACCCCAACACTCAATGGCATTAAGCTGAGATAAAGACATTCTAAAGTTACCCTGCTCTTTTGTAAGCTGGTATCATATTTGGCTACATGGATCTCCTGTGGACAAGAAAAATAGAAAAGATTATCCATTTCATTAAAAATGGAGAATGCGCTTCACAGCTACCTTTCTGAAATGTGGGCTACACTATAGATTCAGAGGTTCTTGATCTATAGGCTGCAGGCATTAATATTTTTCCTGCTACAAGATTGTTGACTTCAACAAGTAATTCAAGTACTATTTTTGATCATAATTCATACAGTTGTAAATACAGTATATCACTGAAACATTTAAGTTATCCATAGCAACATAATTACCTTCTTTTAATTGTTCTCCATCTTTTAAAAGCCTTTTTAATTCACCATGCCTTCCCTTTTATTTCCCTTCTTCCTTTGTTTGATAAGCTTTTTCTAAATTTCCCTTCGCTATATCCTGCGTGCAGGGTGAAACCATTCATGCAGAATGCATCACAGGAAAACAAACATAATATCTCACTCCCATATTCCCAGGAGAGAATTAACTGAAATTACCAGTTCTTGGGAAACTGGCATAGAAAAAAAAAAAAAGTGAGAGAAATTACTATAGCCAAGTTGTCACGGAAACTGTTAGCACCCTGATAGCTCAGGAAAATGGGCTTTTTGAAACGTTTTCTTCTTAAGTACCCAAGCAAACTATAGGGTCGTTTATGGGGATAGGAGATGCACAAAGCCTGAAAGTATTACTGCCTTTGAAAGGCTTAGTAACTCCTGTCTGCTGTGGGAGACCTCACTGCAGAATGAACTCTTGCTACCTTTTCAGTACAGACATAGGGTTCTATGAATAGGACTTGGCTAAGTCCCCCTTTGTGGAAGTCTTTAGGAAGCTTTTCATTGTACAACCCATTCTATAGAACTCCTAAAGCCAAAAGATAAGACTGACGTTTTCTAAGGAAATTATCCAATCCTATAGTGGGCTTTTTTAAAATTACTTGTGCCCAACCCTGTTACATTTCCTTTGCTACTCATGGGACAGCAATTACCACAGCCAGCAATAGAGAGACTTCTGCAAGAGAACTTCATTACTTTTAGTCCTATATGAGTACATGGAGGAACAGCACTCTGTCAACTCCAAGCAGCCAGGCAGTTCCTGTAATCTACAGCTAAATCACACAGCAAACATTTAGCATGAGGCTGATTATCAGTGTAATACTCCTCTCCTCTGCTTTCTGCTAGAAACTCTTCTGATGTGCTTTCTAGCTAGGGAAGATTTCAGACTGTAAAATGACCTGAACTGGGTCACACTGGGAACACGCTGCTGGGATACAAGCATTGCTCCAACAGCCCTCCCTACACAGACTCATTCATGCCCAGATGATGATGTCCTGTTTTGCTCTGCTACTTGCCACAAACACACAATTTATGGCACTTGCAGAGCAGAAAATGACAGCTAAAGCGTCTTTCTGTGGTATAACTGCACTTCCACTAATATGTTTGTGAGCAGAGTAATGCAGAGAAGAGAAAAATCAACATGCCTATGCCAACCAATCTTGTGCACTTGCCAACCAAGTGTTGACCTTGCTGTGAACAGCTGAATAGTGACAGCAAGTATATGAACTGTGGGCCAGGGTAGGCTGTGGGAAGAAGGGGAAGAAATCCTAGGCTTTAGCCTTTATATATTATGTGAGGAGATGCCTCAGTCATGTGGTGGTTAAAGTTGTGGAGCTCTCAAAAAAACATGCCTAACCTTATGTCCCACAAGCTTAAACAGCCAGTAACACATTTCACATGGATCAGACTCTGAAAAAAGAGACCTCTAGTCAACAACATATGAAGCAGTATGGGTTATTCTAATCATAGTGCTTGCAAGAGGACTGGGCAAGGGTCCATTTTTCAATGAGAGAAACAGCAGAGTGAAGAGGGGAAGGAGAAAAAGGCGGTTGGGAGAGAACCAAAAAGCTGAAAACTTGCTAACAACAAAGCAGGTTAACAGCAGAGTCACAATTAAGATTTGCGGGGCTATCCCAAAATTTTTCTTCCCATTTCTCCTCCCTCAGAAAT
Organism: Nycticryphes semicollaris; assembly: GCA_013400055.1. Lineage (NCBI taxonomy): Eukaryota > Metazoa > Chordata > Aves > Charadriiformes > Rostratulidae > Nycticryphes > Nycticryphes semicollaris. The sequence goes on along the minus strand of VXBJ01001538.1, from coordinate 92,312 downwards.
AAGGCCACGGTAAATAAATACAGTTATTTAGTTGCAGACTTAGAAACCTTCTAAGGACAAAGTTTTGTGAGCTGATTTTACCTTCTAGTCTGCAGGTTATAGGAAGTTTCCTTACACCTGCATAGTTTACTCATAGAGTATTGAAGTATTCCTCCTTCTCCAGCTACTCAATATGCTTGTTTGAACTACAGACCTACCAGCCCTGGAAAGTCATCCAACTTGTACCGGCTTATCCTCTCTAGAAGTGCCTGCCATCCCTGGCTTCCTTTCCCCTTAGAGCGTGAGGATGTGCACGCACATATACAAGGTGTGTTAAAAGGTTAAAAGGGTGAATTTGTGCTGGGAGCATCATGTTGGAGTCTCAGCTTGGCACAAGAAGAAAGGCCGAGACATGCCAGAATTTGCAGAGACATATTCCTCAAGTTGCTTCAACCGTACTTGTCTCTCAGACTCCTAGCAAAGACCACAGGACTCAAGGTCACCACCTTCATAGACAGTTGTTAAGCACTTGAGCACACATATAGCTGATTCAGTGTGTACCCGAAGCCCTGCTATCAAGGGTAATTTACTGCATGCATTCCTCCCTGTACAGGCTTCTCCCTCACTCTCCTGACAAGGAGCAGCCATTACATACCCAGATCGTTCATTTCCCTGGCTATAAACCTCCAGAGCAAGGCAGCCTGGCCCACAGATTTGCTTTCCTCTGCTGTGAGGAAAAAAAGTTCATTGTAGTTCTCTGGGTTACCAAGCACATACTGGAAATCTGCTAGGGCTAAAGAGGCATGGGAAAAAGAATGAAACCCAAGCCTGTAGCCCCAAGGGCAAGACAAGATTGCACAGCACTGTCTGGACAGCCTGACCGCAACACTTGACTTTTCCCAGCGGTGCCTACACTCACTTACCTTCTAAATTAACCTGCTTAAGCCACCCTTGCCAAGTCTTGAAAGAAGAGCCTGGCAGACACCTGCAGCTAAGTCCCTTACTGCTTCTATAAAAATTGCCCTGTTGCAAACAAAAATCAGGAAGGATGCTCTTGCAGAAGCTGGAACTCAGATTCAGTTCAATTCACAGTTCAGCAATTGCTCTCCCTGTGAGACAGAGTTAAGGCACAGTCTGTGCCTCAGTGACCACTGCATAACAGGGAAACAGTGCACTCTTTCTCCCAAAGGCACCTTTTAGTGGCCTGCAGAGCTAGGCTCTAAGGTTACAGATACACAGCATCATTTAAAAGGACTTTGAAATATCTGACCTCGCTCTGAGATTAATTTAGAGAGTAGAACATACTCATATTAAAAGTACCTTGGGTCAGTTAGCTCAGAAGGGAAGCAGGATCTGTCCTATAGGATGCCAGCCGGGCATCCTTCTAACACTAACCTCAACACCCTTGAGAGCAGTAAGAAGCTGGCAAATGCCCCCAGCACAGGGTCATAAGGCAAAGATAATGCTGATGGCTCCTTAGACTTCTTTTGGAATGATCCCTCTGGAAAAACATAACTGCTTTTCTCTCACTGGAAACACAGCAACTCTGTTCTGGGAAGTCTCAGGAGAAAGAGGAAAATGTTGCCATATGGAGCAGAGAAGAGGGTGAGCAAGAAGAGGCACGTGGCCTCTTTGGAGAACAGAGGCTGTGGAAGTAGCAGAGGTCATAGCTGAGAAGAAAAATATGTCAGGTGGGACAGGGAAAAGAGTACAGCATTACAGAAGGAGCATAATCTAACAGCCAAACATGTTAATATTGGCCTATAATAACCTTTAATATAACACCTATTTGGAATTGCAAAACACCTACAGCATCACAAACCTTGATGCTGGATAGCATCAGGCCATGTACACGCTTTAATGTCCAATACATTTAGGCATCTCATTCCCATTAACTGTAATAGGAGCTATGCCATCTGACTGGGATTTGGTAACTATCTGCCTCCATGCACATCCCATGAGCCCGTACTGAAGCACAGATGAGGTCGTTGGTCGGGACATTGTTTCTGTCCAATAAAGGATGCAAAGTATAGGGAAAAAAAGACACAGCATCACTCTGTATCTGGGAGCTGATACCTCCAAAATCATGCTGTGCCTTAAAGGTTTCAATAGCTTTCAAAGCTGGATGGTTTTGTTTTCTCTGCAGGCCCATTCCCTAATGCTATCACCTACTGCACGTTCCAGCCTGCATTAAGCACCACCCTATTCATGAGAAGTAATTTTGCAAGAAATTGAGGTGATTTCAGCATATTTCAAGGTATTAAAATCAGTTTAGTAAGTATCAAACTCTGAGGTAAAGTAGATAATAGGCATTAATCACCCAAGTAAATCCATTAGTCAGTCAAACAGTGTTCATGGTTGTTCCTGTACCTACAGCATCAACAAATCAGAATGAAGCATCAGCCTTGTCTGACTTGCTACAGCAAATCCAGCTGTTACTTTAATGGAATAGAAAACTTCACTCCCTGTGATCTCCTCCCTTATTTTTGCTAATTACTTTGTTACAGAGATTTCAAAAACATTTTTTATGCCACAATAAAAAGGTAATGTCTCATCTGGCCTGCAGAGGCATAATTACTACAAATATATTGGTAATGCAGATAATGTTTCTGGACAGCATGTTTCTATAAGCAAAAACGAAAACGAGCAAGCAGACTGATCACCGTCACCTGAATTCCAGTCTTCTAAAATAGTGATCCCTCTACAAAGATCAAAACAGCTGCCTTAAAACTACCTGTATGTGTCTCAGGCATCACCTCATATTTTGCCTATCTTCATATTATTGAAGTTGTGTATTTTCAGAGGTTTGGGTGGTTTGTTTTTTTTTTTTTCGTATTTTGTCAATTTCACAGTAGGCAAAGACTTTTATATAAACCATCACTAAATAATCATTGTCTTTCACTCTGCAAATTCCAGTCAGTTGTTCACCGCTATGGAAATAATTGCTTGATACTTAAACATATTTAATGCATAGGATAACTAGATTGATAAAAAAGCTGAACACATTCAGACTTGGATTTATATGTTTGTAATTAATTTACATATAAAATTGGATTTATTAAATCCAGTTCCATGCTATTGCAGGTGATCTCCTTAAGTAGTTTCCTAACATCACAAAGTTCCCATACCTATAAAATAAATCCAGGTTCTTAAAATTGCCTATTCAAAATATCCCCATTCTTGAAATGCAAGAGGGGAAGAAAAAAAAGTTGGGGAAGAAGGGAAGGCCAAAGAAAACCAACCAAAATAAAATACTAGGTTTCCTTTTTGGAGGAAAAGAAAAAGAAAAGCAAAATAGAAAACTCAGTCTAATCCTGGAGAAAGTTTTCTGGAAGTTTAAAGTTTTACTTAAAATCAAAATGTCAAGGATGGAGGGATTCTGAGGAGTCCAGATGGGTATTTCTCTCAAGCCAAAATTAATGATTGTTTGCATTTCCCTTAGTCACAATGTCCAGAAAGATTTTACCTTAAAAAAAAAACAAACGCAGTAACCATCTTAAGAACAGACTGTCTTTGCTACAGAGATCTGCTGCTCAGTTACCACTGGTACCGAAGGTATTTATCTCAGCACATGCCCATTCAGAAGTCAAATGTAGTCATTCCTGCTCCAAATGGTCAAAGATAAGCAGAGCACAAAAGCAAACTCTCATGTAAAACCTTCGCCCTTGCCAAGTGGCTGCAAGTCTGAAGTGCTTCCAGACCTCCCGCTTCCCATAAAGTGAAATCAAAGCTCAGGAGACAACATATCCATCACGTAGGTAGCGAACACACACAAGCCCATTTCTTCACAGTGCTCCCATACTGTACACTGGCTGCCTGTTGCAAAGCCCCCAAGCAATATACTTTTGCCAGCCCCTTACCCTGGGGCCACGTCCTTCAGAGCATTATAACACAGAAATTTGGTAGCAGCAGTTTACTTTACTTCCACGAGGCCCTTGTCTGCTCATACTTGATTCTACGCCCTCCCTTACCAGCAACGGGACAATTGCACCAGGGCCACACAGTGAACCACACTGGGAATATAAGCCAAGTTACACATAAGTATTTTCATCCAGGTTATTTTTCAGGCAACTCAGTTTTCAGATCCTACTCGTGACTCCGCCTCACATGTAGCTGTATTAACACAGCTCACAGGGGCAAGTGAGGAGGGTGAAAAAGGGACCAGCACAGGAAAAGAGACTGGAAACAGGAGCTGCCTAGGCTATCCCTATTATCAAAGCAAGCAACTTGGCAAGTAATTTATTTAAAAACCATTATCAAACAGAGATTTAACAAATCTGACTTCCTGAACTCTAAACCTTACTCATTCTCCTCCATTAATCTCTGCTTCTGAGAAATCCATAAACCTAAACTTAATAAGCCGTATTTTGAAGACTTTTCTCTAACTTTCAGTGATGGTTAAGTAACCAGCCTCACATCATTTCTCTCAAGCACACACAGCCATCCCAGTTTAACTATACCAGGCAGGGGCAAATATTGCTAAGTGGTTGGGGTGACTAATTCATGTTTGAAATATTACATCTTGCCAGACTATTTTGGTATTTCCACTTCTGTCTCAAGCAAGAGCTCAGAAACTGATGAGAACACACAGAGAAGTGAACAGCAAGCAAAAAAGTGGCCAAAATTAGAAAGAAAATGGACAAATGATAAACATGTGTTAGCCTCAAATTAAAATGGGTTAGTTTCCAGATCTTGTCAAGGTTTAATCCTGGACAATGTGTTTGCCTGAACCAATCTTTCCATTGTCAGCAAATAAATGGCAGTCAGCAAACACTTCAACAGTCTTCCCTTGAGTTATTTTGTATATTCCAGCTTCTTCCCTGCCAACTGTTCAAACCTATTTGCAATGATTCATTTTTCTTTCTAGGCTGAAGAATGTGATGGCAGTCAGCACAAGAAAGCTGTATAATAGTTAATGTTGTGCAAGCACTGGAATGATGAGAAAACTGTTCTGAGTAAACATGGTTGTTTCTCCAAAATGTATTTATCCAGTTATTAGGCTCTATATGCTTATGTGAACTACTGGAACTATGGAATACTAAATCTGCAAAATGTTCATTTAACTCTGTTGACAAAGTAAAAAATGAAGCTGAATACCTCAGGATAAGATGGGCAGTCTCTTTTGAATAGCACATTCCCTAGAGAGGAACTGGAAGATCTTAGCTATCACATACGGCTTTGTAAACCATTAAGGAGACAGAAGATTGCCTATTCACAATTAAATCAACAACAAAGCTTCCCTGGCATAAGAACTGGCACCAAAATAAAATGAGAGCAGATCTGAAACACATGTCCAGGCCGTAACAAGATACCTTGACAGAATATTCCACCCCTAACTGCTTCACTAGCACCATTTCTCTCCTGAAAAACAGAGCCAATTTTTTAATAATGCAGTTGCAAAAAGGAAAACCATGAATTTTACCTCCTAAAAGCTCTCTTTTTTTCTCACCCACTTTGAGTGCATTTTTTCCTCTTCATGTCTCTGTCTCGTTTCTAAGTCAAACTCCTAGCAGCTGCTTATTGAAGACTTCAGCGGTGATTCTGGCTGGCTGACGGCAGCATATTTCTTTCAAAATAATAGATGAAGGATACACAATAAGAAAGATTTCTTCAGTTTCCAGCACAGTGGATGAATAATTCCAAAGGTATTGGGAATCTCTTCTGTTTTCACTATTGCTCTCCTCAGCTTTACTTTGAGGATACAACTAAGACCTTAGTATCAACCTTAGGAGATATCAACAAAGCTATACCACACAGAAGGATCTCCTTTGCAAGGGGGAAGGATGCAATTAGCAGCTGTCACATATAAAAGTTAATTGCACATTATTCTTTCGCAATGGAGATTCCTGAATCCATTTCAATAGTTTATCAAGATAAAAAAAGGTAAACAAAACAAGATAAAAACCAAACAACTCCCTCCATAATTTAATCAAATGTTTAAACACTCTTTAAAAGGTAACTTAGTTTGCTGCTGACTGATGTACAGATGGTATATAAATAACCACATACACTTTGCTCACTTTAAGGCTTTGATTTAAAACTCAGAGAAGATTCCAGAAGAAACACCAAACCACAACTTGCCAGAAGTAAACTACATTCTTCTTGAAAGTCACAGTGGATTCACCATACTAATGGTAAAATCAGAGACCATTCACAGTGAATCTCCATGATATATGAAAATGCCTAGCCTGTATAAAGTTTATATTCCAGAGATCTGGATTCAGTTTTGATGCATTGTTGAAGGCTTCTGATCTTGCTTACATTTGCTAACACTTGATAGAACTGCTGGCTTTACGAGATGTTACTTATTTAATCAACACCAGAGACCCAATAACATTTGCAAATAAATCAACAAGAACATTCTTGTTATTCTGGAATGCCTTCTGTTAGCTCTCAGAAAAGAGGTTTCCATTCTTGAATGCCTAGGAATAAAAGTTCCATCAATCAAAATTGTTCATCAGTTTTGTAATGCCCCTCTGCCTGACCTTCATTGCCTCATGCAACAAACAACGTGCTAAGTCGTCTTCTGTAAAGAACACATCTTGGTAACCTATTCATCTAATCCATTAAACAGAAAAGGAATAGTTGTGTTGGTCAAATGAATACAAAAGACATGCTGTGGTAACTAACTGAACCCCAGGATCCACATCACCTTAAAACTCTTACCTTCTAGCACACAACGGGCACTATTGTAGTAACCAGATAAGCAGGCAGCTGACAACTACATTTAAACAGATTGAGCCTGATTGACTTCAGATAAACAAGAAAAGCCCAAGCAAGAATTAAAATTACATCCTTTAAATGCTGCTTATGATCCAGCTTCTCAAGAACATTTACAGAATTATTCCCCATTAGGATAGGCCACATAGTGTTTATTTTACACTAGCTTAACAGCATCTGAAAACTCAGAGTCAAGTAGGATATAAAAGTAAAATTAAAACAGATTGAGTGACTTCAGGAAAGTGGTGAGCATTTATTCCCATTGCAAAACTGCTGCTGAGAGGAGATTGACTCTAGCTTTTGATGTGGCCATAATAGAGAGACTACTCTGATCTGAGCTTTAATTATACATGAATAACGTCTGAAAGAGATTCTCTGATGGAACTAATCCTTTCACACCTTGACCCATATATTTTTCCTTAACCAACAGTAGACATTTAATAGATTAGACTATTAAATATTACTCTGGTCCAGACCTGCACCATAATCCCTGAGACAACTTTTTCAATTAAGACAGCCTGAAATGACCTGGTTTTCAGTCTCCATGATCTGATACACCTGTTTGGCTTAATTTATTATTGTAGTCATGGAGCTTCTTAAAATTAGGTGGCATATCAAAATCTAAATTATACATTAGGACAAACCCTGGAATTGTATAGCCTTGCCTCTTTCCCAGACTTCTTGACCACATTTTCCTAACCCCAGCCTGACCGAGGATCTCTCTGTTGTTTTCTTTTCACAGACTTTTGTATTGACAGCATGAAACTACTGAAAAAAATGTCAGGAGAAAAGTAGAGGCTACCACAAATAGAGAGGTAGTGGCAAGAACTGGAAATAAGATCTAGAAAGCAACTGGTTTGAGTTTTGAGACTGAAAAAAAAGATTCACCCCTTTCGTGTTTACTCTGAAGGAGCACAGATTGCTTTGTATTTGAGGAGGAATATTAATTTCTTCATTCCCCATCCCAACCTAATTTACACTGCAGGTCTTTCCCCAAAAACTTGCAATTATCGTAAGGAGGAACAGAATGGCAGCAGATTTTATTTCACTGTATATCACTCTACAGTAATACAGACACACCAGTGTGTTTTAGTGAATTCAGAAATTCAGTAACATCTGTGGAGAGCTGGCCATCTAACACCCCAGATCAGGGAAAACAATTTCATGCTTTGTTCTTCTAAAAATTTTCATGAATGTTGCTTTTCTCTGTTAATTTTACATTCTTTTTTCCACTCTACTAGAGCCTTCATACACACCAATATGGCTTAGCATTAGATAGACTCTGAGGCACTGCACCAGAAACCGTTAACTGTTTCAAAATATGATCTCATTCCGCTTTTTTCTTGTTGCTTAACGAGTTCCACATCTCATGCTGTCTCTCCCACGTTAAATAAAAAAAAAAAAAAAATTCTTGTGAGGAGCTTTGTCACAGGCTTTTTGAAACATGATCTCTAAATAAAAAGTTACTGCAAAGATGTAGACAACACTAAAACTAAACAGAAACGGGATCAACAGACCAGCTGCCTGGGCATGACTCATTTTCTGCCACACATGTAAGCTATGCCTTGAGAAAGGCAGAAAGACAGAGATCAAGAAATCTTTGATCAAATGGGGGCTGTAATTTAATGACTGGTACCAAGTGAGAAACAGCTTCACCACTCTGAAAGAGAACAGTTTGGGCAAATCAGATGCTGACTCCCAGCAGACCCTTCTTGTCTAAGTCATTAAGACTCACCCTCCTACCACTGTTAGTCATGCTGAGTATTAATATTATTCATTGTTACTCATAGTTTATTCTTTGAATAACCTCATTAATTTCAGTGAGACATTTGCAGTAGGAGGTAGTAGATAATCTATGCATTTATATATCTATGCATGTCTAATTAAAGGCTATCAAATGAGAAGTCTGAGTTTCCCTTGCTGACTAAGCTGATCCTTAAAACTCTGCACCCAGAACTGAAAGTATTTGTGGCTGCTGCTGAGACATGAGAAGTCAAGCTTTCAAAAGTACCTGTGGCCTAATTGACCTTCACAGCCATTTTCATAAGGATACTGTAAAGTTAGACCAGCTTTTGACCTCCAGGTTCTGCTGTATAAAAAAAATACTTGGAAAGGGCCAGGTGCCTGTCCCTCAGTACTCCCAAACAGTAACAAAGTTAGCAAGGAGATGCGAAAGAAAACACACGCAGTTTGGCACCTCACAGCCCACTCTTCCATTTATTCCTGCTCTGTTGTTGAGTCTTCCTTTCTTCCTTCCTCCAAATCTAGAGAGAAAAGCAAGACAGTTAACTGTTCATTGTAAGATCAAACTGTACTTTATTCCCCTCTGTAGACACCCTGTGATGAGAATATCTGAGGCAGAAGGGCAAGCTTTTCTGGAAGAAAGCCCTATGAGAGCACCTCTAATCATCCAGGTTGTAAATAACTTGAGCGTTGTTGCTTCTTATTTTTTTAAAAGGAGAGTTAATTTTATCAGTGATTTCAGTAGATTTCAAAACTCTGTATGTTATAACATTAAATCTTTAACTATACTTTTAGAGGAGAAAATTTCTTGGGATAACTTTCTACAGAAATTACTTGAGGCAGCAGTGCTACAGCCAGCAGAAGACTGGAGGGGAATACTGTCTGAAAACATGACAATGAGTCAGAAAAGCAGGACTGATGTCTGCTCCCTGATAATTTCCTTCAAATGTTTAAAGGAATTCCCGCTATGGGCGAGAATTAAAAATTTTTACTCCATGCCTTCCCCTCACTCCCTTCCCTCAAGCAAAGATTACTAGCACAGCTACAAAATCATCACCCATCCTGTTTTCTCACCGCTTCCCACCCGCCTCATCGCTATGAGAGCCAGCTGGATCAGGCAATGCCTGTGAAGCCGGGCTCCTAATCCCATCAGGGGAGGGCGATAGCAATCTGAAAGCAGCAAGGCGGGACACTTTCTAAATACTACTACCCACAGGAAAAATTGTACTCAGCTGCTTACAGACCATGCAACCCTGTCTGCTCTCCTGGCCTGGACAAGAAGCTGGAAAATAAGGGTAGGATCAGACCATGCTGTTTAGCGGCTAGCCCTTTTTGAAGCAGACCCTGTTTTTCCCCCAGCTCTCTAGAGCACACCTTGAATGTTCACAGAATCACAGAATATCAGGCATTGGAAGGGACCTTGAAAGATGATCTAGTCCAATCCCCCTGCCAGAGCAGGAACACCTAGAGCAGGTCACACAGGAACGCGTCCAGGCGGGTTTTGAATGTCTCCAGAGAAGAAGACTCCACAACCTCTCTGGGCAGCCTGTTCCAGTGTTCCATCACTAAATCTTCTAGAGTCCTCATGGCTTCCTCCAGTTTGACATTGTTTGCAGATGCAGTAAATCTCTACCAGCTTCAAAATTATAACCCACTGCCCCGGAAACCGTCCCTAGTCACAAGCCTGGCTGCAGCACACAGCTGAGAATAAGTCAGGAGGCGGCAACGCTGGATGATACAATGCTGCCTTCTTCCTCAAGCTGTAAACATGAACCATCCCCTGCAGCTGGTGACAATTTTACTCACCACAAGCTCTTAAGAAATAACAGCCTGTGCACTTCCCTCAGAACTGGTGGTGTATTTTGCTCTGATACAGACACATACTGAGGCTGGGGAAGGAAACATTTATCCTCTCCACAGTCGAGCCAGACTAGAGATAGGCACCATCTTATCCAAAATAATGAATAAAGTGATCTTACCAGTGACTGAACTTTCAAATACCTCCTTTCTGTCAAATAGGCTTCTCCTTAACACATGAGGATGGATGGAGTTCTTTGCAGACTTGTAAATATTATCAGAGGTACATTAAAAATATTGATAGCTAAGGTGTGTTTCTAGAGAGAGGCCAATGCCAGCATGGATTGGAGTTGCATATAAACTCTCCACCTCCTCCTTCCATGAGCTCAATTATAATCTCATAGAGACTGATCAAGGCTCACATAATTTAGCTTAAAAAAAAAAAAAAATCAGCTCTGAGGCATTTGCAGTAACTGGCACAAGAACCAGAGTCTGTTGGATAAAACCAAGAACTTCCACACCTGTGAAACTCTGGCCTTCAGTATTACTTTTTTTAAGAATTCTGTAGATTCAATCATATCATTCCAGTAATCTCTGTCACAAAACTCTGAATTAATCTGTTTCTCTGTTTGAGAAATAGAAGGAACAGTTATGTACCTATCACATAAGAATGTAGTGAAGAAATATTAGGTAACAGCTGTCTCCCAAGTCATAAATCACTGCACAAGTACCAAGGAGTACTAGGGCGTACTTTTTTTTCAAAAAAGAAGACTCGTCATCTAATCTCACTTCTACAAAGACAGTTGTAGCAATTTTCATGGATATAATAAAATGACCTGTTATAATCTTTTCAGGAACATGTTTCATCAGGGGTCCAATGAATAAACCCTTTTTAATGAGACAAAACCACCACCACACGCACTTCAAAACTGTCTCACTTTTGATCATAAGAAATGCTGGGTCAGTCCTTTTCCCAGTTACTGGTAAGTAAATGGTAAATCTTTCATCAACTTCAATGGGAGAACGATAGATACTCAAGGCAATGCATTTTAAGTTACTGATATTCACAGGAATTTCCCTGTGAGCACAAATGTCATACAGTAACCACTGGGCAGGAATAAAAAGGTGACATTATCACTAGTGCAGAATAATGGTTCATGATCTTTGCACTGTGCCCTATAGTGCAAATGTCACTACATTTATTTAGATATTTCTTCTCCTTTGCGTTTGAGGGTATGGATCACAGCAGGATATATTTTTATTTTTACAGTGACCTTTGCAAAGCTTGCACAGTTAGATTATGTTGTGGTAATGAGACAACCCAAAGGTCATGAAACATTATTCTGCCCTAGTAACTATTAGAAATGTGATGGGAGTTAGAAGAGGTATCTGTCCCCAGGGCCAGTTTTTCTAGTCTTCCACCTTTGGAGACCTGGGTTCAATATTGGCCACGCCAGTTATAAGCTGGAGGCTGTTAAGAGTCCTTGTTAACATTTCACCAGTTAAGTGAAGGCTATGCTTCCTGACTTGATGAAGTCCACTCTCTCCTTAGATACTACTGAATCATCCAGACAGTAAACTTAATAAAAATGTTTGGACTGGGGGGAGTGAGAGCTGATCTCCGAATGCACAACAAAATGCTGCCATCCCCTTAAGAAGAGACAATGTGAAACTACAAAGCCAGCTTGAAGGTGAGGAGGTGACACTACCCTGGGTAGCACTGTTGAATAAAAGCTCCTAGTGCAGCAGTGCACAGCTTGTTGGTGGTAGACTACACTTGTGCTGTTTCACAGTGATTGTCAAAACGTTAGATTTTAATGAAGAGCACAGTACAACTGTATTAGTCTGTACTTTTCAAAATTTAACAAACCTAAAACATAGTGCATGAAAAGCAATGCAATTTTTTTAAAAGCATTAATGTACTTTTGTATAGCAGACAGCAAACAACTCTGGCTAATGGGTATAAATGCCTGCAAAATATGTGTATTTTCAGTATGCAAAGTGACAATTGGGGAAAAAAAAAAAAAAAAAAGGTAAAATCCACAGCTCAAAACCACACAGAAGACAAAATAAGCAGTGGTGAGACACTAAGGAAGCAGAGCAAAAGCTGGTGCATTCACTGATGAGTTCAAGCTGTCCTGTTGATTCACACACAAGCCACACAAGGTGAAGTAGTTGCCGCAGAAAGAAGAGGATCCTGGGGAATGACACATGAATTAGAAAAGCACTCACCTCCGTTGCTTCAGAACGTCCCGTTCTGGCACTGCCACAACATGTCACTTTGAAACCAAAATGGCATTGAGAATTACATAAACATAGGCATGTGGTTAACCCTGCTGGGGCTTGTTACCATGATGTAACCACCTGATTTTTTCCCTCACTGTTTTGCATGCCAGGATTATAAAATTTTTACCATTTTTAGCCTCCAGGCCTTAATTATATTTGTATTTTGCTGGTACAACAGTATTTTATGCTACGTAACTAACAGAGCACCACCTTTCCATGTCTCTGCAACAAGCAGCGCATCACTTGGTTGTCTGCACGTGAAACTGATGCCAAAAACATCTTATATATTCCAGTATTACAGAAACCGGGAAGAAATGCACTGAGAGGAATGAACCAATGACAATTTCACAACAAAAATGAGAGGAATGTGTTTGGGCAACAGGTTTTTAGGAAGCTTCATGGTTACCAATAGGATTCCATCTAGTTTTTCTATTTTGTTCTAAAAAAAATTTAAATTTAGTTTTCAAGGAAAATTACCACAGAGTAAGACTGGGTTTTCCCAACTAGTTTTGAACACGACCGGTGAACTTCACATTGGAGTCTCACACAGAGCAAATCGGGTTTGCGACACAAACCTGCCCTCTGGTGGAAGTACAAGAAAACCGTAAATACAAAAGATCCCAAGATAATTTGAAAGGAGTGCCTTTGATATTTTTGTACACAAACAGCGTTTCTTTCCATTATATGCTCTTTCACTGAATGACAACGAAATATTTTTTCAAACTCTGAATAATCAATTTCACTCAGCGCCAAAGGACAATGTCCAAATACCTCATTTACCAACAGAATGTTACTGATCCTGCATAGACTGAAGTCTCTGCAAGCAGGCAAATGATCTTACAGTTAAGAGTCTGCAGTAAGCACTGATCTGATAAAAATATCTCCATCTTTCTTTCCTCATGGTATTCCCCTCTAGCTGCACATCTGCACCACACCTCTGGGAGTAGTCATCTTCCTCTAATATTTTCACATTCTATAGGCTGTGAAAGTCACATCTACCATTGCCTTCTTGTCCCACTTCTGCCTATACTCAATTATCTTTTGTCTTAGAAAAAACAAGAACTTGCTTGAACAGCTCTATCTTTCATTCACATACACAACGATCACGCACATTAAATAAGCTCTTAAGCCAGCTATGAAACGATCGCTTTTCAGCTAAATAGAATAACCTTGTTAAAACTCACACTCCTTGCAAATAAAGGACCACCTAGTCCAACTAAAAGAGAATGATCACTGTTTGCTCCCTGGCCTGCTGAAATCAAGTAAAGCTGCAGATGTGGAGCATTTTGTAAATATATGGTTTGTAGGTACCATTCACTCATTCCAAAAGAAAAGCCCTACTTCTTCCAGCAGCTACCCACTCTCAGCTTAGCACTAACTTGTAGAATGCTAACTAGCATTCTTAAATCCTCTGGTTTATTACCCCTGGATATCACAGCTTGTCCAACCTGGGCATGTTGCTAACAGAAGCTATTAACATCACTGAGTTCAAAAAATGTGTGTCAAGAGATGAACTCCAGGTACATTTACATCACAGCCTCTGCTTTTTCCACGGACTTTATGCCCAGGTTCTCCTGCACAAACACAGGGTTAGTTGAAAGACTGTTAATTACAAAAAGTACTGGTATCACTGCATGTGTCCCAGAACCTGCAGAACTCTGTTTGGAGATGACTCTTCTGTAAATGTGCCAGCATAGTACTCCAACAGACCAGGTAAGACTTGAAACATCAGTAGATCTGAGGTGATTAAACATGCTTTTAGCCACCTTCGTAGTTTTACAGGGTACATATATTCAACCTCCAACCTTCTAGAGACTTACAGCTCTCCGCTCTGAGCAGTACCTGCAGCTGTGCCATTATTCAGCCACGTTTTTACATCAGCTGGCATGAGCCTTCTTCATAGGCAAAGGTGTTAACTCACTCCCTGCTAGGGCTGGGCTCCTCCGGACCTGACTGCTCTACAAGCTGAAATCTCACAGAGCTGCAAGGTGCTCAGAGCAACAGCTTAATCCACAGCATTCCCAACAGCTAGGAAAAGGTGCAGAGCCATTGCCTTGTTGAGAGCAACAAATTCTCTGTATTTTTCTCCTGTGTGGGACAGGATCCTACTGAGTGTCTTATTACATCTGGAACCAGTGTCTACTGTGACAAGCAAAATGGACAACCTGGCTGATCACTTTGCTTTTGTGAAAAGCAAAGGCTTCCAGCTGCTGCACTCAACTCTCCTTTATTTCAACAGCAGCCAAGAATCATGTCCATATAGGCACTGGTGAACCTGTAGCTGAAATACAAAAACATCTCAGACATATGAAAGTTCACCTGCCAAATGGCAAATCCCTCACAGAAATGATGAAACCTCCGAAAAAATCCTTGTAAGTTTACAATCACATGCTCAGACAGAAAAGCACTGCAGCTAGAAATATGTGGAAGCACTTAATACATCTGCAAAGAAAAATATATGTATTTTTGCAGAGTTGAACCTCCTGGTGATGTACTCCGTAGGAAAGTGTTGCAGCTTCAGCACTATCCCAGGAGAATCAGAGCTCAAGTCAACCCTTAATACCTTTGCACTGCACAAGTAAGCCAGCCTGGTCTTCTGGACAACCCTCAGGAGGCAGAGGCTTTGCCAATATCTTGTTTGTATATAATCAGTGTACTTAAGGTGGAGGAAATGCGATCCAGTAAGTATGGAATGTAAAAAATAGATTTTTTACATTTTCATGTTGCAGAGCAGCACTGGCATTTAATTAATTGGATCCTTGGAGGAAAAAGACTAGCAAATTTGTGATAATTAAGGTAATTATTAACTGGGTTAATGTCTTGCATTTGGCTAGTAAACAAAGCTTATCTTTATTAAACCAAAGCAAAGCAGTGAATGAACTGGTTTTATGGTGCACTCACTTTCTGCCACAGGGCTCTAACCTATAAGAATTTTCTACTTCAGTAAGGGAGAAGACATGGCGTTTCCACGACTCCAGCTGAATCTCACATTGCTCTAGCTTAAGGGCTGGTGATGGTGTCTGCAGATGCGAGCCTTATGCCCAGTAAAGACCAATAAGAAGCAGTAAGGACAGGTTGGAGAATGTGATGGGAACATGCCAACGGGACTGGAAGACAGGTGCAGGATGAGAGTCGTTTTATAGCTAAGTTCTGCTCCTATTTACTTTCCTGCAGGTCCTCTGGCTTCTATTTTCTAATCAGGATAACATTTTTTCCCTCCCTTCCCCATTTCTCTGCTCCTTTCTGTGTGGCTCAATTCAGTTTGCATTTCATCTTACCAGCTCTCCCCTCTCTGTTTCTCTCTCTCCAGCCTCTCCTCAGTCAAATAAAGTTTGGGTGGAATTCTCACAGCTTATTACATCAAAAGCAAATGTTTACAATAGAATGTTTAACATGAGACAAAAATGGGTTTCTGAATCCACATGCTAATCAGAGAAAAAGCACAGCAGGGAACAAAGCAAAACAAAAAACACCCAATCCAAGAGTCAGCTTTTTCATTGACTGCAGAGATACTGAATGTTTCCTCTATCTGTGGACTTCAACTGAAGTACCCAAACACTTGGAAAAACCTGTGCTAGGTCCTTTTTTTTAGGTTTATACATTTCAATAGCCTCTATCCTCTATTGAAAAACTAGGCTTGGCTTTTTTTTTTTTTTT
>VXBJ01001538.1:61258-76105 GCA_013400055.1 Nycticryphes semicollaris | reverse complement strand
TTTTTTTTTTTGATGTTATGACATTCTTGCTTACACACTTTAAATCTTGGTAATACAATGACAATTTTCTTGCTTAGTTGTCACTTACACTTCCCATAGTTTTGTCAAGAATTATACCCTCAAAAGGGTAGCTATAATTTTAGAATGATCAAAAGTCATTTGATCAAATAAGTGGGACACATCCCCTGAATTTTCTATGTCATGGTTAAACTTATTTGCATAGGCAGGTATTTTTCTTGGCTTACAGTAATCTTGAAACACTGTGGTCGCAGCAGATTTTTGCTTTGCCATTTTCAAATGATAACGTGTCAAAACCCTCCTGGGTCTGTCCTGCTCACTTAGTTCTGATCACTGTGCCCTTTCTTCCTTTGAAGTTTTCTTCTTTTTTCCAATCAAGACTTATTAATTCAATCTCTCTAATTTCAGAGGCAGATGAAATGCAGCTGAGAAGTTTAGAGAGGGTGGAGGAGGAAACTTCTGTCTTTATTCCTGCAAAATAATAGCCAGTTTGGGTTACTTATTTTTCCTACACAATTAAAGCTCCACAGCATCACAAGTTCTCTGAGTGTGGAGATGGCACCTAGCACATCCAGCAGCTCCTGTCCATAATGAATCCTGTGGGTATCACCACAATAGAAATAGTTAAGTGTTCATTTTCCAGCTAATGCCAAAATACTAGCAGAATACAGAGTGCATTTTAAGCTGTAAAAGCCCAAAGGCTGTCCTTATATTTGCATCGCATCACAGAACCAAGCAAATTGCTGGTGACTAAATCACAGTTGCAAAAGGCCAGAGCAGGAAGAGGATTTGGTCTTCCCTTTCCTTCCTTCTCTGGCAGCCCAGCGTTTCAGACAGATCTTGTGCATCAGCCGCTGTTCACCAGCGCTCACTCGCACAAGAGGGCACTGTAACCACACACATCAGGGCAGTGCCTCAGCCCAGCAAACTGTTCAGCTGCAGAAACGGGCTTTAAACAGCTCCTCCTGAGTTAAGAGTCCTTGTTGTCTCACCCAGGCTGGCAGCAAACACAGACGCATGTGCTGACGCGTTGCACTGGTGCACCTTCCACTGACCGACTGCTCTGGGGGTAAAACATACCTTGCAGAGTTTATCCCAGCCCCAAAGTGAGTAAGATTGGCCAGTTGTGGTTTACCTGCATGTTCAGGGAGCTGAAGTCAGGGAAACTATCTTTTTTTTTTTTTGTCACGCCCTTGAAAGGCAAAACCTTCTGTGCTTGTAATAATGCATATATTTAGATTATACTGGCAAGAGAAACCTAGATATTCACAGGACAACTGGAAGAGAGCTCAGGGCAATTTAAGATTAGGGGTATTATAACCTTATTACCATGTCCGTCTGCTTATAAATCTTGTCCTGGCTCAGTATCCCAAAGCACCTGAGGTCTGCAGCTCTAGAAACAAAGCAAAAGAAGACTGTTACATACAATTATATTGACTCAAATACTGGGTAGACACGAAGGCTATTTAGCAAAAAGAAGCAGAAAAGAATATTTAAAATCAGCCACAGGAGGGGCCACTTGTGGTAAACCAAATAATAAGAGAATAAGCAAATGCCATTTGTGCTTTTGGAGTGCTTTTCATTTGACACTGATGATTAATAGAAGTGATTTGAAAAGAATCAATCTCAGCAAAATGGTTTGAGATTTCCAGTGGAGAAATCTGCAATCAAACCTTTGCAATGACAGACTGCAGAATTTAAGGGGTTCCGATGGGGAATGAGGTTCACTGAAAGAATTAACACACATCAAGGAAATGTTAAGCATGACAGTCCAGAAATGGCTCAGGAAATCCTTAAAGCTGATTGCTGTAACTTATCTTTTTCTTATATTCTGCTATTAGCACTCTGGTGACAATACACCAGAGAAGACAGACTTTTGGCCTAATTCCATACAACCACCATGGTCCTATGATCCACCTTGACACACAGGAATACATACCATTGCTGATCCTGAGAGATGACCTGACAAAACAGCCTGGGCCTTCAGCCTGCCTCCCCACCAGCTCCATCTAAATGCTAACACATCCAAAGCACAAAATTTCCAAGTACTTTCCTGCTCCTAACTCCTTCCTTGTAACTTCTTTTCTTTCTCTGCCCCACTTTTTGCAATCCCTACAATACCAAAAACCAAACCAACCAAACAAACAAAAAAACATATAAAAACAACAACAAAACCAACATCAACAACAACAAAGTCAAACAAAACAAAACCTAACAGCCTGGTTTAGGTAAGGCTATTTTATGCAGTCTTCTCCTAGCAGACTCAGATTAATAAGGCAGCTAAAACCCTATGATTTCAGCAGCTGATATTGATTATAATTTGCCAGGTGTCAGAACATCTAATAAATTCATATGCTGAACTTGCTTTCCTATAATAGCAAGATTATTAAAAAGCCATGTAGTCTTATTACAAATCACATCTTTCTTTCCTGTTGTTTTTCCTTTGTTTTCACATTTGGGCCTTTTGTTGTTTACCAGATTTGGACTACAACATACGCAGTGAGTTCCAGCACACTTCATCTAACATCAGGATCATCTTTATGCCATGTAAAAAACAAACAAGCAAGTAAACAAACAAAACCGTCAAAATTGGAGGAGAGAATTTTTTTTAAAATCCTTTCTGTAGGGGATATTGAAAAATTAATATTTTCTTGATATTATGAACATTTAGCTCCACACATCTCTTCAAAATATTCAAAAGGACAATTATTTGCCATAGGATTTGACAGACCAATCTCTCTATTCCTGAAATGCCAGATAATGCTTAATAGCTTGCTATTGTATGATGACAGTGCCATATAAATACTGTGAGTTCTCAGAGCCACTTATTCCAATAAAAAAAAAAACAAACCACACAGCAGGTGACATGAAATCAGATGGGAATTTTTCAGATCCACAACAGCACAGCTGGAGTCTGTATCTGGTGATCTACCTTTAGATTTCCAATAATTTATCTCCTGTCCCCAGACGCAGCCATAAATTCTTCCTACTTCCACAAAAATCAACTTTTGTGAGTGCAAAAGTACACAGCTGAGCGCAACGCTAACATTATAGAACAGAAGCCTTCCCTATCTATGAACTGCTGTAAACAATACATGTAAGGTTCAAGAAGCTGTTTGTGTAGAGCCAGTTCTAACATGTGCTATTTACAAAGACAAAGCAACTACAGTAAATTAATTCTACCAAGATTCTTTGCACTAACCACAGGAGCACTACAGGTGCATTTGTAAAGCCAAAGGGCATAGCACTAAAATAGAATAATCCCTCATGACATACAAAAGCAGTGTCTGATTTGCTTCTGTCTTCCAAAGACATTTGCTTGTAGCCGTGTGCTACCTAAATCTAAGGTGTTAATGTACTAGCCTGACTTCAGAAATCTCAGGAGTTGCTCACCCCAGGCAAAAGATATGTGTCTTTTTGGGGAGCTACTATGTAATATAACACATGAAAGCTCCACTTCTTAGCAGAATAAGGCAGCATCTTAACATCTAAGGGAGCAGATTCTTTTCCCCGCTCTTTTAGACTAATTCTTATTAGATTTGTAAGAAAAATAATCATTATGTTCTTCCTCCAAATATCCCCCACACCAAAAAAAAAAAAATCTGTCAAAACCAAAATACAAATTCCCCTCAAACCAACAAAGTCTCAGAGCCAGCGCAGCATTGGACCATACCTCTCCGTTCAGATCCATTTTAAAGAGCCTAATTTTTATGTTACTAACCTAGGGCCAAATTCGAGATATTCTACTTGCATTAACTTCAGCAGGGATAAGTGAATAAATAGCATTCAGTGAGATTCCTTATACTGCTAAATGCTACTCGGTGTGCAGATATCTGGGCCTATATGACACAGTCTCTCTTACCTAACCAAAAGGCTTCAGAAAGTTTCTGATTCCAACCAGTATCCTACTTCTACTGGAAAACTTTTCCTACTCCAGAGTATCTGTATCTTTCTCCTACCCACACTAACATATTTGCCTTTTTCAAGTTGCATCTGAAAGATTGCATGCCCAGTCATTAAGCTTCATGTATATACACACCCTTTGCCTGTTGAGGTGTATGCTAGATGGTCCATAACCACCACTAAATCAAATGGGGTATGTTTTAAATGTGGTATTTGCAATCAGAAGTGCGAGAGTTGCAAGACCAAAATACAAGTCTCCAAACTGCCTCAGAGTTGCTACACTGGAGCTGCAAACTGGGGCTACATGCTTACAAAGTGGGGCATATTCTTCAAGACTGTGACCTGAAACCTTCCCCCACACTGGGGAGAGCTTCCTCCCAAGGCTTGTCCTGGGTGAAGTGACATGGTAATTCTCACAAGTCAGGAACAGCTCCATAATTTGGAGATTATTATCAACGTGGTACAGAGTATAATTTAATATAAAGCAAGCTAGAACAGTGAGAAACACTTATGTCTACTTGAAGCAGGTCCTGATGGGTCTGGAAGCTTTCAGTTGAAGGGCTGAAAGTTCAGAGCAGATGTACACAAAGGGTATGTAAAAGGGATGGAGACCCTGCATTAGCAAAGAGAATCCATACACACCTCCTTTACACTTCCTCCTGACCTCACCATGTGCTGGGCTTTATGCTGCAGACCTGGACCTCGTCCTGTGGTAACAACAAGAGAAAAGCTCCGATTTGGCATTTAAATGCTACAGCTCAAGGGCCTGTCCCTGGGAAGTGCTGACCATTTGATTTTTGCTGCAGTCAGTTCTTTTTTTCAACACCCAGTATCTAACGGCCTCTTTGCAGACCCAGACCCAGCCTTAGGGATTTAAGTCAAACGTTTTAATCAGGAGGTCAGGCAGGGAAGGTACCTGACCTACTCAGAACCATCTCTGAGAAAAACATGAACCTGCCTTCAGAATTCAGGAGCTCAATGATTTTCTCCGATCCACAGAAAAAGGCAACAGATTTTCAGGACTGTACTAGAAATGAACAGGACATTGCCCATTCTGAATGGAAACACTGGTTAAGTGTCAGAACACTATATAGAAAGGAAGTGGAAAGCAGACACAGGAACCACGGAGCCAGTTCCTACGGATCCACTTCAGTGGAATTTTTGTTATCACATGTAACAGTGCTCTTAATAAACACCAGTGAAACAATACCATTTGCTCATGAATACTGTCATAAGGCAGCAAGCTAAATATGCTCTTACAGCTGTCGGCTGAGGTCACAAAATCACAGTGCCACAAAAATCTGCAGCCATACAAAACATTTGATGTCATTTCATCTGAAACATTTCAGGCCCTTTGGAAAAAATACAAAGTGAAAACCTTTTTGCTTGGAATTCAGCCCATTTAATCCTATAAGCAAGGTTTTTCTACTCAGACGTGATACCAGAATGTTTCCATTTAAAACAAAGCAGAACTACTGCCTTATTCATTATACTACACCTTATTTTGAGCAACTGCTGCAGGAGGCTACTGTAGTTCTATAGAAACTTCAATGGGAGTTTAAGTATGGGTAATACAATACACTTGTTTACCAGAAAGACCAGCACTTTTTATTTTTACTTTGATGTTTTTCCACAATTTAAAGTATTGGTTCAAGAAAAGGTTTTCTTGGTATTAGCTTTTCGATGCTATAGCATAGTACACTGATTATGGCTGTAAAAATTTATAATAATTTATAAACCTTACAGCATTCTGTGATTTTTCCGTGAAGTGGCAAAATATAAATTGAAGGTTATGAAAAATTTGCTTAAAAAACATAATACCATTCAAAATTTATACCATATCAAGTACACATGCTGGTGTAATGCTGCTAATTCTGTGACCAAGGATTGAGCATGACTTCCAGGCAATTACCAACACTTCTCCTTTAAAACGGAAACACTGTCTCTAGAGTCATAGATCCATAAAACAATAAGCCTGGGTTTAGGGCACTTGACATTGGATTTTAAAGGGCAATAGAAGCACATGACATAAACCACTAAGTTTCCTTAAAATCATTTTGCTTGATCAAAGCTTTTCAGTTAAGTCTTGAAAGGTGCAGTTCTTTCAGCAGGCTTTGTGTGATAGGTATCACATCTTCATATTGCTCTGCAACTGACCTTCCTCAGTCAGCTGAGACTTTTACCCAAAGCCTTCCTGTCTCTTTTCTGCTCCCAGTGCTCAATAATGAGTGCCTGGTGTGCCCTCCAATGCTGATCTGAGAGGTACCTAAAGAAACCAACCACAGAAAAAAGACTGCCTGGTGGCATCTCACAGGGATTACAGAATCACGGCGGGATAGCTCACGTAGCTGGATTGCTGCAATGGATGGTGTATTGGATTTGCATGGCAAGGTTTTGGTAACAGGGGTGGCTTCTGTGAGAAGCTGCATCTGTTGCTCATTTCAATGACCAATCTGGGACAAACCACAACAGGGTATTTTTTGATGCAGGTGACTGATTAGTCTTCTGGACTTCATACACAAAATAAGTATGGGATGTAAAGGAGAGAGATAAGATTGTGGAGATTAAAATTCTGAAAGATGCCAGAAAGACAAAGAGTACAATTACAAGCTGGGAGTTTGGAGAGCAGAATTTGTCTTGTTAAGGGATGATCTTGGTAGAATCTCATGGAAGATGACTGTGGGAGGTAAAGAGAGCTGGCTGATCTTCAAGGACAACCTCCTCAAAGCACAAGACAGTCCATTCCTACGTGCAGGAAATCAAGTAAGTGTGGTGGAAGGCCAGCATGGATGAACAAAGAGCTCCTTACTCCTGAGTTCAAACACAAGAAGAAAGCATATCGAAGGTATGAGCAGGACTGGGCTTGACGAGTGGGTATGAGCAGTCTCTTAGGCTCAGCTTGTCTCCAGTTCTGTCAGACACCTTGAAGTTTTGCAAATTTCTGAAAGTGCTACCATGCTGATGGTGAGCTTCCTTCCTTTTCCTCCAAAAGAGAACTCTTCTGCTCTAATGAACATAAAAAAGGTATAATCTTTGCCTTTAATTCGTGAGTGTTTATAATTGTTTGGCTTACTGAAGTCCTCATTTGAAACTTCCATATTTAGCCTGGAGTTCAACAGAGTTTCCGGCCCTGGTTCCAGTGCTGAGTTTAATAACAACAGGTTATAAACCCTCACCTCAACTTAGGAGGAACAACTGTTCTGATTGCTGTCTGTCCTGATCTGTCTAGATCTTCTTCAGAGCATGCACCAGAAAGGCACCACAAATATAACTTTCACCTGTACCTTGGAATACTTCTATATCTATTGATAAACCTATAGTGACAGATCTCTGTAAGCCTATCTAGACCCAGCCACAACTATATGTCACTTCCTGAACCAACAGCTTTGCAAGACCAGGTCAAGGACAGAGAATCATTAATGTTTGGGATTTTTTTAAGACTGAAGAATTATATCCCTCTGATCCTCACTCATCATCCTGTTGAAATGAGACGAAGATTTTTGCAAGCCCCTTAAACTGGCTGCATGACCACTACACAATTCTGCACTCCTCTCTCACTCCTCTCAATTACTGTTGGCTGAAGTTTCCAAGTGTCTTGCAAGATGACAGTGAACAAACATGTTGTTGGACATGTAGCACATTATGTATCCTGTCTCAATGAGCCAGGCTGTGATAATGGCCTTCTAGTTTCTCAAATTATTCTTCATAGCACAACTTGCTACTCAGATACTGGATTGTAGCTTCCTCCAACTGATAAAAGAAACATTTTCTCACAGGCAAGGTATATTTTGCCAGTCAAATCATTTTCCATTACATTTGTCCTAGCTAGAGAAATATGCGTCTCAGAAAAGAGAAATTATAATGAGAAGAGGAAGAGAAAGGGAAGGTCTCCCCGAAATAGTAAAAAAAACTGCTTCAGAGGCAATTCTTCTTCCCTACCAACAAAAGTAGATAGGGAGTTAGTAAACTAGAATTTAAATAATAATTTATTAATATCATAAACCAATTTCTGTTGTCTTCACTTTTGCGATGTCCCCTCAGAAACTTAGTATTGCAGAATTTAGCTTACAACTTGGGTTCTTCCAAGTAGCACTGTTGTCCTGTCCATTTATTTCAGTTTTACCTTTTTATTACTTTCAGCTTATAGCCTGCCTGCCCTGCAGGTGGATGTTGGCTGCTTAATATCTAATCTTGCAAACGCTACCAAGGTTGGTACTTACTTTAGGAGGCCTTAGGTCTGCGGAGGGAAATCTCACAGCAGTATGTATTATGTTTGGTAGCATTAGCAGCATCAGGCTTTTGTCTGATGCTGCTGATTTTGCCCCGTTAACAAGCAGGAGTAGATTTTCATATGAATTAGATTTACTTCTTATTGGGAAGAGAAAACAGAGGCGGGTCTTTTCTTAATGTAGTTTACTATCTATTAAATATACCCAAATCCACTCTTGCCTGACCAAAAGACACAAATACAACCTATTCTTGTGGATTCCTTGAGCAAGCTTTCTTTATCTGAAGAAAGTCTTCCTGAGCCAAAAAGTATTAACTCTTATCTCCTTGTTCCCAATTTAGCCCCAGGAAACCTATCCTGAGAGGCATGTCATTCATTGCAGAGTTAAATTTGAGTGATCATGACTATATAGCCTGCACAAGAAAGGTCACACACCCCAAGAGATATCCATACTACTGTGTTCTGAGTCACCTCCTCCGACCTGATCATCCCACTTTTCTCAAAGCCATGAGACAGTGAACAGCATTGCAATTGTTTCACAGAGACCTTGGCTCTTCTGGACACTCAGAAGGAACAGAAAGGCAGTAATGAAGCATTTATCCCGATAACCTGGGGAAACACCACTTAACCTGAAGAAGAGTGACACTTTGAATGACAAAGTTGCAAATTCACAATTTAAATTGAGGTTATACCAAAGCCAAATCCTGCCCTATCTCTTCCTACAGTCGGGGGCGGGGGGGTTGGGGGAGAGGTGAGTTGCTTGCAACTCCTTTCTCTACCAGTCCTGACCGTGTAATCCTCCCTTCTCCTTTGCCCTGTCTCTGACTCGTGTTGGGTCTTAGCTGAGCCAATTCAACTCACGAACCCAGGAGAAGGCAATTGTCCTTTTCTCCTGGGTGTGTTTTCTGCCAAGTCTGTAAAATTAATCGGCTCACAGGAAGGGTTTGATGAGCCCCACAACTGGTACAAGAAGTGAACCCCCAAGCCAAACATAAAAAGGAAAGACCAAGGAGACTCTCTGCTCTCAGCAGTAAATGGAACCTTAAATTAGCTAAAACCCCCTCCCACAGCTTCACCCTTCATCTTCAGTAAAGATATACCATAAGAGTTGAGATGCTTTGGCCTAGCTATTAACCTCTGAGGCTGTTATAATAGAGAGGACTGAAAGCTTTAGCTGTTAGACAAAAGAGAGAGTTAACCCATTCAGTCTCCATTAGGATTTTTTTTGATGTGGTTATGGCCAATCTTTAAGTCTTTCTATAGAGTATTTTCAGTCTATATTACAGTGACCTTTAAACATTATGAGCAGCCATTAGCACTTGTCAGCATAACAATATTAATACAAGCCTGGATAATGATGCAGATTAAATCTGATTGAAGTGAATGGCTGGAGGAACACAAGTTGCCTTGTTTGCTGATGCTTTGGCTCTCCCTGCGACTCCTGGTTTGGAAAATACCTCACCAAAAAGAAAAGGGATCCATGTTTGGGGTTGTTTTGTTTTGTTTTAATCTCCAGTCCCTCTGTGGGTTAAGAAAACACCAGACGAGCACCGTTTCTTATCTTGTATGATCCATGCTTTCCTACGGAGACTCTGCACAACTCAGAGCCGGGGGACACACAGGCAGCTACTTTAGCTGCTTAACAAAAACACACAGAGTCCAGTTTAGCAGAAATCAGTCATCACCACAACAGTGCGGAGCAGCTCTGTCAATGGTTGTGTTGTTTGTTTTTGTAACTCTCCAGTGAAATACCTTGTTACTTTTTGTTTGTTTGTTAATTTCTTGTATAATGCAATGGAGCCAACCACACCCCTTGTTCCTCTAGATGATCACTCCAAATGTGAAACAGAAAGCAGCCTGCCACAGAGCATCCCTCCTGCAGCTGCTGATCAAAGACACTGTTCTGGAACTCCTGATATTAATTTCCACCCAAATCAAGAAACGCACCTAATCTTTCTTCTCAAATGCAAAGAAGTTGCAATGTAAAGGCAGAAGAGCACAATCCTGCCTTTGCTGAAAGAAGTAACAGAAGAGCTGGGTTAACAATAACATTGAGGCATAAAACACAAAGCTACTGGGAAATAAACTACTTGATGTATCAGTGGAGATTAGGCTACACAGGTGAGGCTTTGTCTGTCCTATCTGGAGTAAGAGATAGGATAAAATGTACCTGCAATTGTGAATAGCTCCTGAAAAGTGTTCTTTGCATTGACAAGTCTTCTGAAGCACCAGTTTAAGAGATCTCCTTGGTCAAATTATACCTTCATCAGGGCAGGAAAATCATCTTCTTAAATTCTTACTTGGCATAGGAGGTAAGAAGAGGAAAGTAGTAACATTTGTGCTATTGAGAACTTATCACTAAGAACAAGTGCTAATACATTACCAACCAGTTAGTTTCCCCAGAAGAACAGCCAGTGCATTGTTACCACTTTATCCAACAGGAACACAGCAGAACTAAAACCTGATAGGTGAGTACACTTGCTATTCCTATAGGAACAGTCTAGGATTACTCTAGTCTAGAATGTTTAGGATATAATTTAGGTTAAAATAAAGATGGATTGTATCCCTCCTCAAAGGAACTTGCAACTATGCCAAGTAATTTACAGAGACTGTATTGCTTCATGGATAAATGGGATTATAATAATTCAATGAATTTTAACAATTAGTGCCTCATCTACACTACAAAAATCTAACCCTGCTGTAAGAAAAACAGGGAACAAACATAACCAACTCATTCGCCCTCAGCATACACAATCACAGCACAGATGAACTCTAACATAAAATTTCATCCCCAAACCTGCTAAAAGGATGCTACATTACATTACGACCACTTTAGCAGTGCCTACTTCAACCACAGGAATCCTTCTGTAAACCATAAAAATGCAGAGCTCATACTTCAGCGGAAGAGAATATGGACTTAAACAGAGCTCTTGCTACAGATTTGTTAACTGATGGTCAGCTTCATGCACCATTCCCTCATTTACAGATGTCATGACCCACTGAAAGAGAACTGAACAACAGAACGTTGTCTTTGGAACCTTTCTTTCCACGGAAAATGCTCCAAGCAGAAGGACCTAACCTCGCTCTTTGCCTGAGCTTGCTGACAAAAGACTGGATAGCTTTGAAAAAGAGTCTGAAAACATGAGATTAGATTTGGGTCTTAGACACTCAAAGGAAGCCTGACTTTAAACAGTAGCAGGATGAAGGAGAGGCCACTTTCCAAGTTTGAGACATCATTGTGTGTATTCAGACATCCATAGCTTGAATTCATTTTAGAGGTATAAGCCAAAAGGTGGTATGCATTGGAAAAATGCCACTGGTCAATGCTTTCCCCAAAAGCAAGGAGTCATGAAAATCATCCAGTCACAAAAAGCAGCCAGCCTGGTTTTAGAACTCTTACAGGAACCACAACTAGCACCTTGGCCCATTCTGTCAGGCCATCTTTTGAGAGACAATGATCAAAACGGATTGGTCCCCTTATAGTAGTAGCTAATGTATTTCTTTTTTGTGAAGTGATTACCACCACGTGCAGGGAAGACAAACCACCTGATGCCATTTCACCATGTGCACTACACCACTGAAAGGCAGTCTGAGACCACGGCAATGAGGATCAAACAGGAACCAGCTGGTTGGGTGCCTGGAAAATAAACCCTTTGCTAATAAATATTACCAGCAATAAATCAGTTCCTGCTGCAGTTGGAAACTAAATGGAATACAACAAACAGAAGAGTAAATTTTGTTCATGACTAAGCTGGTGGTTAAAACCTGGGTTGAAGAGACTCCTCCAGACACACAGGCCTCCTGCACCTCATTAACACTACTCAGGTGAAAACCCTCCGCAGGCAGGTAGTTAACCTTGTAAGCAAAGTTATGCTTTTATTTTTTATTATCTGCAGGGTCAGGACAGCTGATTTACTTTCTTCCCACCCAGCATTCCTTGTGTTAACACAGTCATTCAGGCAGGCAAACCACTCAGTCCTCCATCTCTCCTTTTTCTCCCCTGCATTTTATTTGACTCCAAAAAGAAATCAGGGAAGAGGACGGCAGGTTAGAGGAAAGTCTGCAGAGGATTCCTCCTCCCCAGATTAGGATTTAATTGTATTCCTGGTGAGTCCCTTCTGGTTGCGCTCGGTCTTTCAGATGAATGTTTCATCAATATGATTAGGATCACATCCCTCAGTCTCGTCTATTTACACAATCGGTTGTGACAGCTCAGAGTATAGTACTCCCTAAAGGAAATATTAGATACCACCCTATCATTTTATTCAAATCATATTTTGCACTCCACACTTTCAGCCTAATGTCATTCTCCCCTGGATTACATATTTGTGTTATCGAGCAAACACTAAAAATCCTTCCGGTAAGGATTAGATTAATATTTATATTAGCCATACTCATATTATCATGAACAGGGCTGTGGAGATTTTTGGAAGGGGAGGAGTGGGCTTCAGATGCCTCATGGGGTTGGGGAACTGGGCTTGTATATATATAGAAAAAAATGTGGGTCGAATAATAGTAATAATAATAATAATAGCACCGATGGCGATAAAACCCCATTTCATGAGGTGGACGGGCACAAGGGAAGGGCCGGCAACCCCCTTCACCTCAGCCCCCACGGCGCCATGTTCTCCCAGGGGCCGGTGCCCCACGGCCGCCCACCGCCGGCTCCCCCAGCCGGTAGACCCGGCGGGAAGGGACATTTTTGAGGCGCTGACAGTACCACAGACGCCATCGGGGGCCTATTCCCGTCGACCCGCCGCGTTGAGGCAGCCCTGAGGGGAAGGTGGCCCTGAGGGGAAGGCGGCCGAGGGGGGCTGTAATAACAACCCCGGGAAACCCCCCTCGCCTCAGAGAGGAGGAGGAGGAGGAGGAGGTGAAGGTGGAAAAAAGCGGGCAGGTAGAGAAAAGGCGGCGTGAAGGAAGGTGGGAGCAGAAATTCAGAACGCGAGTAACTCCCCCCCTCCGATTTAGTCGAAAACACCCCGAAAAGAAATACGTGCGCCGTCCTCCCCACAGCACTGGGACAGCCGCCCCCTGGGAAGGAGCCTTTTTCTCCCGAGGGGTTTGAGGAGACGCCATCAGAAGGAGAAAGATTTCGGCATCGTTTCCTTTTGGGGCCCGGGTGCGAAGCCCCGGGAATACAATTTGTGGCCAGCGGCGAGGGACGTAGTTTCGTTGAGAGGGGAGAGGGAATAATATTATAAACCCAGACAGTTGCTCCCGATGTGCTGCTACAAAAAACGCAAGCGGGAAAAGTGATGAGCTTGTCGGGTCTGCTTTAACGAAAAAACCAAACCAAACCAAAACAAAACACAGCCTTTGGCGAGGGATGGCCTCAATCGCTCAGACGAACCCCATCACCGCTGTCTCTTCTGCCCCGCCGTCCGTCTGTCCGTGCCGTTGGAAACAAATGCAGGCGGAGCACCCAGCTGCTCCCCAGTCTGAATAGGGGAAATAACTCAAAGAATCCCTAATTCGCGGGGAACGGCCTCAAATGGTTACTCCGGTGCATCCCCCTTTCACGGGGCCCGCGGTTCGGGGCGAGGGGAGCCGCCGCCTTCCGCCCGCACGGAGCGAAGCCGAAGCGGGCGGGTTCCAGCCAAGAGCAAGGATTACCCTTAACCGAAGGATTTAAGTTTTTTGCAGCTTACAGTTTACCATGGTGTAAATAACTGGGTTCATTTTTTTTCCCCCTCCAGAACCCGCTTGCCTCCCTCATCCCCGTCCAGGCGTCGTTTCAAAGCCGCACGCAGTTTTCATGCGAGCGCTACCGAAATCGGGCGCGTTTCTCCTTGCAGGCTTTTCTGCCGGCAAACTGCCTTTCCCCGGCACACGCCCGCTTTGCCCGCGGATGCGGGGGCCGGGGAGGAAGGGGCGGTCATCCTCCCGGTCACCCCCTCCTTCCAAACCAGCGATAAAAAAGCCCGCTGAGGCTCCCCACCCGGAGCCTGCTGTTTGTCTCAGTAAATCACATTTCGAAGCAAAGAGCAAAGGTAGTTAACTTTATCTTCTGTTAATGTAAACAAATAAGAAGCATTCAGTTCCTTGATCTTTATTTAAATATAGAGTTGTTTATCGGTGTCATCCTATGAAGATTAATTAGATACCTTTATTCACAATTTGGTGTCTGACACCCCATTTTAGGAATGCATTATAATCACAAGGTGTTAATTGGGGCCAGCCAGGCACTTATGTTTCTTATTAAACAGTGTGAGGACTTTTCACAAGTATTAAGTTCTTTTTTACTGTGCGGTGCAAAAATATACAGCTTTTAACAGCACACGGCGGCGGAATCGTGCTCCTGAACGCTTCATCACCGGTGTTCACAGCCCGGGAAGGGAGGGTGAGCTGCGACCACCGCACCCCCCGGCTGGAAACGGAGGACAACCTGCCTACCCAGGGGGGCTTTTCCGGGACAAGGTATTCCCCGCTTAGAAGAAAAAAATAGGGGAAAAGAGGGAAAAAAAAAATAAAATCAATCCCTAATAGTTTAAAAATTACCACGAGTCCCCTTCTGTCCCAGAATGGGACGCGGCTCCTTCTGCAGTGAGGGGGAGCCGCTGGGACACCGATTTCTTTCGCTTGCCAACGCGAAACCGGAGCCTCGCACCGAGCTGATCGAAATCTCCTCGGAAATCCGCCGTTCTCCGCACCGCGGAGGGGGAGCCGCCCGGGGGCCGCTGCTAGTGCCCCCCCCC
>VXBJ01001538.1:0-47436 GCA_013400055.1 Nycticryphes semicollaris | reverse complement strand
CCTGGTAGTGGCTGCCGCTGCTCCCCTTACCCCCCACCCCGGGAGGCTGCGGGGGCGAGAGGCCGGGACTGGCGCCGTGTTCTGCTTAAATGGCCAGAAAGGAAGAAAAAAAAGAAAAGCAAGCAATCAAAAAAACTTCCATCAGAAAAAACCTTAGGTGGGGAGGAAACGGCTGGGGACACCCTGGTGAGATGCCTCCTCACTCCCGGCAGGAAGAGTTTTAGCCATTGCTACCAGCCCTGCAGAANTTCCTAGCACATTAGTGAGGGAAAATTTTAGCTTGTAGAGTTTGAGTTACTGAGAACAGACAAAGGAGCAACGTCACAGAAGACGTTTAAACCACCCCATAAAGGCATATTTTTTCCTTTCTGCACTATTCACATTTCAGGCAGTTACTGGTTTCTCTCTTGCCCGCCGCTATGGATTCAAGGGCAGAAAAAGAATGGGTGTAATGAATATGAAAAGGATGTGGGGAAAAAAAAGTCTTCTGATCTTTTGTTTTAGATGTTGATCTAAGTTAAAATACAGCCCCCTTTTGTATGACCTATTAAAAAAAAGTAGCAAGGGGCTTGGTGTGAGCAGCCAAGCCCTGAAGTCCACAGGGTGGCGAGGCCTTGATAAACAGAATGCTATCATGGCAACATTTCTGCCTAGTTTACACCTTATTCAGCCCTACTCAAGCTAAAATCCCGCCTTCCACTTACACTTATATATAGCCTAAGGCGTAGGTTTTGACAGCTGTGGAACATGGGGGCAGGTAAAATACAGAGCTCCAGCGTGATGATAGAGGTCAGGGGGCTGCGCCCCTCCATCCCGTGGGTGGTGACTAACATCTTCCTAAGTCCGTGCTCCTTGGGCCAGCCTGGTTGCAGGGGACATCGGGTGAACCCACAGGATGGCTGTCCTTGGTTCCTGGGAGGAATTCCTGCGCCTTTGCTGCTCCAGCTCACTGTCCAACCTTTTCTGCTAAATGACATGTGAGAGTGAGTCAGAACTAAGTGGTAAGCCCATGAGATATTATAGCAAGGTGAAGGACATGCTTTTCCTTCAGTTGAGACAGCTACGAAAGCAGGAGCCTTCCACACACGGGGCAGATGGCAACCAGCAGCTGAGCAGGGCACAGGCCATCCTTTCTTCAGTTGCCAGCCCTTGGGAAAAGAAGAGGGACATTGCAGGGCCACAGTCTGCACTGGCATAACATGACTGCTCAGGGCAATGAGCAGTCATCTGCAAGTGGCAGAGCTGGACCCAGAGTAATTTACTTTACAAGACAGTGTAAGCTGTGTTGTGTTTGTGTTTGGGTATTTGGTTGGCATGGGATATTCTCACAGTGCTGCCAGGCAAGTGCTCTTAACATCTACCCAGCACTTGAAGACTACATAGAAGACTTGACCATTTATTTAACCACTTTTCTACATGCTGTGTAGGAGGTGGGAGGTCCAAAGGGATGAATTCTTACTGCATTGCTTATTTCTGAAGGCTAGCAGCTCTGGGGAATATTTGATGAAAGGTGGCTGTTAGGAGCTTCTGCGTAGAATAAATGCTGTTGAAACCCCAATCCCACCTTTGAAGCAAAATTATAAAAATCCTACTGCAAACATGGAAAATCAGCTCACCAGGCAGCAATTAAACAGGTTTCAGAAAAAAGAAAAAAAAAAAGAGAGAAAGTAAACCTGTGTTTCCATCTGGTAGCTGAACAGCTCTGGAAATAATTGTCCGTTTTGTTTCACCTTTCTCCTTCTGGCGTTTTGGGTCTTGCCTGTCACATTTCATGGCACCATCTACCAGACCATTCAAGTGCTCGGGGGTGGGTGGTGCCCCTGAGGGCAGGACCCGGTGGGAAATAGCACCGGCACAGGTGAGGGGGACACTAGTGGGCGCCACCGTGAGCCGCTGTCCCTGTTCGCTGAGCGCTCCTCCCCGGTCCCTGGGGCTCTCCCGATTCCATGCTCGGAGAAAGTGGCCAATTATTTTTCTGTCTGAAAGAATCCGTGATGTGGCAGAGAATGACAGCTCCGAGGGAGAAAACACCTCTTCATTAAAAAGTGCTGCTAAGCACACTGACTATCCAGATCCCAGCACCCAGTTGCACAAAGGTTAGGGTGAGAGCCAAGAAATTATGCACTTTCACAGATTTTTATATATACTTACATATGTATGTGTACAACATACACGCAGACACACACACACAAATCTACGGGTTCTCTTTCAACACAGGATGGCCAAAATCCTTTAAGTTCCTACTCAGGCAAAACTCTCACTGAAATCCAGTTTTACTATCAATTTTGGCGTGACAGAAGTTGCCTGGGAAAAAAAAAAAAAAAACAAAAAATTTAATTTGGTTAGCAAATNGGGGAAAGATTAAAAAAAAAAAGCCCACAAAAAACCCCAGAAAGCAGTAATTTATGTCTTGCTCACCTCTGTTTGAAAGGCTGGAGGGAAGAGAGGGTCAGGCTGCTATGTTTTGTAGGTTCCATCTGATTTCATTGCCTTTTAAGTGATTTTAATGATTGTATGAATTCATTTTAACAAATTAGAAAGTATTTCTAAAAAAGACACAAAATAGATATGAATCACGTGACAACATGGATTTCTTGGTGAAATACTTTGTGTTGTAGAAGAGAACCACTCTATCACTAACACCAAAGAAAGCTCAGAATGGAAGCTGCATTTTAGGGTATGAGTTTTAACAGCCTTCTTTTTCTTTTTCATCAGAAATACTGGAAGTCTGAGAGGAGAGAAGAGAAAAGAAGGCACTAAGGAAAAGATGGGAGAAAAAGTGGAGACATCCAGGGCTGCAGCAAGGTGGAAACCATCATTCCCACAATGGCTCTGTGGAAGAGTTTAGGCTCCAACATGAAGAGAAGCAGACCTCAGGTGTTAGCTAACTCCTTACACCCCAGCAGCTTTCCCTAGCCCAGTTTCCTGGCTGCTTGCATTCAGGCACCAAGCTGTGTGGGTTCAGCAAGCTGCTGCTTGTCTCCCACAGAGGCCCAGTTACAAGCCTGACGCTGCCTTTGCCTCCCCTGAGAGGGTGGCCCAGGTGGGATGCTCCAAGCATCCCTACACCAAGGTTGCTTTGCAAATGAGCCCCGTTCCCTCTTGCTCCCATGTCTCGGTGAATCAGGAAAACCTTCAGGCAGAACCAGGGCAGGACAGCAAAGTGACCCTCTGGTGATTTATGGTTCTCTCATTGCTTAGAGGGGGACATACTGAGATAAATCACCATCAGTTCCCTGATGTTGCAGATGAACTATAATCCAGGGGTGCAGTGATGACTAAAGAAAGGGATAGACTCACATATTTGATGTTCGAGGCTAAAATGTGGAAATCCTGTACTGAGTGGATAAACCCCTGTGACAACGCCTTTACTTACTATCTTGACAGAAACATTAAACACAACCTTTTTGTACCCTTTCCTGCAGTTTTATTTTGAAATTTCCACCTCCCTCTGTCCTCTCATCTGTCCTTATAACAAAGAAGTTCTCAGCATCGTAAAGAAGGAAGCTGCAACAAGGCAGAAATATTCAAAATATGGAAAATACTTTCTTCTCTTCCTAAACAATTTACAGATTATTGCTGCTTGTTTTTAGTGAGGATTTTAAACCACAGTGACTTATTTTCAGTAGAACTTTAAATCCTGCAGCAGTGCATCTTTGTTCTCGGATGTTTTGATGCAGAACTGCTAGGTTTTGGTTCTGCAATATTTGTATTTGATTGTTTTCTGCTTTAAATGCACTGTAATGTAACCATAACAATATACTGCTTTTCCATGCTTAGCATATTCATTATCTTGTCTTCCTCCCAACTTCTTGATTTGCATGCAAGAAATCTGTGTCAGAGAGAATGCAATCTGCAAGCCAGTAAAATCCTGTCTCACGGGAGGAAGGAGTTAAAGAGGTACATGTAGCTCAGATGAAGAATATGAAGTACACACAAGAGCATGGTCCTGCACCACACGAAAGGCCTGTGGCCCAAGTGCAGTGTGCCAGGTAGAGAACAGCTATTGGAAGAAGCAGCAAAAGGGCTCCCGCTGCGGTTCCACCAGGTGTTAGCTTTATTGACAAAACCAGGGTAAGAAGTCTCCTGTTCCCTAACAGTCGCCCATGACTCAGGTCTTCACCCCTCTGGTCAGTCTGTATGAATATTTAGAAGACTGTAAATCAAGCCTTGGGGATAGTTCTGTTTAATAAGTACCCCCTCCCAAAAGAGGGTGTTTTTAACCCTGCTTCAGCGATCGGGTTCAGCGTGCAGTCTTACCAACAGCTGCATCAGCATAACGAGGGCGATAAGCAGCATTACGGGAACAAAAAACAACGAGCTGTGGGGTAGAAACTTCCTCCGTTGGTTTCACAGGCACCCTTTCGAACCCTCCCTGGCAGATGAGCCAGGGGCAGGTTGGCCAGGTTGCTGCCTGCTGCCTGCCCGCAGCAAGGCCACCCAGGGCTGGGGGTCTGCGCTCAGCAGAGGTTGACCTGTGTGCTGCTGGAGCACCCAGCAATGCTCATCTGACCCAGTTGAGGTTCAGGCTTGTGGTCACATTTCTGTCAAGTTGGTCCACACGCCCAGTGGAGGTTTAGCTCAGCGTAAAGGGCTGCTGGTGCAGTCAACCTGTCACCGTGGTTTGAAGCAACCAGAGCCAGGCTGTGGGTGTACTGATGGGCAACCTGAGGCCCGTGGCCACAGCACTTGTGATTCAGTACTACCAATCTTAAAACCCCATTTGTTGAGCTGTGGTCTAATATGCTTGCAGCTCCTGACCCACGGCAGCATTTTAAGGCACGTGGAGATAAATAATGATTTTCCTGAAAGTGCTGCACCGTACACTCTGAGGTTTAGTGTGGCTGGGGCTGCTGGCAGGGGCTGGGGCAGTATCACAGAATTGTCTAGGTTGGAAAGGAAGATCAGTACCATTGTCAGCAATTAGAGAGGGAAAGCAGCCAGCACTGGTTTCTCTCTCCAGATTTGATCTCAAACACCCAGGACAAGAGGTTACACCTCTCTGAACTAACTCTCCGCAGCCTGCCTTCCTCTCTGCTCACTTGCATACAACCCAGAGTAAAACCTCTGCCAGTTCAGTATCATAATAGGCAGTGGCATATCAAGCAAGTTGCACTTTCTGTCCCTCTCACCAAAGTGTAATCTGATGGTATCTGATATGGCTAAGAGCTAGAATGATGATTTACTATGGCTCAGTTAACATAAAGCAGCTCAGGCTGCAGGTTCACAACATTTTGCTTTGGGGCATGCTCTTTTCATCACTCCTATTCCCAGCTGTGGCCAGTGACCCTTCAAGCTGGGCCAGCCCAACAGTTGGTGGTATCCCATTGTCAGCCAGAAAACTGATTCAGCTCTTAAATCCACTCTCGTAGTCCAGGTGCCTACGTGGCTGTGCTGGGGGGACCAGAACCCATGGGAGAGGAGCAAGGGAACTCCATAAACCCATACGACTGCTGAAGCATGCCTAACTGAAACAGCAGCCTTGCAAACTTCAGTAGCTGGATTGTGTACCCATTACCCGAGTAAAGGCTTTGCCAGAGCTGCCTTGAAATTTGCTCCCCTTCACCTGCTCTCCTTCCAAATAATTATGAGCCTGCCAGAGACTTCTTATTTCTCTGCAAATATGTGGACTCTATAAAAGTGTTACTCATCTGAAGTTTGCTTCAGCCTATTCATTCAGCTAGTGACAGGCCTCTCTATATGAAAGACTTAATGCAAAGTCTGTCTTAATAAACATCAATAGTTTTCAACTAATGCAGTGAAGGAAACCCCAAAACTTAACCGTGAAAAGTGTGTTCGGCCACGTAGTA
This sequence comes from Nycticryphes semicollaris, assembly GCA_013400055.1. Taxonomy (NCBI): domain Eukaryota; kingdom Metazoa; phylum Chordata; class Aves; order Charadriiformes; family Rostratulidae; genus Nycticryphes; species Nycticryphes semicollaris. Next base: position 41,626 of record VXBJ01001538.1, on the reverse strand, counting down.
CCTCCTGTAAAACTGCAGGAGCTCTGGTAATGTTTCCTTGTGTTTTTAAATGAGGTTGCAGTTTCCATAGAAAATGCTAGTCTGGGAACTGGAAAATATACCTACCTCTGCTACAGTGAATGCCTGAAAGGCCCAGGTGAACAACCTCCTAAGGAAAGAGGGGCATGTCCAACACCTATTAAATCCCGATTGAATTCTTGACCTGCCATAGCACGTTGCTTTTGGAAATTCTGACTTTACAGAGCTTGCAATTATAAAATATGAGGGGTGGAAATGTTTGTAAGAAGAAGCATTAAAAAAATCATTAGTATAATATCATTATAAAAAATAAACTTAAAGAAAAAGATTATGTAAAACTATTAGGTATAGCAGAACTACCATTAAGGCAGTTTGCTTTAAGCATACAGGCAGGGGCATTTGAGCTGAAAAAAAGTTTCACAATTACATCAGCTTTGTAGGCTGAACTGCTACTACCATTCACAGGAAAATAAACAAGTGACTAAACAAAAAAAAATTATGACAAGGTTCCCCCACATCATATTTCTCAATACCAATAAGAGCAGCTCTCCCTGGTTATGACTCACGTTAAATCAGCAGAGATTCACCAAGGCCAAAACATCTCCTGTAATTTTAACCCCCACGTTTCTCCGCAGAGCTCCTTCCCAACACCTCCATCCCTTGCTGGCTCAGCAGTGCTGGGGACTGTCCCTGCAAGTGCCTCAGCTGTGCCCTTCCCATTTTTTATTTTTCAGCATGGGCGAGTCTATGGTGCAGGCATCTTTACTATTGACTCAAGTGATCTTGCACCAGTGCCAGTCCCTCCCAGCACACAGGCTCAAACTCACTTCCCACCTTCTCAGGAGTGCTCTGGATCTATGTCCCGCTGCCCTGTGAGCTGCACCATGCGTGTGTCCCCGCGGCACAGGGACAGCCAGGGTGGCTGCACACTGAGACAGGTCCTAATGTCATCCCACAATGGCCAGTACCTATGGATGGCCCCATCAGCCTCTTGGCATTCTACATCCATGGAGCTGCTGGGTGCTGGTTTATCTGGCAGCGGTCCATGGCCAGCTGGGCTTCCTGCAGCCAGCACTGGAAGTACTCTGGAATATACAACCAGCTTTTTATGATCTTGACACTTTAAACTTCCACTGGAGGAAAAAGCAGAGCAGATGGTGCCTGGGCTGGGAGTAACTCACCTTTGACGTCTTCAGAAAGTGCAGCCTGGCCAAAGGCCGTGCGCTGTGCTAAATAACCTGAACACCTACATACCTGCCCTTCCTGATATTATTCTGCCTCTTCTTGCACCTGCCATTATCAGGAAGGTTCTGCTACCAGTCCTGACACTCTGAAGTTGAACATGCATAACATTAAAAAAAAAAATTATTATGCTACATCTCAGCGGAGAGGTGCAGAAATAGTCTTAGATTGAGTTTGGCTACCTTATCTGGCTTGGCTACCAAAATAATTTGTCCTTCTTATCACTGGAATAGGGACAGCCACTCTACTTGTGGCTAAATATATTTTTCAGAAATGGTAAAAGTGATGGCATTTGGAATATAGCTTTTTTTTTTTTTTTTTTTTTTTTTTTTTAACTCAATCATGTAATTTACTTACAGGAAAAAAAGTACAGGTTTTATGTTCTCCTTAACCCCTACAGGCTGTGATATCGTATGTGTAAATTCAAATTAACACTTTCCCATCTGGATTTCCGTATATTTAAAGAGGCTTGGAATAACATTCTTCTTTTTAGAAGAAATGCTTTTGAGCAACTACCATGTTTGAAGAGTGATGGGTTGGGTGGTTGACTATGCTAGTGCCTCTAGGCTAGGAAAACCACAGCCAGCTCTGAAATTACTTTGTCAATTTATTTTTCACATTTGGATTTTGTAGCCCAAGGAAAGATTGGTAGCTCTGTAGGCAGGGCATGTTAGCCAATAAATATTTTTCAAACTTCCTAAGTCCTTATTTTTGCTGTGGGCATGACCTCCCAACTCTACCTTTGCACTTTTTTTTGGCTGGTCCCCTGTGCAGCCCAGCACTGCTGCCTGCCAGCTGCTTTACATCCCTTCCCTGGGGCACTCTGTCCCATGGGGAAACATGGTGGCTGCTCTGGTCACTTCTTACACAAATCACCATCAGGCAGGAGGGCAGAGATGGGTACAAAGGCATGGATGCCTCAGGGCTGACAGGAAAAGCAAAATCTCAGGAAGAAACCTCCCAGCACACCCACTGTATCTGTAACTGGGGCAGAGGAAAGCATCACCCAGGGCCTGGGCTGCACCACTGTGCTGACATCTGTCTTGTGAGAGCCAGTACCTCCACCTGCCCACTTTGTGCTGGCAGGCGAGGCCGAGCCTCATGATCTGCCCATACACACTCCAGTCAGCTGCAGAAAGGTGATGGCTGCAAAGCCCTCAGAATCAAAAAGGCATGGGCAGGCAGCTCCAGACCACTGCTCTCTGCTTGGCTTTTGTTTGTAGTTTCCCTGCTCATCCTTTTCCGCACTCATCCTTTTCCCCATGTTGGGAATGGAGTTGGAGAGGAAACCCTGCTCCATCATTCCCAAGCAGATGCTCTGCTAGAGACCTACCAACAAACAGAAACAGCTGCTCTTTACCCTCCTCCTCACCTTCACAAGAGCTTTGGGGAGGCTCCTTTGCACAGGCAAAAGGGGATGAAGTGTCTCCTAGACTTTGGCTCCCACAGCCCCATCCCTCTCTCTCCATGTGCCAGCACAAGGGGCAGGAAGCAGCAGTCACTCAGCAAATCTGCCTCAGCTCACTTTGGCTGGCTCAAGAAAGAAAAGAGTCAGAAGTCAATTGGCACAGCTTGAAAGCAAATCCCACCCCCCCTGCCTGCCCTAGCAGCCCTCCAGACTCAAATGACTGTTCCCAAACCCAGCAAGCCCCACAGCATGAAACTGAGATTGCTTCTCCTCAGCTTCAGCCACCGGTGGCCCTGCAGTGGACCCCCAGCCTGCTACTCAAGCCTAAGGAGAGAGCTGGGCTTCCTGGGACTGTCCCAAAACATGGACACAGGCAGCTGGAGGAAACACTGCTGCTTTTGCCAGGTGGTCAGCATAGGGTGTGCTGTGGTTTCAGCAGGAGGGTATGGGGAATGTGACGGGCGGTGTTTGCTGACATGATCACAGCTTTTTAAAACAAGCTTATGCTGCAAAAACCAAGACACCTCAGATGATGCTTTTCAACACGCTGTTGATGGTGTGGAGGCTCCCAACAAGTGCAATTCAGAGCAGCCCCACAGGAAGCCACACAAGCACCGGAGAGCAGCCAGAAACCCAGGGCACGATGCTACACCTCTTGGCCCCCAAGGCAAAGTTGTGGGTGATGGGGTAGGTAGCAGGATGCACCCGCAGGCTTTCAAGGACTCTCCCTTCCTCCATACCCTCCTGCAGCAGCCTTGCACAATACAATTCTATGCTGCAGTGTTGTTTTTGCTCTCAGCTAAAGCTTCTCCCTGACCAGAACTGGTGCCAGGTCCTCCCTGACCTGAGCCAGTGCCATCACACCAGTGGGAATCCAGTCTCACCTCCGCAATGCAGAATAAATCAGATGCTGCATCTATGGATGGTTGCCGTTCCTCTCGCTCCCAATGCACCTGGAGAGGCTCCTTCAGCTGTCCCTCACTGGCTGGGTTGTCACGCACCAGTGTCATGCAGCCCACGCTCCACATATGCCCAGGGACAGCCACACATGCAGGGGGACAGCACAATGTCACCATCAGCAGAGCAAATGCTCCAGCAGCTCTTGCCCCTCGCTAGGTCTCAGGCACAGCCACACACCTGCAGTATGCAGACCACAAGGTCTTGACTAATTGACTAATTAGAAACCGGTAATACGGATGCCAAACACAGTGGGAGAAGATAGCTTTTTCATATTGGTATGGCTATCCGTAGAGCATAGATTCCAGAGTGTTTCTATGCATTATGCAAGTATCCCTTTTCTCCAAAAATGAAGTCCTCAAAGAAGCTAAACCTGACCAGTTTCTATCTCTAGTGGCAATCCTCATTGCTCCTATCCTCTCTTCCTCCCTTTCCCCACTTTTGGCTCATGGCCTCCTTCCTCAAACTGTTGGTTGGTCTCAGTGTTCACTTGGCTTTTTACTTTTATTCACTCAGCTGATGGAGAATAATCCATGGGATTTTCCTGTGGCCATTCATATGAAAATCTTATTATTTCTCTTGATTAATATTACACTGAGTTGAATCACAGCAAGGTCTGAGGAGCAGACTGGGCATCTGGAGAAGAGCAAGGATGAGGTGAAATGAACAGGGCATCTTCCTGCTGAAGGCAGAGATCAGTTCGGTTGCATCACCTCAATTGTTCTAATAACAGACACTTTAGAGAAGCAGTTTTCTTGCTCTCTTTTTAAATTAGAAGATCAGCTTACCTGACTCTTTGTCACTCTACCTTCAGAAAACTCTCTTGCTCAACCAGAAAGGCTGGAGTTGATGTTGGAGTGACTGAAGAAATCCCATGGCTCGTGTTGCAGATAAGCCAGGTTAGAGACATTAAGTCATTATTACCAGTTTAGCCAACCAAGGGTGCCAGGCGTGGGCATAACTCTTCTGGATGTAACAAGTACCTTATCAAAGCCAGACCTTGGTGTCCTGCTCACACCCTGCTGCACACTGGTACTGACAAAAGAGGTGGTCACTGTTTTTCTTGGATTCAGATAAGTCTTTCTCTAATTAATCAAGAGTATCTTACACTTTTGGAAGGATGCGTTATTATCAGCACTCCAGCCCCATCAGCAGCACCATCCAGCAGGCTCCTGCCTCCGATTGAGTCTTCCGTTTTTGTCAAGGGGAGCTGAGAAACCAAATGTTGAGCTCTGAAAATATTGCTTATCATGTGGAGTTACTGGGCTTTGTACTTGGATAAGGCTGAATCCCTGGGGTTAGAAACACCCAGAGGCATCTTTAAAAAAACAAAATAATCAAGCCCATTAACAATTTATCTATATGTTTGTTAATACAATGGAACTTGACCCATAATAGGGTATAGGGAAAAGACCATATGTCTTCATAAGATTTTCCTTTGGACCACACACATAAACATCAGTATAGCAGATTATTTGATTAAAGGAGTTTGAGACTCTGTACTTAATTTATTCCTGGCCTAATGCATGTTTCATCACATGCAAGTGTGCAAATTTTTCTTCTGGGGACAAAGGGAAAGATTTTTGCTGTGTTGTTCTATGCACTTTCTCCTTAAACAAGTTGAAGAATCATTTTGACTTCTCAAGGGGCTTTGAATCAGGTTACACGAATCTGCTGTGATTTTATTGTGCAAACTGGGTGTTGCAATAATTTAAAACACCTAACAAAGTTGCTTCTTTTTGTCTTGCTACCATCAAGTGCTGTTTGTATGGTTCATTATGGCATATATAATGCTCAGGTCTGACCTGATGACATTGTGGCTGTAGATACAGTATTATTTGACTCTGGCTCTTGCTCCAGCCCTGGGGAAGTTGACTGCAGTGCATTCAGGAGCGGGGAGCCCATGGCAGAGCTAGCTGAAAACAAGCAGAGAGGTGGGGAGGATCAAGTTCATGGCATAAGCAAATACTCTACAAATCATCAAGAGACTAACTGGATGGCCACAAAGAGATTTTTGTCAAGGGTTTTATACAGCTAAAATCAATTCATTCACTTCATCTGTTTTGAACATACTGGGGATGCAGCTAAAGATGTCACAAATGGTTAGAGTTGCCTAGAAACCTTCAAGGTGTCAATTGACCATATTTTTAGGCGCAGGAATGTTACATGGACACACCACAATTTCACCAGTGATTTCTTTAAAAAACAAATGGAGTCAGAAATCTACAAGGGAATAAAAATATCAGGAGAGTGAAGCTGAGTTGAAGCAGGGTAACTCAAAATCAATATTTTGCTTTTAAACTCTTAAGGGGAGGCCCAGGAGGGCTGCACTCATTTTGTCCTCCTTCCTTATTGTCCTCGGAGGATAGGCTGAGAAGTGACAAGGCTGCTCCATACTTACCGCAGGACATTCCTCACTAACAAGCCACTTGTTAGAGTAGTCAGCTGCTGCTTCCCTGCCCAGCGCCCGGCTTTCACTGAACAGCACCAGACAATGGTCAAGCTGGACTTGAAACCAGAAGGGGGAAAAAGGGCTCCTTTCCTTTTGCTGTACACAGGCACTGAATGTCCCTCTGCCCACAAGCTCAGCTCTGTACAGGAAAACAGGTCATCAAATCTCCAGCGTCACCGACACAATCCCTGGGGTTTGCATTCAGGGAGTAAATTCAGTCTGAGGCCACTCAGAGACTGGGCCAGTGGTGAGGGGAAGAGGCAGCCACATAAATACACCCTGCCCTTTTTCCTTGTGGTTACTTGTCTATGGCTTTGCCCAATTACAACCGGTAAAAAAAAGGAGGCAAAAAACTTTTAGGTGTTTTTCTACGCAGAGGTGACTGAAAGGCCAAGAAACTTCTGGGGTGCTATTTTCTGTAGTTCTTACAGCTTAAAACAATATGGCCAGGAAAGGGTAAAAGGTCCTTAGGTCCTTGACTGCTAAAATGACTTGCTGGGGCCACAGGCACCCAGATTGCAAAGCACAGCCACCCTGTAGGTGGGTTTCTCCACAATGAGGGGTACCGACAGTTCACAGTGGTCTGAGCAGACTTTGGTCAAGCTAAAGATGCTGAATTGAAAAATTCAGAATCCATACACTCACACTGTCATGTTTGCTGGACTCAAGTGGCGAGGACACAGTCTGGAGGTGTGAACTCCCCATCCCTGCACCAGGGTGAATGAAACAGGAACAGATGCTTTTTTTCCCCCCCCTCCTTAAACAAAGGAGTACTTCAGGGATCAGTGGCTAGCCACCAGAAATTATGGATGGGCCATTAAAGATGCCAGCTCATCAATATCTGCCTGTGCACTCCCCTCACCTCTGTACAACACAGAAAGAAGCCTGTGGTACTGCAAGCCCTGACCTTGGCATCATGAGGCAGCTGTGTCATGGCAAAGGTTCTTCCCGGACCTGCGAGGCAGCACACACGCTGTCAGCAGCACTACTGAGGAGAACAGGGGCACAGCAAATGTGCAAAGTGACCCAGCACCGAACTTCAAAAACTGTTTTATCCAAATTCTAAGGTGATGGAAGGGTTCTTGCTGAGCCAATAAACCAGAACTAGCACAAGCTGTGGGGGTGCAAGAGTCATGATCCTTGTTCTGGTTCTGTTTGGTCCATTGTTATGCAGGTCGGTAGCAGCTTTACCCTGGGTTCAAGATCACCTCTTGAAAAAACATCTCCAGAAACATCTGCTGCAGGAAGTACAAATGTTCATGGACCCTGGACCTTGAGATCAACACCACAGCAGGGTGTGGAGGCTGGGTAGCATGTTGGGGAAACCAGGGTTTCCATCTCCTTCCCCAGCAGGACAAGGAGAGTTACAGATACAGCCACAGGATTTAGGTCCCACTGATTTTCAGGCAGCGTGTGAGCTTCTTGGTGCAGCTGAATTACAGACCTATGTGGTCTTCATCCATCCAAACCCTCCCCAGCTATGCGTAGCTGACTTGCCCTGCTGACAAGAGAGGGTGGGTTGCCTTCAGCAAGGGTGGGGAGGTTCAGACAGCACAGGCTGCAGCACAATGCCAGCAGTCATTTCTCACTCACTGCATCCTGGGGATGGAGAGGTGCTGTGGGAGCTGGCTCCTGTTTGCAACAGAGAAAATGCAAATCAGAGTGAGGATTTACACTTTTTTTTAAGTCCTTCCCCAGTGGTGCTGCCCACTGGAGATTTTAAAGAGACTGGCCAAGGCAGTCCTTTCTGGCCATTACTATCAGCATCAGCGTCTGCAGGAGGACCTCGTTGCTCCCCAGCAGAAAACTTGTATGAAAACTCTGCTCAGAGCAGCACAACAGAGTTTTCAGTCTTGCCCTGCTTTCTGTTCTTTTTCTTGCACGTTTCTACTTGTTTTCTTAACGTTGCTTCTTCCCCTGGTTGTAGAGTTGTAATATGCAAAATCACCTCAGAGCCTAAAAAGCGTTATGTAAGGCTTCATTTTGCTTTATTACAGTTTCATGTCTCTGCCACTGACAACAGAATGGACAATGTGTTGGACTTCAGATAGCCCAGAGAGGACAGATGTATGTGTCAGTGCCACCTCATTAAGTCGTTTGTTTAAACCCCCCAAACAATCCACTTTCATGCAGATGGAAATCCCAGCCTCCCTCTTTTCAGTTAGATGTGGATTCTCCCCTTGCAGATACCTGTTGATTTGCTCAGTTAAAAAACTTCAAACCCCTAAAATTCTGGTCTTTGACCCTACCCTAAACTAATTTGAACTATTCTCAGCTGATCTGAAGTTGAAGGAGAAGTCTTTTAACTGGAAATACCTTATCTTTAGACAAGTAATCATTGTTAATTAAACCCGTAAAGAAACATTAGCCTCTGCTTACTTAAGTTTTAGTCCGTGGTTTAACAGGCGATCCATGATGTCCCTTTAAATGAGGATGTTCTTATGGAATTGAACAATCCCAGCACCAATATCCTTTTCCTGTGAGATCTGAAAAATAAACCTTGCAACCTGGACTGGGAGTAAACTCTCCTGCATAAAGCACACATTTTTGAAGTTTGTTTTCTCTCTTCAAAGCAGATATACAACTCCTCAAATTCCAGAAACTATTGTAGCAGCAACAGAAAAAAAAAATAATCTATAACCAGTTGCTAATACAAAAGTGTTGCTGCTGTGGAAATAGAAGGGGATGTATGTGTTTGTACATGGAGCCTTCCCACACTGGCACTCCTGAAGTTCAAAAGTAATAATGTGGAGGTGCTGGAGTTGTAACAGTGAGAGCTTTATAGAAAACGGGAAAGAAGTAAGCATGAGATTTGACAGTGCAATGAAAAAAAAAAAAAGGCAAAATATTTCACATTGTCTAAAAAACTCAGCTTCCTCACTGTTCCTCACTGCAGAAAGACAATGCTAACTGTTGTAGTTGCAATAATGGTGATAATGCACCGTGACAAAGTGCTGGGGAGGTGGGAAATGGCCTGGAACCGCCCAGGTAAAATGAGCTCAGATGGGGCTGACAAGCACATTGATGCAACGCAGGGAGCCCTTGAAGAGCTCCTTGCTTGCGGTGTAGCATGTACACCACTGACAAAGAGAGGATGGATGGACTTTTAGACTGATCCAGCAATGTGGATGCACTTGTACCTGTATTAAAAAAAATATAAAAATATTACCTGTGGTTTGAAACCTCTAACTAATGTGTCTGTGTTAGCCTTTAACTTGGTCCAGACTGAACCACCACCAGTGATGTGGTGAAGACCAGACTTACTGGTCTTCAGAATCAATGGGTTGGTTTCTTTGTGTACCGCCTTGTGTAGCATCATTTGCAGCTGGTGAAAGTGAATGCCAGTTGCAAAATCCCAGCACTTGACACTTGATATTTGCTATCAAAAATGTCTATTGCATGGTGCTAGTCAACAGTGAATTGACTCTAAAGAAAGTTTTCCCAGTGACTAGAAATTAGAAAAAGTCTCATGAAACTTACCAAATTCTGACAGCGAAATATCATATACTAAATCACATTTCTCTTTTTGCAAATGGATAAATGTCATACTCGCCACTCTCTGTGTTCTTTGGAGGTCTGTTCCTTCTGTAGATTCTCCTTAAAAAAAAAACAACCAACAACCCCAAAACAAAATAGCCCCAACCCAACAATTTCTATGTTTAAAACTGCTCTTCTCCTGTCAAATGATTAATTTTCAAATTTTGTGAAACATGGAAAAAAACGTTCAGGTTGCACAGAAGATTTTTTCATAGTCAACCACCTTTCTTTGTAATGAAGAATGTATCATAAGCCAAGTAAAACTGAAAAGTTGCTCCTTAATGGAAGCTAGCAAACTTCTTGGAGCTTTTCCTACCAAGTGGTGATGACTATGCTTTTTCCCAAACAGTACTGGTCTTTTTCTCTCTCTTACTTGCATACGATTCTTGTGACTAAATCAAGTCAACAGCGGTACAGTACATTTTCTATGCCAGAATTTAAACTTAAAAAGTGGTTCTGAAATTTCACACATAGCAAAAGAACGTGAATGTGATCTCCAGCTATAATGTATTATTCGAGAATAGTCTGTCATTTGAGTTACAGAGAAAAGGCAAAGATGAAGAGCAGATATAAAGAGAACAAAGAGAATGTTTCCTCTGCCATTAAACTCCCTCTTTGTTTCTGCTAATGTTGCTGCTAACTTTGGCCCATCTTAGTTTTACTAAAATAAAAGTATCAAAGAGCTTTTTTTTCCCATTCACTGCTTTGGCTATGACCTGTGCATGCTTAGGGGACGTCGGGGAAAAGTAAGGGAATCAAAGCTTTAAAGTACATACCAGCAGCTACAGTTGAGACCTTGAACTGTCACATCGCACAGCTCCAGTCAGACGAGATGTGACACGGAGATGGCACAGCACCCTGGCAGTGGGCACCTGCACCCAGGACCTGCCTCTTGCTCCATTTGGGGGCCACCACAGCAGCCAGGTGAGGGCTGAGGCATAATATCAGCCCCTCAAATTCATCAAGTTTATGCATGTTGGCATTTAATTGGAATCTGAAACACATTTCTTGCTTTTACATGTCTGGCTCAGGGAAGGCAGTAGCTGGGAAGACTCAGGACAGAAAATACAGACTCTGGTGCTTTGCAGTCCCAAAGCCTCCTTTGGAAAGTGGAGTTCATAAACCTCCTGGCAGCTTTGATTATGATATCCTCACTCGTGACAAGCAATACCTTACTCCAGGGGAAATCTCTTTGATTTTTAATTTAGCCTAAAGTTATCACTTAAGTGTAAGACACCAAGACTCAAAAGTTCCTGGAGAGTTAGAGAGTACTGGCATTTACATTTGAATCTCAGCTGCTGGCTCCAAGTGTGAGGGGGGAGAGAGGGAGCACAGTTTCATCTCTTCTTCCTACATATATTATTCTATCACGAAGAAGACTTGTGGATGAAGAACAAATGCTGGGGTAGGTCCCACTGCTTTTAAAGGCTGTCATATTAAAAAATAGCTTAAAAATTAATAATTTTGTTTAATTCAGGTATTTACTACTTCAGCTGAGCGACTTTAAAGACGTGTATTTACAATTTGTCACGAGTTACAGGAGAGACCTCAAGCAGTTTCTCTGTCAGCCAAAGCTCCTGCAGAGCCATTGGTTTTTACCATTTTAGTAAGCACAACCCTCATGTTAAAGATAGGAAATGGGGGCACATACAAAATCTCACCACAGCCAGTAACAAAGTAAGAAATAACATCTACAAGCCTGTCCTAACTCTGCTTCCTGTTCCACCCAATAAGCCACGCTTCCTCCTTGGATGTTGAAAGAAATTTTTCCTTTTTAAGCTTAGCACAAAATCTCAATTTTCTGTATTATTTTCAGCACAATGTGATTTTGCTCTTCTTTGCAGTGTGTCCTTCACTCACCCCCTCTGTACCATCATGTGTTGTTCATCCCCCCATAAAAACTTGGGCTTTCCAAAGGCCCTTTTGGTGACCTGGCTGCAGCTGGGCTCTACACAGACAGGGCAGCGTCTGTCTGGCTCTTACTGCTGCTTTGTTCCCCAGAATCACTGCAGTGGCTCTGCAGAGTGTTCTAGACTGAATGCAAAGTGGAGAACATGGAAATTAGTGCCAGTATTGGAGACTAGCATGATTACACAACTGCTTAAGAGACTGTGAATATGGTGGCCACCAAAGAAAGAGAGAATGGATGAACCCTGACCACTCTACATCACAGGCTGAAATAGTTACAGATGAGAGAGGGATTGATAATCCGGTTTTTCAGAGGGTAATAACGATCCACCTGTTTGAAAAGAGATAAGCAGGCTGGACCTTCAACCCTCCCATCCGGGAACATTGCTGCTTTAAGTGAAATGTTTATTGACCTTAATGAGGTTAATGCCAAAGGCTACCAAGTATTTGCATACCAATTTCTGAGCCTCCAAAAGAAACAGTGATGTCTGAAAGCCTCGAATGGCACCCATCAGCAGGGCTCTGGTTTTGAAGTATTGATTATTTAGAAAAATGACATATCAGATCTTTTTTTTTTTTTTTTTAATGCAAGTGCAAGTTTCAAAGTAATTAAGAAAAAAATAACCTAAAAGCACCAAGGAGACTACTTTTTTAAGAGTTAAAATTTTGTTCTAGGATTCTCTGCTACAACCTACTACTAACATTAAAAAAAAGAATGAGACACATGGTGGCAGGCAGTGTGAGTGCTTTCCTAGACAGCAAGACATGCCAGGATAGAATCACTTTGACATAAACAAATCTGTAAATAATCAGCCAAGAAAACAAATCTGGTTTATTGTTTGACAGTTCCTTAACCCTCCACAGCAAAGTTTATGGCCATTGTCTCCTGTGGCTGGAAGAAGGTGATATAACAGCAACAATAAAGATAACAGACAGAAGACCCATCACACTATGTGGATTGTGCACTTGGTCTTGCAAATCAATTTCTGTATTCCCTTTCTTATTTGCAAGTGATATCTGGAAGGTAAAGAGACGGAGTTACACACTTCTAAAAGAAATTTAATTAATCTGGAAAATAGTTTTGATCCAGTGCTGGCCTGAAAAAAAAAAAAGCTTCAGGTCTCAATACAAATCTCACTGGTTTACATTTGTTTATGCAATAATGCAAATGGCTTTGATTCAGTTAAGCACATGCTTTAGACCTGCTCTTAAATCCTGTTTATGAGAACTAAACACCACTTACAGTACTTAGCTCAATCAGGGGCTGGGTTCAGTGTTCCCATAGATAGGCAGCCATATGCCACGCGTGTGGCTGTATACAATGCTTAATTTCCCAGGGGAAAATAAATCTTGCAGAAATTTCTCTTCATCAGGTCTTTTATTAGACACTGCTAGATCTGAGTCCTGGGAGAGTCTGATTTCTTTGGCTGCAATGGCATGCACACTCCTAGAAAATACAAAAGTGTCTTGGACACACCAGTAGCAGAACTGGTACCAATTCCAACAGCCAGCTAGACCCTTGCTTGCATTTTTATTAACAAATGACCAGGAAAAAAAAATAAAATAAAAATAAAAAGAATAAAAGAACATAACTGCATGTGGAACAACCTTGCTGTCCCACAAGCCTGCCTTTCTTGGCTACCCACTGCCCACCAGCCCCTTCCCTTCCTGGTCACAGTCTTCTCCACGTTGGGATGCTGCATGGGAAGCAGCAGGTCACTGCCCAGGTGGCGTCAGCTCCAGCATCGCAGTGGGAGCAGATCCATCCCACCACCTTTCCCACCCCTGCCCACCCTCACTTCTCAGCACATGTACTGACCACTGATAAATGTCTCCATGAGCCGAGGGCAACCTGGCATGGCCCTGAGTTGGAGGAACGGGTGCCCACACTGTACCATTGCTAGAGCAGGTAGGCAGCAGAACACAAGAAAGGGAAATGCTCCAGAAGTTGTGGGCCAGGCAGACTCGAAGGGATGCTTCTGGGGGCAGGGGTCACCAGGTATTAGTGGAAGGAATAACAGCTTTAGCTCATCAGTGAGCCCACCCGAGCACCCTGGAGAGAAAGAAACCTGCTATGGTTTTGTATTTCCTTCCTTGCCAGATTTGCCCCTCTCCCTCTTTCTCTCACCTCTTTCAGTTTTAATCCATCAGATACGCTCTTAATGGTTTGGCACCTGATGGACATCAAGGGCAAATTAACGTGTTCCTTCTAATTGATCTACCAACATTTTCTAAACGACTTCCCTTACTCTCCACCCTGGGAACACTATACTCCTGCTCAACCATTACTATTCCTATTTCATGTAAGGAACAGACAAACCCTCTCTCAAAAGGATGTCGTCTATGATCTGCTTTCCTTGAAATGCCAGGGTCACTCTCCCCTTACCACTGGTAAACAGGCAGTTGGATGGAAACTTGCAGACTGCTTAGACCTAGGTGCCTCTTCCCTCTCAACACTGATTTTCTCTTCTCTTTCACCTTCCATCATACACCAGCAACAAGATTTTTCTAGCCAAAATTTTTCCTATCATATTCCTGTGTAGCAGCTACCTTGGTCGTGGTGACAGGTATGCACCAGAGTCCTACATTATCAGAGACAAAAATAGAAACAGCTTAGTCCCTGATGTCTTATTTCTTACCCTGATGTTCAAAGACTAAGTTCTCTTCCTGCTTTTCTACTTCCCCATTCCATGAAGCAGAGTCACTCAGGGCAAGGAAAATGAAACAAACGCATCACAGTAGCTGTTGCTGCTCTCTCAAAAACTCTCTTCCAGTGTGGGACAGAGCTTGGCATTTGAAGAACACTTCTTTCATTAGCAATGTCTACTTCAGCATCCCCTGTGCCACCACATCTCCCTGTCTGTGTATGGGCCTCAGGACAGAGAAACCAATTCAGCTGAAATATAACTAAGCAAAAAGACAGTATAGAATGCCCTTAAGAGTGATGGGCTCTCAGATGCCTCTCACCGCGTGGTTATACAAAGTGCTGCTTGGTCATAATTGAAAGCACCGCTGCAGGGCAAGAACAGGCAGCCAGAGGAGAAGAAAGTGCCTCTTCATCCCACTTTGCTGCTGAGAAAACACACCCCACACCTGTGGAATCATCCCTGACTGCTTCAGTACTTTTTCAGATTGAGACACTTCTTCCATTGCCATTTAAGTTACCTTTTTAAAATTCAAAATAAGTAAGTCCTCTCCTCTAGAGTTCCTTTAGGAGCGAACCAGGTTTGCCAGCACAAAACCTTTCAGTGTGCTTTAGCTGACCTCTCTCCACCTGGGAAGAGAGGGCATCTACAGAAGCAGCAGTTGTGACCAAACACAGACTGGAGTGTGGGTCTGGGCAGTCTCCTGTTTTACTATACATTTGGGTGAGAATAAATTAAAGCCAAATTTAGGATGTGTATGTAATCACATATTAAGGTATCTTCAGAAGGTGATATTTTTCTTGAGTGCTCCAGGGTTAGCATAGTTGGAATCCAATCATTGATCAAATTTAAACCTAACCTTGAAAACTGTGAGTGTCCCCGGTTGTACCCATGTCCCATGGGGCTGTGATTTCACAACACAAAGTGTGTTCGGCAGCAAAACAGAGTTGTGGTACTGCTGGAGTTCCATCCATGCTCTGCACTCTTCTTCCCTCCAACCACAGCTGCTTATCTCTGCCCCTGCACTGGAAAGAAATAATAAGGCTGGGTATAACCCAAGAATAATTTAAAGTAGGGATGATAACAAATACCGTATGGTAAAACCGTTACCCAAGAGCACATCTGCTGTTTACTTAGTGAAAATGAGAAAGAAAATTACAAGCACAGCCCATTGGGGCCAAAAATACACACAAGCCAAGCTACCGAAGACACATCAAACCTTACCATTATGGCCAACATCTTCATGCCTCGGTACTGCTTAATGCGGCAAATGATTTCTGAAGGAAGAAAGAACCATGATACATAGATACAACACACAACATCGATGACCCACGTGTTGCAAAGGTCAATATATTGGACCAAATATCTTTCTTGCCCCACATCTCAAATGTCTCTGATCTAAGACACTGCAAAAGGCGAGACTGCTTCATCTCTACCAGAACAGCTTCCTTCAAAACCGCAGAAAAAGAATTTTGTGAAACAGTAACATCAATTAAATTGTGTACATTACAGGAATTTATCATTCTGTATCACCAAGGGAGAAGAATAAGACAGACAAGTCATCTATGTCTAACATGTTGTAGTGAGAGAATTGTCATCATCTTTGGGTTCTTTTATAAATAAAAGAAATATAAAAAGACAAGTAATTTTCTCACCTAATTTTCCTGTAGAACTGATAATTAAGTGTTGTTGGCTGCATCACCAGCACATGTTTGTGATAGTTGATATAGTGTCTCTGCATATTTAGAAGTTAAGAATCTTCTCTTTTGCTGAGTAAAAATACCTGTTTCATGGCCTCTTCTCACCTTCAAATAATAAGCTAACTTTTATTTTTTAAAACTTGCAATCACTGAGAAGTCTTATATTTTTTGTTAATGTTTCACGTATTTAGGACCTCACTGGAAAGCAATTACTGTGCATATTGTACAACAAAGCTGCAAGATGCCAGCACATATATTTTTTAAAGTGGACATTACAAAAACTCTGGCACTAACACAGGGTCAAAGTTTGGAGCAACAAACCTCTGCTTCTTTTGTTGGCTTTACTTCACCGTGTGATGTCTTGCACATCCATTAATGTATCTTCTTGTTGTGAAATGATGAAAATAAAGCTAAGACAATACCGGACGTGGAAAAAAATCATCATACGAGGGAAGAATTTGTGGCTTTCCTCACAAATGTGTACACCCTCTAAGTGTGGTTCATTTTTCACACAGCTGCTCAGCAATATCATATTGCAGACCCAAAGCTTCATGGCTAAGAGCTATGCAAAAGGAAGATGAACAGATTGGATACAAAAGTGAGAAGATCTAATTTAAGACACCCACGCTGGAGATAGACAGTCAGAAACTTCGACCAGGAGCTTTTGCACATCCTCAGGAGTTAGGTGCAGCTCTGTGAACTCCTCCATTCTTGGCTCTTCCTTTCTCAGTGACCACAGCTCTGGCTCCTGAGGACAAATCCCTTGCTCTGTGATGTTATGGTGTGTCTGGGACTTGCCTCCACCCACGCCAACCAACAGGCTTTAACAAAAACCAGTGTTTCTATGCAAAACAAATGCCCTGATGCCCATGCTGGATGATCCAACATGCTGCTTGTAGGCAGATACCTTTCATTTAATTTCACTTATTTTGGTAAAAAAAATTAAAAAGCAACTACCCCCCAAGAGACGACATTAAAATAAAGTGTGTTTAAATTGAAACCAAGTTTTGCCCGGTATGAAACTTGCTTTAAGTTAAAGCGTTGAAAGTTCCCTGAGTACATGAGGCTTTGAAGAGCGCATACTTACTACTTGTGACACTGCAAATTTCAGCATCAGCCCACGGTAACTCCCACGTCATGTACATAGTACCACAGTAGCACAGCGTTAGCAAAATCGCTGTCATTTACCACAGTCACCATACCTAATCAAAGTCTACAGGCGTATATGGAGCTATAGCTGGTGTTTGCATTGTGCTGTGGGGTGGCTTTTGCCACCCTGAGGTGGCAAGAGATGTTAGCGGAGACCTTAGAAAAGACCACCTTCAAAATGGCCATGTGAAAATAGCCACAAAGGTATAAAATTCACATCATGTGTGCAAGTTTTCTTACTAAAGTAAATAATGAGTAAAATCAAAGTCCTAATTTAACTCTTCTAACAGGATCAATGCTGTTTCTGCAAACTCTAGCTTCTGCATACTGCACTGTAAATCCTTGAGGACTCAGTAGCTCCTACAAGTCACTCTGGGGTGATTTAGGAGGTTTGCTGTTGTCTGCCTTTATATGGAGGCATTAGGAAAGGCAAGAATTCTGTGCAAGTCTTTGTCACCATGGTTTGCTACCTGGAAAATTAGGTTACTATTGATTCTGCCATATGTTAATATTCCTGTCCATAGACAAAGATACTGTGAGCACTGCAGTAACTATATGCATATAGTTTTCATTTTGGCAATTAAATATCTGTGACTGTAAATTGAAGCCCACAGCTGTCTGCAAGGATAGAAAGCCCTCTTAGCAGTAGTGACCAGCGTGAGCTGAGCATGGGACAGCCTTCCCTGCATTTACCTGCCTTCTTGCTGATTTGCCACTGAGCCTAAAGCATTGGTATGAGCAAAGTCCTGGTAGCAATCTGATATTCACCAGTGATGCACCAAAACCCAGTATTTTCAGGGACAACGATGCCTTCTTATAAGTTTCAGATAACATTTTTAGAAGTATTTCTATTGAAAGGCTTGTTATTTTCCCATACAGAGATGGGCAGTCCCAGCTTTCTCTTTTCTGTGCCTTTCTTTTTTTTCCCCCATCACCATAGTGTAACAATCCCCAAGATACATGACATTTATCATGACAGTTCTGATCCGGTCACCTGACAATTAGAAATGCCCAGTGGGTGGGCTGGAGGCCTGATATTTGTGTTTGTGTTTTTGAGTTTCAGCATTTCTGTAACCTTTCATTACCATTGATATAGCCAAAAGTCAGTGCTCACCTCACACGACAGGCACATCTGCATCACTAAAACACATGATCTCCTCAACAGACTGAAATGGAGCTTGGCCTCCAAGCTTCGTTTGTGTGAAGAAGCATCTCCACCAATGTTTTCTGGCCAGCTGCCACAATCCAACCAGTTGTGCTTACCACCCCACAAAGGTTTGTCAACATCTCCTTCCTCTCAGAAGAATGATGTCAGCGTGGGGCAGTGACAAAACCTGCCATTTCTTTGCCAATAGACAGTTAGGGCCAGATCCTGCTTGCAGCAAAGCCAGATCAAACTACTGCATATGAAAACACATTCTGAATCCACTTCTAAACAAATAATAATAAACTAGCTTTTTAATCATTTTATTGATCACAACATCAACCTATAGGTATTTGCTGATTACCACATATTATGAGGTATGTTGGGTGCACCATGCTCAAGTAAATCAGAACAACTAGAATTTAATAAGACAGTGATTTAAGGCAGAATTAAAATGAAATTATCCAAATTATGATGGGTTTATGCCCAGACCTACTGCCAACAGAGCAACCAGGACTATGACTCCTCAATGTATTTGCAGAATAAATAATTAAAAGAAAAGCAGGTTCTGACTTGCTTAGACGTGTCTGCAAATAATGAAACGTCATTAATCATTCAGGAAACTTGCTATATTTTGATGTATTTGATTTATGAATACTAGGCTTGGTTTCTTGCTTCCCACAGTCTCCATAGGCCTGCCATCACCACTAGTCGCAAAGGAGGCAGTTTCACAGGCAGTGGCATTCCCTTGCAGAGGCTGTAACACCACATTGCCCAAAGGCACAGCGTGTCGATTGAAGCATGGTCTCTATGTGTCATCTGTCAAGGATGATATGTCACCGAATCATCCTTGCTTTTCTACACAACATGTTGAGATAACACTGTCAAATCATGGTCTCATGACTGTTTTTTTTGTATCTAATATAACAAATCACTATACATTCACTCAGTATTAATGTTGGTGTCATGAATATTTACTAATGCATATCAAAGCTGGGATTGATGCAAGAAGAGGATGTAAAGTATAAGTTGACAATGAAGTAGAGACTTCCCCCTTCCAGGACAAATTACAAGCAAGTTTACACCGCATTGTGCAAAGGCAGAGTGCAATATTTGTGATACATTAGTAAGAAAACAAAGTTTCCCTTCCTTCTTTCTATGATGGAACAACTTAATTTTGAGTGCATTGGTTTGCTAATTGCAATTGTTGGATAAATCATGTCGTGAGCAAAACATGAGCCCTGGTTTGCCAGTGGACTGGTTACTTACAATTCACGCTGGCTGACCTGACACCATTCAGTTGGACAACATGTTTTTTCACTCCTCTTTTTTTCATTTTCCATGATGGGATGTGTCTTACCAGGCCTTTTGAGATAGTCCATGACTGTGTCCAGTGCTAGTGCAGCAGACAGGGCAGCGTGGCACTGTCCATGCCCATAGAAACTCCCACCCATTCCAGTCTGGTCCCTCCCATGCAGTTGATCCGCCCCACAGAGACCCACAGTTCAGAAGCAGACAGAAAGATGTCAATTTGAGGGCAGCATGCTGTTACTTTCAGTTTTTATGTCTTGTCATTGCTGCTTTGAATAGCTTTATAAGCTTGCCTTAACAGAACGCTTTTCTTTGTCAAATGGCAATATTTATTTTGACAAAGGTGTTTGGGGCAGATAGGTTAAACAGCGATTCCCCCATCTTTTTCCTGGAGGGATGGAGGAGACTCCTGCTTCTGTGTTGGTGCCTAACATCTACACAGGTCATTCCTGACCTGCAAGACATCACAACCTACTGTGCTGGGTCTTCAGCCCAGTTGTCACCAGGCAGAAGCGCTGTGGGATGTTTAACAGGGCCAAGGCATAGAAAAGAAAAAGGACAGATGCAATCCTCTTCCTCCTTCACACACTCTCTCTGCAGCTGGGTGGTACATGCTTTTTCACTGCCGTATGCTGGAGGTGACCCAAAGTGTCTGGGATCCCCCTGCCCAGCCATGTTTGGTGGCAGCTCTGCTGTACACCATGCCAGGCTGCAAAAGGGCAAGCTGCTGCCTCAGCCTCAAGCACGTCTGTAGGAAGGTGAGTGCTAATGTTTCACCTCAGCCTCATCCCGGATATGTGTTTTTGCACGTGTCTATTTTCACAGCCTTGCAAATGAACAAAAAATATGGGTCTTTCAAGCAGCGATAGTCCTGCAAGAAAGTGCTAGACTTGGGATGTTAACACGGCAGCTCCAGTCTCACTATCAGCATGGGAAACCCCTGCCCCTTTGCACCACAACACCCAGCTGATCTCAGCAGGCACATCCCACTCTTCTCTTCAGTCCTGCCAGTTGCAGTAAGGCCAGGAAAACACACGTAAGCTGGACTGCTGGGAATTATGGAGGTCTGAGGCACACTGAGGGTTGTAGCTGTTACTGCCCCTGCCTTTCTGACCTGACCCCAAAAGCATGCAGCAGGATGCTGGCTTGCACCTCACTGCCTCCCAGGTTACAGCCACCGAGGACAGAGAAAACCAGTTTGCAGCAAGGGGCTGGACTGTGAAATGTGGCTGCAGATGCCGGTCTCAACCTAGTGCTCCTGTGGCCGAGGAGCCATCCCAAGCAGCAGAGCTGGGTGGCAGCAGACCGTGCGATGTTGCACACAGCTGCGGGCAGCTTTCCGCACAACTGTCTCTGTGTCAGAGCCCAGTGTCAGAGCTGGGGCTGAAGCAAGCTTCAGGCGGGCTTGAAGTAATAGCTGCAAAGCCTGAAGGTCCTGGCTAGCAGTGCAGCCACACACTGCTGTCACCGAGCCATCACCAGGCTTCCTTGCCTAGTGCCGAATAACGCAGGGTTACCCCTGCCACAGCCCTGTGCCTTGGTGTCCCCACCTGCAAGCCAGTGCCCACAAGACCTCCCTGCCTTTGCAAGGCATTGCAAAGCATTTGGACCCAAAGCTCCAGCGAAGAGGCGACGTTATTTCTCTTCAGCTGATGCTGATGAAGGCAAAACAGAAACAACCTGGAACTGGGAGGAAGGACAGAGGGAAAGAAAACCTCTTCATGTGGACTTACAAAGCAGCACTACAGATGAATGCATAAATGAAAAAGATCTTAATTTCGGAAAGGCAGGGTGCACTGAGGGCACTGTAAAGTAAAGCAAAGTAAGCGAGCTACAGCCAGCGCTCTCAGCCACAAATTGCCCACTTGCAGCAAAGTGTCACTCACTGAGAGGCGCCAGTTGCTAAATGGCCTTGAAAGAATCCAAGCAACAACTTCCGAGCTGATGGATACCCAGCCACCTTCACTGACAGCCGGCGAGCGACACAGGAGGAGCTGATGTCTGAGGAGCAGGGGCGCTGGGTACCTCCGCACTACAGCAAGGGGAGGGCAGCACGAGAGCCCTGGTCTGTGGGAATCTCCATGATTAGAAATGACTGCTTGTCCAAAGTATTACGATTACCACTTTAGCTGCTCCTCTCTGATACACCACGGTTTCTTTTTCCAGCACCTGAGCAAACCAAGCACAGAGAGCACCAGAGGCTGCGGGATGTTTTTATCTATTAATCTGTCCTTGCAGCTCTCCTGGTTAAGTCAGAGAGAGCAACTAACCTTTTGATTTCCAACACAACCAGCAGCTTGTAATCCAAGGCTGCCCAAATCAGAAGAGTACAAAACTTTAGCTTCAAACCCCCGCTTTAATTTCCTTCAGCAATTTATCACCTCTTCGCAGCTCACACATACAGAACAACCAGGAAAATTTCTTAACACCCCTTTGGCAAGCTACATGGAAGCAACTGCCACAGTATTTTTTTTATTATTGTTTTCAGGGCCTACGGCAAAGCAGACAGAAAAAAAAAAAGAAAGAAAAAGCGCACCCAAAATCAAACTAAACCAGGAAAAAAGAAAAATTAAGTACCTGCCTTCCACAGGCAAGAGGCATGTAAAGACTGTGAGAATCCACACGGCAAAAGAATTTTTCTTTCAAACAGAATTACCCTGAAAACATATTGAGAACATTGTCATGTCCAAATATATATTGACACTACCTACATACACACATGTATGTATGCACATATACTATATATTTATAGAAATTATTTTAAACAGGTTAGAGCAGGGTGCTGCTTGAAGTTTCATGCAGGACCAGGAAAACTGGAAGTAAAATTCTCTCCCTGCTCCAAATCCAGGGGCACTGCATATTAATTTAATAATTATCATATTCTGTTTCTCTCCTTTCCCGTTAAACAGTGTAGCCCAAGCTCAGGCAGCCTGTATAATTCCAGCGCAGATGGGTTTGCCCTCATTATTTCCCATTCATACACAACAGATTCTCTAATGAAGTGAATACTCAGGGCTCAGTTCTTTGCTGCTCCAGAGCCTACATTCTCATTTTACAGTGGTGTGAAGTGGTGGTAAAATGATGCCTTACTAATTGGTGGTATTTTACACCCACTAACCAACCTCTTGGAAGCAGTGTTAATGATTACACAGAGTGCAAAGCCAGCAGAATCAAGTTTTAGGAGTCATCTTCCCTCCCCGTGCCCAGCACAAGGGCACATTAAATGCTGCATTAAATGCCACATCCAGGCCAGATTTGGGACCAGCACACAACAGATATACAGCTCCTGTCCTGGGGATCATAACCCTGTCACCACTGAGATTCATGTCTTTCATCCCAGACAAATGTGACCAGGTTAAGTAATTCCCCAGTACTCACCCTTATCATTCTTAACTCTGTGTTTTGATGAGTTGCATTTCCAAAAAGCTACAGCAAAGAGCAACAATTTCATTTCCAACCCACACTTCTTCATTAGATGAGCAGGCAGCCAGAGCACCGAGCAGAAATGCCCCACCGTTCCTGGCTGGTGGTCATACCTGGGTCTCTGTTCAGAGCTTTTGGTCCAGTTTCCAGACCACAAGCTCTCCAAGATGAGGAGTGTCTTTCTGCTGGGAATCTGTCAGTCCTCTGGTATAGTGAAGTACTTACCTGTGAGCAGGACACAGATTCATCTTTCATCTCTCTTATAGAGAGCACGTATGGTTTGGGCAGAATTCTCTTTTTCTTTCAATTGGTCTTCTCTGAAGTGTTTTGTTACACTACAGGGTGAACATTTCATGTGGGGCAGGTTAACTGTTCCATTGCCTTTTGCTCTTGAAACTCTTTTTCCATGCAACATATCTACTGCAGAGGAGAAAAACAGTCGTGGAGCTGCATTTTACTCTCACAGCCTCTCAGCAGGAGGCAAAATCCCCTCTCTTCTACCTCTATCCTTGATGGGCTTGCAAAGCCCACTGAGAAGAGGCTGACATGCAATCTGCTAAGTGCTAGCGTTGCAGTTCCCTGCTGTGCCCTATCTCCTTCATGTGCAGTAGATGTTTGCCTGCTTATGGGCACTGGTGTATTGGCACAGGGCTATCAATTTGCCCTTTCAGAAATAGGAAATACAACAGTCATTCTTCTTCCTGGAATCACCCACCTATTGGTAGTCCCACAGCATTGTTAATGCAGGGTCCAAACACCAGCAAATTCGCCTACAGAAGAATTTTCCTTTTATGCCCTGTGTGCTTCATATTTATGGATATATTTGAGCAGGCGAGTCTCTATTGCTCATACCAGAGGCACGAGTGAGTGTGCATGTTTACAGACTCATGGTGTAAACATACAATTACATAGTAAAACCTATTTAATCCATAACAGAATATGGCATCAGTTACTGCGCCTCTTTTGATTTGTCTTTTTCTTTTCTTATACTATGTACAGTGCACTTCCAGAAGTCCTTCCATTGGACGTAGGATTTCCCTGGAGAAGGAGGAAGATTAATCTAATCGATGCTAGGCGTCTTACTGAGATTTCTAAGGTGCTTGCCTGAAACACTCTTCATGGCCACGGGAGAGAGGTGAAATTTCACCCCATCACAAGAGGCATTACTTCTCTCCACTGACTGCAGAGACACTCTGAGGTATTTGGCTTCCACATCTTTCTAAACATCCAAGATGCAGCTTGATGTTACAGCTAAGCTCATCCAAGAGCTTCCAAAACTCCTTCCCACATGCCCTCTCCTCCCCTGTGCAGGGGATCTACCAGTCCTGTGGCCACTGTGGATCCCATTTGGTGCTCTCATCTGGGCCAGCGCGGGGTAAAAGGGGTTTCCAATTCAGCAGCACCCCACAGGTAAAGACAAACTGTGTCCCAGCACTTAGATGAAAGGAATTTTACCTTCACTCCTACTTTCCTGCTCCATTTAATTATTTTTAATTGTCCCCAATCATGCCTCTCCTCTCTGAGTTCTCTTCATATTCCTGAGTCTCTGTCATATTCCTCCCCCCCCCCCATCTAAACCCTTATTGCAGTTTTTCTTCCCTCTACTTCATGTACAATAGTGTATTACAAAGGCAGACAGACAAAACATTTCTACACATGAGATAGGACACAGCCATTAACACAGCCACACATCTCCCTGCAAATGGGCTCGCAGCAAAACTCTAACTTCTATTTAAACTCTATCTGGACTTAGAGTCCAGTCTAGGCAAATTAGAAGACAGTTTGCTACTCTACAGCCTGAAATCAGCAAACTATCTCATTTTTTATTTTTCAAACTGTTAACATTTCTAATCTGAAGATCTGGATCCAATTTTTTGAACTGCTTCTGAGCAACATTGTACCTGCCCAAAACCAAACATCAAGGTCCTGTCTCAGGCTTAGCTGATAGGACTGAGCCAAATTTCTTAAGACTAAGGAAGTCATCTGGGAAAAGATCTATATAGGCTTTCCCTGGTCTCATGTTCTTCTCTGGGCAACTGCTGGGTAGACAGGAAGTTGACCTGGATGGAGCTTCGATCTGACCCAGAACTAGTAGTTCATTATCAGCACTTCCCAGAAACACCTATACACGGTTCTCCATCCAATATCTATTATCAGTGAAAAAGAAATTCTTTGGTAAAAGAAAAGAACTGGAAATTCAGCACAATGAATGTTTTGACAGCTGTAGATCCAGCCTTTGCAGCTGAGGCTGTGTGGGCACACACTAAATGAAGTGACCCGAGGAAGTCAGGTAACACTTGTGGCACAGAAGCCGTGCAGCCTACCCCTTATTTATTTAGTAAGGTACTCTTATCTTCTCTGTTTACTCCTGTCTTTCTTTTGACTCCAGTCTGATCTCAGAGTAACTGTTACACCTGAGTTTAGCCAAGTTACCAACAGAGTGGAAAACAGCAATATAATTTTCCTGCATGGCCAGCTCAGAGTAACTGACCCCCTGGGGTGGGTTCAGTGAGGGATTTGACCTGATCCACCCAGGGGAGAGGGATGCTGCCCCGAGGCTGAGCAGTAGTGGTCTTGAGCTGCAGCACAGAGGAACAAGCAGCAGTTCTCCACATCTTCCTGTGCTCACACCACACTTGAGCACCACTGTTGGCAGGGAGGGTCACAGCAATTAACACCAGTTTGGGAACAGACAACTCCTTACAGAGGTCTATGAAAATTCATGCAAAAAATGGCTTATAATGGAAAAATCAGTAGTGCTACAAAGAATGGATAAATCTGTGCTGGAACAAGGCAGTATTGGCCGGTGTACCTATGCCCTTCTTGTGAAAAGCTGCTTCTGCATACACCACCGGGCTTTTGACAGAGCAGCGTGCACACATACTCCAAATGAGCTAAGCTATACTGGCCAAAGCTTTTACTTTTCCCTTAGCGTAACCATATCCACAAAGGGCTTTTGGTAGTACAGAAATGCTGTTAAAAAAAATCACACTTCTAATCAAGAGTATTTTTCTGGTAAAAGTTGCTAGAGTGTGATCTTAAAGCACTTTACACTTGTGATTCTCCTCTGTTGTGCTCATACCGCACCGCAGCACTGCAGGAATCAGGAGCACTCACACAACATCAGTAGGCAATCTTCCCTGGTCACAGCATGTGCCCAAAGTGTATATTAAATACCCATCAATATTTGGCATGAAAAAACTCACCATCCCACTGTCACAGAAAGACATTTCAGCCTTAAAGCTGTACCTGTACAGCTTTAAGTGAAATTTGCCAGGGGCTGCTCTTGGCCACCGAGGCCAGCCAGCACAGGATGGCCTGCGACTATGCTACCGGCTGCTCTTCTCTTCCAAAACCATGTGGCTGCCTCCGGTCTGGTCACTGGGAACAGCCCACGCTGGCTCCCAAGCACTGCCTGCAACCTGCTGGGAGTGCTGCTGCCGGCTTGGACCGGGTATCAGCGCAGATGACCAAGTTCCCATCCCAGGGATTTTCCCTGCCACTGTTTTTTTGACTCAGATGGATGCAGACGAGGTGTCTACACAGACTGCAGCATGTGCTGAAGATCTTCGCTTAGAGTATTGCGCAGAAGGGTTAGGACTCTGTAGGCTCAGTTCAGCAAACACAAAGAGTTCAGCAAAGCATTTATACATATGCTCAGCTATAAACCAGTTGAAATATGTGATAAATAACGCTGTTTCTGTGCTTTGCCTTAGCAAAGTGGAAGACCAGTAGGAAGCGCAGGTCCTCTGGATGCTTACTATGCCTTGCAGTACACACATGGTTTGTGTCATGGTGGCCGCACAGCATATATCCAGAACCTGCTCCACTTTGACCATGAAGATGTGGCCCTGCAGGTCTGTCAGACCTCCCCCCAGTGACTTGACATATCTCCCAGTGACTTGAAAGCTCTTCAGAGACAAAGAGATGGAGAAACCGCAGAAGAATGCGACTGCCACATCTACTGGAAGCAAGGAAAGCTCTGCAGGGACAAGTCTTGATTTTCATTAGCTGACAAGAATAGACTTAAAATAATAAAATCAATATGCCCAAAAGTTTATTCCTTTTTTCTGCCTATCATTTGAGCCAGTAACAGATATTCCACCCCCATCCCCCACCCCCTTGCTATTTTCCTCAGTTCAGCCCAGCTATTACTGTTCATAATACTCTTGCATCAGCCCTCCACAGAGAAATGGATCATCTAAAAGCACCAAATCTTCTATTTCTAGATGTGATGCAACTTCTTCATATCAGTGTCAGAGCAATCTGCCTCCATTCCCATGAATAATCCCTGAAGCCAAAAATCAAGGTCTAACCAGCAGAGCTACCAGAAGACACATGGCTAAAGCAGGGAGTAACTTCCCAAGCCATTGTGTGAGCATCATGTCTGCAGATAGCACAATGAAGTCCTATTGGTTGGACAGACATTAGATTAAATTGAATCAGATTTGATTAGATCAGAATTAATTCAAGATGGATGCCTTATTATCTCTTGGTAGGGCTCTTGCTCTCACACTGGGATTTTTTAGGAAGCCCTGCAACATCTCAGACAGTTAGGAAACATAAATACATTTGTATTCTGCCCACAATTTGTGATTTTGTTATTGTTAAAGATTTAAGAGGTGACTGAGGTGTGAAACCAAATTGTAATCCTGTTCAAGACAGATGTACTGTATTACCAACACTGTTGTAAGTGCTAAATGAGTATGTCACATGGACAATTTTTAGCTGGGAAGGAGAGATGCACTCGCAGTTTAAAGGATAAATAAACACTGCATGTTTAAAGATTTTCACAGTAAAAAATAAATACCTCTGAACAAAATGATTCCTTCTCTCAGGCTATGGTTACCTGTTTTATCATACAGAACCAACAGCTGCATAATGTTCCCAACCCAAAATAGCTGCTACACTTCTGTTCTGAAGGTTGTTAGACACAATTTTTGCATATCCTAAAAGTCTTACTGCATCAGTGAAAAACAGCTAACTTCTCCCATGTTTAGGATCATGAAGACAAAGTGCTGAATTCCTATTTATTCGGTAACAGGATTCCGCAGCCTCCTCTTGACCTCATTTTTTCTGCTGAAATAAGAGCAGAAGTGCAGACACCTTAGGTTTTCAGCAGTCCTGAAAGCTCTTACTCCCCTCCATGTATGCAAGGAGAAATTCCACACTCCTTTTCTGGTTTATGCATAGAAACCTTCAAGGAAGACTTGAGGGAAATGGCAAACTGGACGCATTTCTTCTCATGAGGAGAAGTAGGAACACAGCTTTCTCAAGGAAATATACTTCATATACAGGAAAGATTTAATTGCCATATATACACAAGTAATAGTTTCATTCATTTGTTGTCCCTAGCTCCTTATCCCTCTAAAGTTTTTCCAGAGATAATTAGGGAACAGCTTCAAGGTTCATCTACAAACTATTGCTTGTACGAGAGGAGGTGGCCATTAGATGTGTGTGCAGAAAAGCAGAACGAAGGACAGAGCAGGAAAGTCTCTCAAAATTTCTTAGGCTCCCCATTGTCTACCCTTATGAGACAGTATCACAAAATCAACTTAGACATGACTTAAAAGGCAACAGCACAATAAGTTATCCAAACACCACTGATGTACAGTGATGGAACCATTCAATCAAGTAATCAGTGGCCTTGGGTTTATCCTGAAAGCAGATCAGATTCAATCAGTTTCCTAACTACTGTTTCTTTTTACAGATTTCTTATAGGAATCAGAAGAACTAGGCCATGTTGATGATGAGGCTTCTCTTCTTTTGGGGAGCTGCTTCTATCTTCCATTGTTTGAAAAGTTGACTGCATTGTACAGATGTTTTTCTGTGTTCTTGAAAACCCACGCTATAACCACATATTTAACTGAGTTTTAAATACAAAGGCACATTCACATTTTTGTCCTAAGAATAATCAGTTAGACCTAATAAAAGAAAAAAAAAAAAAGCTAAGTTGAAGATATTTTGGGTTTCCTTCTGCCTCTGTACTTTGTTTTACTGTTTGCAGTGCTCCTTAACTGTTTATTGATATTAGAGTGAGGTAGACCTCATCATCACTCAATCATATTTGAAAGAAGCCAGCACAGAGACAGCACACCTGAAAACAGCCCTCCTTAGGGTGCCTCTCCAAATCCACTGCAGAACCACAGGTGTAGCTTTTGCACCTTTTATCATCTCATAAAAAAAGAGATGGAAGAGGGATGCAAAGGCTGACACCATTCAGGACACTACTGTACTGGGTTTGCAAGTCAGTGACTTCAAGAAGCTTCCTTTGGATTCTCTCCCCATAGCCTCCTTCCCTTGCACTGCTTGGTTCACATCCATCAGACACAACCCATATATAGCTATGTCACCTATGCCTCATTTTTACTGATACTAGTCACATTTTTAGGAATCAGGTATTAACTACCATTTCCATGGGCTTGACCTTTGCCTGAAACTCTCACATTGTCTTGGATAAAAGGAGATATATTTCTTGAGATGTATTTAACTGCTTTCACATGTCCTGGTGAAACACTGCTGTAAGATGCTCCCCTCTATCTCTTCTGTGTACAGGTCCAGAGGCACTGAAGAACAGCAGCAATGACAGAAGTGCAGATACAGAGATAAAATACAGTTGTCTTGAAATCTGGCATATCTATTGTTTATCGAAACCACAGAGGTTGCTTCCGGAGAATGCGCTTCTGTCAGAGGATTTCAGATATGACATTTAAGAAGCACAAGTGAGAAGCTTTAAACTACGATGTGTTACTAAGACAATTAAAGCAGTCTGACAGCCTCTAGCACACATGAAGCAGCCTAAGTGCTCCACCTCAGCTGCTTTCCTTGGTCACCGCCTGACAGCAGCAGCCCCTGGCAGGCACGGGCGCAACTTTTCCCAGGAGACATTATTTGGAACAGTTTTTGCTTTTATCCCTGCTTCGAGATAAATGCTTTGCATTAAGCAGCCATGGTGGCAGGAGGCAGGTTTCCCTCTGTTTTTGCTACAGCTGAGGATACCAGCCACTAGGTTTGGGAGGCAGCGGATCAGTGATGCGAGTCCCCACAACGGCGCTGGTTACTTTATTGTGACTGGGCTTTTGAACCCTGGTGGCATAGCTAAAGCACCAGAGGCACAGCAGCCCAGCCTTCAGTAAACGAAGTGATTACCAAAGGCAAATTCATTGCCCATCAGCACCAGCAAGCTGGAATAAGACCACAGCAGAGCCGAACTCCAGACTGACGGCGATACTTTCGGTGGTACACATTTTAAAAAGTACATCCTGAAACTGCCCCTGTGCTATGCTCTCACATAGTTTTAATAAAAGTTGTTTCATTGTTGTTTAAAGCCAATTTATTACAAGGAATATTACAGTTTAGGGAAAAAGAAAGAAAAACCCAATACAAAAATGACCAGGGTCTAGAGATGGATGGCAACATGTAGATCAGCGTTCCCACACAGCTGTCCACATGCCTCGGTCTTTTCTTAGTTCCTCTGAAGTCTGGTCTAAACTTGAAAGTGGTAACCATGCTGGAGATGAGTCTGTTTTTCCACACACAGATATACCAGGAGGATCTCATATGCAAATACAGCTACAGTGATGC
The DNA here is from genome assembly GCA_013400055.1 of Nycticryphes semicollaris. Classification (NCBI taxonomy): domain Eukaryota; kingdom Metazoa; phylum Chordata; class Aves; order Charadriiformes; family Rostratulidae; genus Nycticryphes; species Nycticryphes semicollaris. The sequence continues at coordinate 11,148 of VXBJ01001538.1, read as the reverse complement.
AAATACATCTTGCACCATAAATATTATTTCCACTCCTCAACCAGAGTCGTTACAAAATTTCTACAACCTTTATTGTGACCTGAATCACAGCAAGGAGATGCATTTCTTTAGCTGGACAAATTGACCTTATTATATTCAATACACTTCAGCAGCTTAAGCACCTTGTCAACTAGATTTTTAGCAGCAGAGGGCTCTTTAATATAGTTTGCAAAGTCACAACAACATGCTACAACTGAGGTAAGGTACTCTTGCATAATACCACTAAACAGGACTGCATTACCAATGCCCACTCTCACAGTAGGCTTCATTTGTTAATTTATCATAGTTTTAAGAAACCTTTGGCCACATGCTCCCCTCTGTACCCTGGCTAGAGTTGTAGGTGGACCATGAAGTCTAAATCAGATCTGCTGTCCATGGAGGACATTTCTACTCCAGCCCCAGCTGGTCATGAAGGCAGATCCCACTGCTGTAGCAGTTTCTGCTGCTTCAGTTGTGCCAAATCCTGCTTCAAACTGCTGCGTGGCCACATGGTAGCCAAGCAGGTAGAAAACACCAGTGAAAGACTGGGAGAAGAAGGGACAGTTAAGTCAGGTTTTCTCTTTGCTTTTTCCAGGCAAGAGACAAAATTAGTACCTTTAATTCAGGCTAAACATGTGCCCCTTACAATAGGGAAGGTAAGGAACTGAAAATGTAATATTTTTTTCTCCTCAAAGCTTTAAATCAAGAACCTGCCTGAAAAATATGTTCTAGTTCAAACATAGTAAAAGCATTCTCAAATTAACATCCGTGGGATGTAACATCTATTAGTCTAAGGGCAAGTGCCAGGTATACTACTCTGGTGTGGGACTAGTTACTGCAGCATTGAGTATATGCTTGTTGAAGAAACCTTTAGAAAAGCAACTGCGAATTTACAGGTTATGACTGAGGAGGTTCATCATGCATCTCTGGCAGAAAAATTGAAATGCAACAAGCATAAAGCTGCTCTAATTTGCCCCTTCAGAAGAAACTGGATAGCCAAAGTGCATCTTTCCCTGCTTTAGATCTCTCTCAGCCCCTCCAGACTAATTTCTGAACCTGACTTCTAACCCAGAGCTCAGCACAAAGCTAAAGTGTGTTTGAAGATTTGAGAAAATTACCTGCAGAGAGTTCAGAAATTGAACTACCCCAACAAAATGTGTGGGGTGGCATAGAGGGATTTTCATACAGCATGATTTTTCACAGGCTATGTTATTGGTTTCAGTTAAAAGGTTATGCGTGGGTGTAGAAGTTAGATTTAAGCAGGTTTGTCTTCTTTTTATTTTGTAATTCAGGCTAGCAATATCCAGTAGGAATATATTGCTATATAGAAGATTCTGAAACTTGTAAGAACTTTACATCTGTAAGAGAGTAGTAATGGAAAAAGACCAGCAAAGAAATGGAGATGAAACAAAAGGACAGATTTCAGCCCAGTCTCTTTGAGATAGTTTGCCCTGGATCCCTACTTCTCTGGGTAGGTCCCAGCCATTCTCCTTTGCTCCTCCCCCTTGCCCTTGCAACCTCTGAGCTCCCTCACAAGCACTTTCTGATGGCATCAAGCAAAGTGATGGGTTTCTACAACAGGAAGCATTTAGTTATTTCAAAAGCCACCTTTCCCAGTCCCAGAACTTCTCATTGAGCTGCTTTGTTTCCTCAGCTATGTCTCAAAAGGTTGGTTTTGTAGCAAAGATAAGTTTTCATCAAAAGCAAACAAAGCTTTAAAGGCATTGCAAAAGCTCTTCACAGTTATGGATATCTTCAATCACCAGTTCCTCCTCAAAAATACAAGGTTGCTCAAAAAGCACATCCTGGCAAAATGGAACAAGATGACAAACTCAAAGGACAGCAAGACTGCTATTAAATTAGAATGTGGATTCAAAAAATTAGAGCTAGGGATTAACTGTTCCCATAAGCTTTCAGACCCAAAAAGCAGTGAAACCAGTGAAGTAGTTGCCTTGGAAAACAGAAACACAACATCAAAACCATTTCAGTCAAGACAAAGTCTATATCTCGAGGAAAGTTTGCAAAATTATTGGTTTGGGGTTGGGTTTTTTTGATCTGCATTTAAACCAGAATCAAAACCACAGTGAAAAAAATATTACTTTTCAGCTCCCAGAAGCCTCAAAAGACAACCCGAACAGATGTGGAAACAGAATTAAACCAGTAAAAAACTCCAGTAAGTCTTTTTAATTTAAATTGATCCCTTGCCTAAAGGATTCTAAACCAAAGTCGATTCTTACTATTCCTAAACCATTTGAAGGTTTCAATCAGTTTGCCACTGTCTCATAGAGACAATGCTTAGAAATCCAAAGAAGTTCAGAGCACTGGTTCTCATTTTGTCTCTTTGTCCAGTTAAAATACAGACCATGACAAAAGTCTGACTTCTTCCACATCAAAATTAAAAACATGAAAAAGCTCAAAAGTTTTTAAAGTAACTTTAAAGTAATTAGGTTTTATTGTATCAGTTAGAATATAAGATTATCAGTACTAGCATCACAGATATTTTTCCAGATCAGTTCTGCTTTATCACAACTTACACATATTTTGGCTTTTTTTCTGTAGAGAAACTAAAAAGACTGTATTGGTTTTCACATCTCTTTGATGCTTTCAAACTACAGGATCACTGGGAAATGAATGGAACCAGATACACAGACAAGGCAAAGGACTTAATGATTGTTTTCTGAGTAAGTATAACAAAAAGGCATAACAACATTTTAAAGCCTGTTCTGGGTTAGACTGCATTTAGTTCATAAGAAACAAAAAAACCCACATGAACTGTTTATTTCCTGAGATTATTCTCCCAACTGGTCTCCTAATGATTTGAAGTTCAGGAATTTGTAAACCAGAAGATGGGGCTTTCTGTTTATATGGGTTTATATGCTATGAATTTGTCTGTTCCCCTTTCAAATCCATGGGAAAAAGTGCGTCTCCCCAGGTTTGCCTGCAATAAACTCTATTAGTAATATAAACACACTTGCTGTGTTCGCACTGAGTTACAATAAAATAGCACTCAATACCATAGTGCAAGTTTAACAGCTTCAAAATAATTTATCATGAGTGCAAAAAAATCTCTGCACATGGTTTGATAGTTAATATCACACATATACTCTAACAGTGTTTTAAACCCACATCATTTCACGTATTCACAATGGTTGCTACTATTATTCTTTTACCTTTAATTTTCTTTGAGTTCATTAAAAATAAATAGAGTTGAATTACAAATCCAGGGTTAATTTAGATCAGCTAATTCATGAATATACTCTATGAAAAATATGGCTTTTTTTTTTTTAATCCATAGAGAATGCTCGGAGGGTTTTTAAATTAAAAAAAATAAGAATATGTAGAGGAAGACAGTATGTCTTCTGATTGTTGTCTGCATTCAAAATGCACTTTTTCTAGTCCTAGGAGCTAGAAGATTGCTAACATTCACCACAAGAGGCACAGGAGAAAGGGGAAACCTGACTCCTGTGTACAACACCTTAATTAGAAAGTGTACAATCTAGTCTGTCTTTATTTGTAATACTTATATATCTTTAATGCTAGATTAGCACTTCAGATAAGGGATATCTTTCTTAGAAATGTCTTAACACTTTAATTAGCACTAGCAAAATCACAGTAAAACATGCTTTTAAGTAACAACTGAGCACCCTCAATGTTTTTAAGGAGAAAAAGGTAATGGGAAAACAGGGGAGACTGCAAGTCATCTTAGTTTATCACAGAACAGTGACACCCAAAGACCATATAGCTCGGATTGTCATCTTTAATTTTTAAGGGTTGGAGATCAGCACAAAAAATAAATATAATTGTGAGTTCAAGGGCGGGAAAATTAAATTCAAAAAGGATTTTTCCAAGTGCTGTAAACATCGGCTTCCCAATCCCTCTGAATTAGATTTGGTCTTTGTGCCCAGGCAATATGAAAAGGCCTGGGCACACACAGTCCCTAAATTTACAGAGTGGCACCTGAGAGCCCCTTTGATAGGCAAGTCAGCAATGCTTCTCATACCTTTAACATAGACTAAAAGCTGCAGGGGCTGGGTGTGTGGCTGAGAGCTGTACCAAACAGGCAGGGCAAAACCAGGAGGGGGAGAAGAAAAGCCATTGAATCAAAACACAAATCATTTATACATCAATATGTTAAAAATCCTGGCATTAAAAAGAGCACACAGCTGACAGAAACCACATCTCTTGAAACTGGCAGCATATCAAAATGTTTTTAAAAATAGTCTGAAAGGTGCAAACCACTGAGGGGACCCTGCAGCTTACAAACTGGAAAGTGGCTTGTAATTCTCAGGACGTGACTGATTTCAACCCTCTCACGTCTCAGCACGCATCCCATGCAAGCCCAAGACAGGGGTCTCTACCACTTGATACAGCCAGGACTGGTCCCTACAGCCACCAGATTGCAACACAGTCCACAGTGACAAGTGTGGCGATCCAACGTAAGCTTTCAACCGTGTGGTGCCTGACAGCTTCCCTCCTTGTCTGAGGTGTGGCAATACTCAGGAGGTGTTTTTCTGGGGCCATGAATGGTAGCTTAGCACCCCTCACATCTCAAGCAGGGCCAGTGCACCCTGTGGGCACACAATGGGACACTACAGTCCCACAGCAGGCCCAGGGAGGCAGCGCATGCTGTGTGGACCACATGGAAGCGTTGTCTTTTCCCATGGTGCCCATTTTCTTCCCCAAAAGTTACCCTCAGCAGGAACATGTCCCTTTTCTGGATATACAGCCAGGGACAGGCAGAGTCACCATAAAGGCTCAGCCCTGACAGGTGACCTGGAGGCTGTGTCTCAGCTTCACCTCCCATGGCTGTGATTTCACGGTATGAAGTATTTGGTGGCAACGCTGGGGTGGTGAGCTGCAGCCTCCCTGGGCTGTTGCTCCTCTGCTGCCCTTGCATCTCCCAGGACAGCTCGGACTCGCTTGCACCCAGCTGGCAGGGTCAGGTCCTCCCCTGCCCTTCTTCAGCGACCACCCAGAAAGGTGGTTTGGAGGGAAAGAGCCAGCCTGGGATACAGAGCAGTGTTTTGGCAGATGACGCAGCTGAGGCTGGCCATCCCAGCATCCCTTGGTCCAGACACATTGCTGGGCTTCGGATGTGCCGGGCAAAGGGACCCATGGCCTCCCTCCGCAGGTTCCCACACACACTAGCAAGGCCTGACAAACAACAGAGGATGCTCTGCTGGAGCTGTCAGAAACAAACAGTGCAATTACCCTCTGCAGGATTGCTTCAAGTCGCAAACAAAAGATGACAAACAAAACACATAACAGATCCCCTTCCAGGCCCGCAAGGCAATGGAGAGGAGGCTGACAATGGCAGGGCCCCTCCAGCCCGGTGCCAAGGACACTCACCCCCAAAGATGAGCACACGCTGCTGCCTTGCAGAGCCCCTGGCCCCTGGCCAGCCCTTTTGTCTAGCACGTATCGAGCCCATTCTTGCTTGCAGACCGCCCTGGTTCTGCCAAAGCTGCATTTACCACCAGCCTTCTTGCCTAGAATTCAGCACCTCTCTCCTCCACAGTCTCAACCCTCGGGTGCCAGCTCTTGCCCGCTCACCACCACCTCCTCCTCCTCCTTCCCAGGGAGCACCAACGCCTGCCGGAGCTGGATGTGACACCGGGGTTAACACCCGGTACCCAGAAATGAGTCAGCAAGTCCCTTGCCCCCGCAGTTGCTGCCTGGTTTCCAGAAACGCTGACCATTTCCAGATCAACCCCGTGTCTGATGAATGCATCAAAAAAATGACTCTAAGCCTCAAAAGTGGAAGATCACACAGATAAAAGCCAGCACTGGGCCAACACCTCAGATGGGTATGATGGCACCCGAGATCACTTTCTGTACAATGCCATTTTGACAACAAAACATGTTTGGTTGGATGCCGTTGCATCTGTGTAATTAATGACACTCATTCACCATAAACCACCGCCGTAAACATGCTGAAAAGAGCAATGCAGACCTCACCGTTTGCATTTGTTTCTGAGGCTTGCAGTCCTCATCCTACCTCCCTTCCCCGCCAGCATGTCTTTTTAAAAAAGAGAAAAAGCACAAGGACACTAAGTTTTTGACTAAATAGCAAAAGCTCTTGTCTCACATAACTATCAAGGTGTGGTGGCCGGGGCTGATAGGATAAGGTGGTTAAGGCTGGTCTGGCTGAGTGCTGGGGCACTCGTCCAAAGGGCTGCCCCAATCTCTCACAGCTTCTAAGCAACACATGAAGCCCGCAGAAGAGAACGTGATTTCTGTGAGCTGTTGCTGCAAAGAGAGGCAGGAAACACTGTGAGAACAGGTTTTCGCAGCATACATCAATGTTTCCACTTCCAGACTAGGAGGAAGTCCTCCACAGAAAGGCTTTACATTGAAATGCTCAATCAGTACACAAATCCATCAACATTTTTAGGACTTCAAGGAACACAGCTGATAGACCCTGTAGTATGGGCTTCAGGTGAGGGACACTGCTTTTTCACTTGATTATGAAACATTAGAAGCAAATGCATACACTACTATGTTTGCCCAGGAATCTATGTGCTGATTAAGAGACAAATACAAATATAAGTACTTTGCTAAAGAACTTAAATTTGGAATGGAGCAATTTGGTTCATTAGGGTCTACATATCACAATCAATGCCTGCTGATTTTCGTCATCCTCAGTATGTCAGTTATCGGGTCTCACGCATGTGGCACCTCTCCGAAAGCCCTACATCCTGAAATCATGCTGCTTGATAACAAGCTCGGGTACTTGGGGGTTTGGGGTTTTTTTACCCCCCCTCTTTTTTTTCTTTTCAGAAGGAAAGCAAATCAAGCAGATCCAGTCACTCATGCTAATTAAACAGTCCACCCAGAATGTTTATAAAGCAGTGAATGTAGTGCCTGAACCTCGGGTTCTGTGACTTCTATTTTACAGAATCTTATCAGTAGTAAAGTGCAGAAATTGATTGGAAAAATATTTGAAATTGGGGAGTAAGGAAAAGTAAAAAATCCTGAAGTTGTTTTGTTTCAAAGACCTTTAACAGTCATGCCAATTTTCTTTATCATGTATATATTTACCTTTTTATTAAGGAATATTGCTTACTATTTACATGAAAAAAGATCATAATACATAGAAAGAAAATGCATGGTGCCTTTTACACCAACATAACAGAATAATTCCTCAAAAAAATTATGTTTCTGTGCAAGTTCTTTACTGATTTGTTTTTGATGAATTCTTTTTGCTGTTGATTTTTTTCCCCACAGTTTGTCCATTTCTCCCTGTCATCTCTGGTTCCGAGAACTATTCACCCACATTACACCTGATCGTTCATTTAACAGAACCTAGCTTATGGCCATGAAGATTTAAATTCGTATTATTAAAACTGATTCCAAATGATCATTTTCATTTTGGCTCAGCCGTTCACATGAATTTCGTTTCTGTGATGTTAAGTTCAAACAGTCCCCATTTGCAACCCATGAGTAATTCTTAATTTACTTTTACCACCAATAAAAAAAGAAAAGCCCGCTAGTTTATTCAACCAAGTCTCCGTTAGTCATCGTGAACCATGTAAGTAACAAACACGGTTTTCATTTCATATACTCATTGGCTGTCAGGGTGAGGGTGGAGGTATGTGGGTTACGAGTGGGAGAAAAGAGGTTACTGAGGTTAAAAAGAGGAACGTATGACTGTGTACGCCCCGGTACCTCCGCTGCTTATTCCTTCTTTGCTTTGCATCTTACGCTGGTAGGCACACAGCTGGCACTGTTGCCCAAAGGTTGGTTCTTTAGGTGACAATTTCTTCTGCATGTTTTCAGCCTATGGATGTGGTTGCACATGTGGTTTTGTTTCAGTATGTGCAAGACCAACACAACATAAAATTTGGCACATGTTTATGTTTTCCCACAAAATATAGCTAACATGCTTAGCTAAATAATGGGATGTGTGTTACTAGAGGTTCTCCTAAATTTGTGTTGAATTAATTTATACCTAATATACATGCACAAAGGCAAACACACACATATATCTGTATTAAAGATCTTCCCCACCATGTTCTCCTCTGAACGTTATCAGTACAGAGAGCTCTGCATCACTGATAAATCGTGCTGGCACCAGAGAACTAAACCCCTGGCCTGTCTGAGCTCTGCAGTCTGAGACCCACCAAACAAAGGCAAGGCAATTCAGGGCATGGTCAAAGTCACCCTGGTAGCTCTGTCATCTTCCTACAATAAAGCAGTCACAGTTTTCAATCTCCTGCATGTCTCTGTCTCTGCCCCAAAGCTCTGGTCTCACTTTTGTGGAAAAATCTTTGGGCAAGACAGTCATTGCCCTCCAGCAATCTCGGTGTCACCCACTGAAGGTAGTCCAGCTGTCACTGGGGACACTACAATTTGCATTTAGTGCTCTCTTCAGGGCCTTTGCATGAAGGAGCTCCACATGATGGTGAGCTAACTCCCCTCTGCCAGGCAGATCAGATGGTGACTGCAGCTGCATAAGCCAAGGGAGGCACAGATCAAGGTTGTATCTCACAACAGGGTCAACCAATTTGTGTTGGCTGGAGGGTCATTTTTATTCCAAGATCATCTGGCATATTCACCCAGCACTATCTCTGACCAGCACTGTCAGGTGTCTCCACACACTGTCCTGCCCCAAAGCATCCAAACATTGATGCCTACACAGGATCAGCCCAGGGACTAGTCAGCACTCCCAGAGAAACCTGTGGGAGGCACTGAGCTGCAAGGGCTGCCCCCATGGAAATCTTCACCTCTGCTGGAAATAAGGGGCACTGACTATCTTTTCCCTTCTCCCCTTCCTCATACTTTTCCTGCTAAGCTCTAGTGAATTTGGTTCGTTCCTTATTTATAATTAGGAAGTGGGAAGCACTTGCTGCCTACCTGCTTGTTCATACTCTATGGCAACATTTAAAGAATGGAGAAACAGCTGAAATTAGGCCATTTCAAAACCAAATTATAAGGCAGCCCTAGTTACTACACCTGTCTCTGAATCCCCCCCCTAATAATGTTTGTGGTTTTGTATCATATTTTCCTATGTTAAAACAAAAAAAAAATTAAAATTATTTCTTCTGTTGCCAGTTGAAGAACCCGCAAACAAATGGGCAGATCTGACTAACTGGTTAAGCAGAGAAAACAATGGAAATGTGTATGCACCAAGGGCTGTCAACAGCCCCACAGAAAGAATTGGAAAGGCAGAAAAAAATTCTTTAAGCTCTTGTAACAACAAAATGTTGAACCCAAATAAATAACAGAAGTGGAAGCTAAGTGTTGACTGTGCCTCGTTAAGAGGTTAGTGAACAAAGCAGCCCCGGCCTTTCCCCAGGCTGCCCCAGTCCAGCCCTGGGACGATCCTGTGGCTTTCAGGGAGTTTGCTCCCGTAATCCACCAGCCAACAAAACTGCAACTGATTTCAAAGATGTCCTGAGCTGCAGGACATCTTTGTCAGATGCTGCAGAGTATTTTAGGATGGCTATTGGGAATCCTTCTTCCTGTCCCTCTCCCCTTCTTTATTGATAATACCATTTGACTAAAATCCTGTCCTGACATTCAGACACTGGTATGTGTTGTGCCTCCCTATTTTTCTTCCCCCCTTAAAAAAAAAAATAAAAAATCCCTTTTTATGTTCTTATGCTGTAACCTAAAATAGGTTATGAATTTCCTGGCTTCTGTGGGTTAGATAGGAAACTCAATGTTATTATTCTGATGTAGAATGCAGACATTTTTGCGGTCATACTTATAGCTGAGCTACACTCAACAGGAAACAGCATTTATATTTGCCTGTTGGCTCAGGGTGCATATCCCTCAACTACAGGGTAGAAATAAGTGACAAACTGGTAGGAAATTGATGAAGGCCAATTTAGACAGAAGGAACTGGCAGGTGATATGTGGTAGTCCAGGTATAAACCATACCAAGAAAATACACTGCCGCTTTGTATTCCAACGTTTGTATCAGCTACAAAGTGTGTATGACTTTATGCTCAAGGATGGAAGGCTTCAGAAGGGAGACCTCCATGAAGAAGCTTAGAATTTCCTCTCTTTATTTTTTATTTCCTCAAGTAACTGTCACAGCTAATCATTTTCTTGTCATAGTCATTCTAAGATTAAGACATAGTTGCTGGAAATCCATGGGGAGAAGAAACCAGTCTAGAGAGTCAGAAAATATCCATTTATACATTTGGTTGTTTTCTAGGAAAATTCACAGATCCACACAGAGCAAAGTTTGGTACAAGATACCTGTGGGACTGCTGCATCTCAGAAGTCAGAAAGGACAGAAGACTTCAGGTAGGACCACAGGTCCCTTCTGCTCCCTCAGACTGGTAGACTGTGGCAAGCATACTGAAAAATGGCTACGGATTAGGTGGGTACAGAGTTGAGTCTCTAGCTGCAACATTTTGAGGAGAACATCCAGGAAATGGTGCTTCTCACCTTACACTGAACTCTGACCCCAGTCCTGTTCTGGCCTCACCTTGCTTCTTTTAAAAGGGAATGTTTCTCCGAGTTTCTGTCCTCTGTAAGTTCTGGCATCATGAGCATGACCTCAAGCGTGCACAACACCCTTGGAGGTTTATCTCATTCTTACTCTGTTCTACCACAATTCTCTCCTCCTTCCAATACACTCCAGTTCTGGGACCTCAGGGACTGCCTACCCCTCCTTGCTCAGGTAGGGGGTGTGAGGAGCACCTGGGGCTGTGATGGAGTAGCGCTCCTCATTCATCCATTTCTGAACTGAAACCCCCCATTCTGAATTTGGAAGTCTATTTCAGTATGAGGATCTTGTGAGGCGCCACACAGCCCTTTCTAGGTTTTATCTGGGGTTGTTTTGACAAGGTCAGAGGACTTGCCAGGCCTGCATACTTCCTCTGTGATCTCCCCCAAAGCCGCTTGCAAAAAAAAAAAAAAAATGCTGTGAAATCCGAAGCTCATTTTCTACCAGAGAAGTCTTTATTTCTAGCAATAAAAGGTAATACTGAATATTAGCCTCAGCAGGGGTGTACTGTTAGAAGTAAGGTTTCCATTTGTGCATGCCGTGCATCTGGCAGCTCTTCATGTACTGTCAATTTCAGTTCCCCCACCCCGGCTGCTCCATCAGCTTTGCCCACCATTTATGTGGTTTCACACAGCAACAGGGGAAAATATATATATATATATTATATA
>VXBJ01001537.1:443544-518705 GCA_013400055.1 Nycticryphes semicollaris | reverse complement strand
TTTATTTCATTTATTTTATTTTAAACATAATTACTTGGATCTTCCATGCCTCAGATCTATATCACCTTTATGCATCTTCCTTTTGGAATTAAAGCTGAGATTTCCAGCTAACTGAAAATGGAGCCACTGAGCATGTCATAATTATTCTCTATATGCAAAGTGAAACAGTTTGAACAGGAAGAATTGGAAAGACCCATCCCAGAATACTTAGAGGCCACAGTATGTACATTAGTTTTAACAAGCAAGTGACAGTAGCTTCAATTGACTAATGTCTATAAACTTAATGCTAGTTTAAAATACCTATTGCATTCATTAGCTGATATGTGGCCAACCTGAATTCTATAAAATTGTCAGTGCATTCCTACTTTATGGTGACAGCATCCTTGTTATCTTAAGCTTTTCATTCCAGTCATACTGAAGGTTATGTGATGATGTTGTCAGAATCCACCAGCTCATAATGGTTTTTATTACTACTTTAAACCTTCCTTGATCTCATCTAAATGGGTAGCAAGAGATTTTTTTTGTTTTAGTTCTTTCATACTTTTCCCCTTCTTTTTTCATATTATGGCAAAGATTTGTGAATCTTCAAAATTTTTCTAGTAATGTATATCTAAAATGTTCCATCTACTCAAGCAAATTTATAACTTAGCTCAAAGTTTCACAGTCCGCAATGTGCGCTTGAAAGCTAATGACAGGCTGCAAGCTACACTAAAGAAAGACCAGGAACAGAAAATGAGAAATGAAGACCAATGGGCTTTATAACACCATACTTCACTGCTCAGATATCCAAATAATGTGCATTACAGTTTAATCAGCTTTTCCATTTAATGTGTGCCTTTAATTATTCACCTATGGCAAATCACAGTAGCTCAGCTCCTGTCTGCCTCTGCAACATATTGATATAGCTGCGATATTGCTGTTGTTTTTAAGTTTGTAATTAATATTCATCTCCTGAATTGCTTTTTATGAAGATTCCCAGCAGCCAATATGAATAAGGAACCCCCCCTGAGCTTTCAAGTACTATTTTATTGCGAAAAGTTTACACACTTCATTCATACTCTAAAACTCTGACAGGAGTTAAAATCAGCAGGAAAATTTGTAACTTTCAGAAATGATAGTGCTTATTAATTGGGTAAAACTCTAAATAAAAATCTACTTAATGAAAACCTTTTTATTAAGTTCAAAAGAATGACTATAAAATAGATAATCCCCTTTAAATTTACACATTCATACCTTTCCTGATTTGAATCTTTTTCATCCTCCTTTACTGTAGATTTCTGTTACAACTTGAAAGAATGGAGAGCATATGAAGAAAACAAGAAGTATGACTTTTCTCTTTTTTCCTCACTCTTCCTGCCTTTGCAGAACTCACTGTGTAGGAAATTGAATTTAAATTTCTCTCCCATCTTCCAAAACATTTCATGGTGCTGTACCGTTACAGTGTGTACAGTTATGTTTCCATTAACAGGAAATATTTCCAAGACATAAAAGACTTGAACTATTTATTTTAGGGTATCCCTAAGCTCATCTAAACTGCTCTAAGCATGTTATGTGAACATGTTATGGAAGTACTCCAGATTCTGTAATACATTTATTTTCTTAGCACCCTGTGGTTTAGTGTATTGCCTCCCTTTTACACATAGGAAATGTTATAAATTCAAGTTCATGCAGCATAAGGAAATCTGGGGCAGAAAAGTTTTCTATTCTCAAACCTACTTTAGAAGGTTATAGCAGGCTCCAGTTACAACAGAACTAACAAACATTTATCATAAAGATTTTGTTATAAAATTATAGCTTCGGGCTTCTAACTTCATTATGTAGTTTACATATTACTGACTTATTATCTAACACTTATTAAACACGTCTTCTAAACATAAAACCTGACAACCCATAAAAATCACACCAATTTTATTCTCCTTATGCCCCCAGGAGAAAAAGTCAGTGATATAATAAATGCTACACTTTCAAAATATAAAACAAAACAAACCCCTATTCACCTAACCTAAGTGAAGAGAAGGACACACACATTGTTTTAAAATGGACCCAGTGGTGACAAATGTGGATCCAAAATACAGCTCTGTAATTTCCTTTCTAAGTAGTACTTGAGTATCTGAATCCTCCTTCTATACAGGATCTCTTAAGAAAGCTATCTATGAGCCTGTGGATTCCATCAATTGATCTAGGAGTCTTGTTTGAGGAAATCACACCAAGGCATTCACTGTCTGTGTTATCTGCTCTCTAAACCAATGTCCCTCTTCTCACACACGTGCTTAATCCCTAGTATAATCCTTTTTACCTCCTCTACGCGCTCCACTGTAGATGTTTTTTTTTTTCATTCTACTGTAACACAAATTTTTGGTAGAGTGATGAATATGCCTGGTTTCACAGTGCAGTTATGTCAGATTGCACATCCCCAAATTTTCCACATTCATTTATAAAGGACTAAGATCCTGTTACCATAGTAACTGCAGTTTTACATGCCCTGACGGTTCTGTCTTTAAAAGCTTTGCTACAATGCTGCTGTAAGATTTTTTTTTAATGCTATAAATCATGAGTTTCTCACCAAGCAGTTACATATAAACATTTTCAAACATAAAAAACCCTGCTCTTTAATCCTGTCTCTCCTGAAAGGGGTCTGATTTGAATCAGTGATTTTAAAATGCTTGATTTAAAATTATATTAGGTCTGAGCTTTATAAAAATAATTTGAAGAAGATTTGCTACTGCAACTTTAAATTTTAATTTATAATGCATCAAATAATAGTTTTTAACATAGCACAATAGATAAGGTATCTTATTTAAATTTTATAAAACCGCGATAAGGAAGACCCATTGTATTAAAAAATAAGATCCAAATCCTTCACAACCTTAAACTAGAATAAAACTACGTGCATGCCTGAAGATAAGAATCTGCATAAATCTTGCAGAGTACTAGGAACAAAATTCTTTTTAGTAGTCAGTTTTTGAAGTCTAAAATAGGTGCCACTTCAATTCCCACTTCAAAGAAACAGCTTCGGTGTTAACATTTTTTAAATTGTTAACTTTGTTACATTTAAATATATGTATGGTACGCTATCGGTAAGTAGCAGGACTCCACTCTGTGGCAGGAGCTCACTAGTCATCAACATCAGGCTCACAAGATATGAGCATAAATGACATTTGCCTGGGAATTCTCCAGGAATCCATTGACTTCCTGATCCCACTATGTGGAATCGACACCCACTCTGCCATGGCCCTACTTTTGTCTCTGATGCTGCTGCTCAGCAGCTTCTTCTATATCATACAATATTAATAAAAAATAAAGAATGCCTGTCTTACAACAGCGTGCATTTTAACATGAATGAACACAGGTCGTGCTTCACAAATACAAAACGATAAAATTACTCAAATCAAAAGAACCACCTCAGAAAAGAATCCAGGTTCTCAGTCATCTGGTTTTCATCTCCTTGCTCCTCCTCAGCTGTTTCTTTCCCTACTAATATGTCATTCGGTTCACTGACTAGTCAATCTGTATATCTGACAGTGGATAAACATTTCAAGCTCTAGATCCCTTCCTGTTATTTTTGCCTTTCCATCAGTTCCTAGATTCTCTATGCTGATGAGACTGCCTTCCCATTTACTTTATCAGCATAATAGAGAAACTGTGCAGTAGCACAGTGTCTCATTGTTTGAACATGGAAACTCAGTAATGTGGCAAGCTAAAACGAAAAGCGAACCCCCCATTTTCACATTACCACACTTCTGATTTGTAAGAAATAATTTATCACAATGTAAAACTTCCTGAACATTAAGGAGAGTGCTGCTGAGGAAACAGATTTTTTTTTTTCCCATTATCAGCTGCTGCACACAAATTCCTCTGATTAATACTTGTTCTCAGGTGCTTGTATCTGACTTGTAAACACAGTCCTGGTTTAATTCCAGGATGTTTTGCTCCCAGATGTGGGGCACACATCTACTTCACGATCTCTGCTGAAGTTACTGCCTGGTCTGCTGTAAAGAAATACTTACTTCTCACAAATCTCAGATTGTGCTACTTGTTGAAGTATGAATTAATTTAGTCCCCCACCTCACTACATGCTGTTAGCAGGGGTTTTGCCTGTTTGCCTGGAATGGCTATTCAGTTTTCCAGAAGTGACAAGTTGGTAGATTCTGCTTTCTCTCTGATAGGTGGAAGTTGAATGTGTCGTCAATTAAGTGTGATTTTCCTCTCATCAAAGGCCTCAAAAAATGCAGTGTGGTCAGTTGGATTTACTCTGCAGAGGCTTCTTCAAGATGCATTCTGTTAACTTTGAATGAGACTGCCATGCCCTCAGAATGGCTTGACTTGTCCCATTCCAAAGAGCATGGCCAGGCACAACTTCTTTCAGTCCAGCTGCATTCAGTATCTCTCAGGGCTTCACTTGAAAAATACCAGCCTTGTATTAGTGCAGTTTCTAGGTTGCCTCCTAAGGCATTGCTCTACTATGAGTTTAAAACTCTTTATGTCTGAAATATTTTGTGACTGATAACTTGTATATTATTTCTTGAGCTCTTTAATGTTAGTTCTGGGGTCTGTATTTTTGAACACTGTCTCCAGGGTTTCTCACTTGTGCACGCAGAACCCAGAAAAATAGTTGACCAGCAGTTTAAAATTCTGACCTTCTTTCATAACTGTAGCTTAAAATAATTTTTTTCAGGCTTTTTGGCATATATCTGAAGTCCTCAAAGGTGTCAAATAAAGGTTACACATTCAGTATTCCAGAAGCTCTTCTTATCACCATGAACTAATCGGTGACCAACTGTGAAATCTTTCTGATCCTGCTAGGTGCTTTTTGATCAGAGGTGACTTCTGTGCTGCCTAAAAATTCTTTTCCCACCACAAGGCAATTGATCCAGCTTGCAGGTATTACAGATGGTAAAATGAGGCTGTTTATTTTCAGCAATATTATGTCTATTTTTTCTGGTGCATAGTTTCATGTGTTTTAAGGGTACTTGAACACTCATGTCTCATTTTATTATGCCCTATGGAAATCAATCTCCTTTTCAAATATCCTTTAACCTTGTTAAAAGAAAAGCCCAATAGAGGTTATTCTTCCTCTTGTTTATTCTGGAGTCATAATTATAAAATGGTTAGAGTTGAAATGGACCTTGAAGATTATCTTGTTCCAGCATGGGCAGGAACGCCTCCCATGACACCAGGTTGCTCAAAGCCCCATCCAGCCTTGTCTTGAACACTTCCAGGGATGAGGCATCCACAGCTTCTCTGGGCAACCTGTTCCAGTGTTTCACCATCCTCACAGTAAAGAATTTCTTCCTGATATCTAGTAGATAGAATTAGAATATCTAATCTAAATCTACCCTCCTTCAGCTTATTACCCCTTGTCCTATTTCTCCACTTCCTGATAAAGAGTCGTTCCTCATCTCTCCTGAAGCCCCCTTTAGGTACTGAAAGGCTGCTATAAGGTCTCCCCAGATCCTTCTCTTCTCCAGGAGGAACAACCCCAACTCTCTCAGCCTGTCTTCATAGAACAGTTGCTCCAGCCCTCTGATCATCTTTGTGGCCAACAGGGGTCCGTGTTCTTCTTATGTTGGAGGCTCCAGAGCTGGCCACAGCACGCCAGGTGGGACCTCACCAAAGTGGAAGAGGGGGGTAGAAACATCTCTTCCAACCTGCTGGCCACACTTCTGATGCAGCCCAAGACACAGCTTTCTGGGCTGCAAGCATACATTGCCCAGCTCATGTTGAGCTTCTCAAGCACCAACATCCCCAGGTCCTTCTCCTCAAGGCTGCTCTCAATCCATTCTCTGACCAGCCTGTATTTCTGCTAGGGCAGAGAATAATGTGAACAAGTGCATTATTTTGAACTATTCTCTCGCAAGGAAATGGTTGATTCTTGTCTCTATGTCAACCATGAATTCTCAATTCAAATGCCTTGTGGTTTTTTGGGTCTGTCTCACTTCATTTTCAAAAAATAAACTGATTTACTCTCAAATAGTTTGAGGCCAGATGGCACTTTTTGCATGGCACTGGCTTTGCAAACATGGGGTCTAATTTTGAAGTTATGCTTTAAAGCTTAACAGATGCTATGGCTGATGGGAGTTTTGCTAGCTTGCTTACACTGCTTAGCAATGACAGTGGATAAATATCATAAAATGACTGTGGATAAATACATAATAACCCATAAATTCTATTCACGACGTCTTCATTGCAGTGGCAACTTTTCTTGGCTGGAAGGCTATAACTTCTTATTTCTGAGCCAGCTATGACTGTCTCCCGGTCAGGCAGCATAGCCATCTCCAAATATGCCCTCAGGATATCTGTGGAAGAGAGAGACATTTTGTGTTTCTATTTGGGCAGCGAAATTTTTGAGGATACAAAAGGAATAAATTTGAGAAGATGAAAGCCCTGGTATTGTCACAAACTTTTTTGCCTAATAATTTAAATAAATGAAAGATGTGAAAAAATATAATCACTCTTGAAGGCTGAAACTCTGTTTGCTATCCAAATTTTGAGGGATTGGGCACTCTAGTCTTATTAATTTTACCTTCACTTTTTGCATTATTTTTTTACAGAACGAATGCAGAAGAGTTGTTTAGAAGTTAGGAGGAATACCTTGGTATTATGTTATCTGCTATTTTTAATTATTTGAAATGGAAAAGAGATCTTCCATCCAAAAAAATGCTGTTTCAGATGATGGCACAGATAGATGGAGCAGCACCATTAGCCCAATATACAGTCTGAAGTTACTGTGTCTGTGTGTAGAATCCAGTAGTACATGGGTGTACAAATTTCCAGGTATCATAAACCTCATATAAAGCTCATGTACCAGTGTCTACTGCAAATAAACTGTTCACAAGTTGCAAGAGAAGACTTTTCTTTTGCCATATTTAGACGTACAAGCATGGAACTTGAGTGAAGGAAGGATAAGGTGAATGAGTCATAAACACCTCCCTTCCCTTCTCCTGTTCCCTCAGAAAATCTTAAATGTTGGAGCTCATTTTAGGAATAAAATTCATATTTTTGTTCTCATAATCCTTCCCACATGTCAGTTAAGCACAGTTGAGTACACACAGCACTATCAGCTTAGTAACCTTTTATTTCAATGTAGGACAAAACTAACCAAAGAAAAAAAAACTTTCTTTGAAGTAATGATTATTCCTAAGAACTTTTTCATCCAAATTTACACTCAGTGTCCAATTGAGTGTCCAATTAACTAGGGATGAGAAAACCACTTAAGATAAAATAAGCTGCTGTGGTCTTCACTAATTTTTCACAATGATTCCAGACCATATCTCTTAAGGTCAAAAATATAGTTCCTGGTTTTTTATATCCATTCTGTATTTCCACTTTTTGTGTTCAGACACAATCATTTGCAAAAGCTAATTCTTATAGCAGTAATCACAGAAAACAAGTATGCATAACAATATGAGTATAGCACAAGTTGTCTAGATAGTGCATTGGAATGACAACTTAGACCTATATGTAATTAATGTGTAAAAAACCTGAATGTCAAATTTCTACATATACATTTCTTATGAATTTGTATGTAAATAAAATACAAACAAAATAAAATAAAATAAATAAAATACAAAATATTTCTACGTAAATTAAATACAAACAAAATACCATTTGTTTTATGACTGGCTCCACAAAGAAGTTAGGATTTCTATTTGGAAAGGGAAATGAAACCCTGGAATTAAAGGCAAAGCAGGTAGATTTGACTTGACAATAGGAAAGTTTAAGGGTGGAAAAGACATTTTCATGTTTTCTTTAATGATTAACTGTTTTGCAATTAGTATGTTCAAAACAAAGATACGTGCAAATTTATCTGACACATGCACACATTTCCAGAAATGTTATACTGGCAATTTTCAAACTTCGGTTAATGGAAATTTTAAACTTTTGAAGATTTTTACTTAATCAGTGCATATCTCTGGCTGTCTGTAAAATTAGGTTAGTGATTCCTCATCAACTTTTCCTATAGCAGTTTAGAGTTTTCAGTATATGTATTCAGGACTCAAAATATAATATTCATATAAGTTTGCTTCATAAACTGTTCTTCCAATAGTTCATAAAAGGTCAGAAAAATCACTCTCCAGTGCACAAATTTTTGTAACCACTTTAATAATTCTTTGAAAGCTTCCGAGACTTGCTCTTGAATCTAGCTAAATGGAAAACCTCCAATTCAACAGCTTATTTAGAGAGATTAAATTCTGCCTACCACATGGTTGAACACATTCCCGATCAAAAAGTAGCAATCACTGAATACATCAATGAACAATGACATTGAGGAGGGTATTGTTCTTCATTCTGTCCAATAAACCATGGCAAAACACCTCTTTCATATCAGAGATTGCTACTGAATTAGTCAGCGTTAGAAAAGCATCTGGTCTTGTACTCTATTTTTCCTACTTTTAAAAAATGATTGAAAAAAGCAAACCTGTGCAAGGTTCTGCCTTAGAAGTAGTAAATTAATCCAGAATTCATTTCATTTTACATGGGATTAATATGCTTTAGTTGTTGGGATTTATCATCCTGTACCCATACCATTAGGCCTCTTTTCAGGTTTGTCCACAGAAGTTTGGCATGACATCTTAAATACTTTTATCAGGGAGAAGGCTTCTCTCACATGTATTTAGACTCATAGAAATAATAAATAAATAAATAAATAGACGATAAATGAAACACAAAAGTTTTGATAGAGCTTTTAGAGATGTTCTTAGGACTGTTCTTTTCTTTTAAAGTTGCCATAGTTACATATTTCAGGTTCCAGGGGGTTGAAAAACTCAAATTGTAACAGTAGGTAATTGTGGACAAAGGGGAATTAGGATCAAGCAAGACATAATCCTTACCTTGATATTGCCCTAGTTTTGAGATATGGCAAATGCTAAGATGGTCAGGAGCTGGAATGTGGGAGAAATGATGAAAGGCTGAGAGAACTGGGTTTGTTCCGTTTTAAACAGAGATGGCTTCAAGGTGACCTTGAAAAGAAGATGGAGACAAACACTTCTCAAACGTACACAGAGGAGCTTCTCTGAGAGGAAAGACAAGAGAAAATGAATGCAAGTTGGTACACATGGGAAATTGTTCTTTTCATCCTTTTTTTTTTTTTTTTTTAATACATGGGTGTGCAGAACTGGAAGAAGTCACCCAGAGAGAGTGGTGAATCTCAACCATTGGAGATACTTGGAATTTGACTAGGCAATATACTGAGTAACCCTGTTCTAATTAGCCCTGCTTTGAGTGGGAGGCTGGATGAGGCGACCTCGATACATCTCTTCCTAGGTGGTGATTCTGTGTCTGGCTTTCAAATTTACTACATTTTATTCAAATTTTATGTTCCCTCAGTTTTATCGTTGAGTATTGTTTATGTCAGAAATAAAGACTGATGGTATGAAGGTTCTGGACAGAAAAGAATTTATACAAAATGTATACTTTTATGCAAACAAATGAATACTCTGCATTTGTTAGTTCTGGATCTGTCTCATTTGGGGTAATTGATAGGGGCTGCCTCTTCCTCTAGAGTCTTGGCATGGCTATGGGGACCCATTTGAAATTAGAAACTTATCTGACTAGCTTTATTCAGTAGCTTTCTGCTGTAGTATTTCCCACGATGTGGGAGGCTGGAATAATAATGTCTCTTTTCCATTTCTCAAATAATATATCCTGACACTAAGGGATCCTTAACAGAGTTACAGTACTGTGTGTCTCTTGACACGCTAGACAAAGAAGACAATAAGCCCTAAATTGTAAAAAGTTATCTTAAATACCTAAGCTTTTTGTAACCATAAGTTAGTATCTCAAAAGCCTAGGGAAACATGACGTGTAAGCATTATCCCATTAGCAGCTCTCATATTTACCATTGACTCAAAACATAATGAAGAGGTTAAATCTAGCTACTGAAATCTACTATTTTTATTGTCATTTTCTAGTCTGCTAAGTTGGAATCAGAGGCAATTTAGCTCCAATGCAATAATATCAATTTATTAAAAAAAAAAAAATGTTTTCACTCTTTCTTCTGCAGCCTTTTTTACTTGGCTGAATAACTTGTTACACGTTAATTACGCAGCTCTCATTGGCATATGGAAGGAGGCAATAACTACCAAAGGATTCAATACTTCTGGTGCTACGGGTAAAGTACAATTTTAAGGTTTTTTTCCCTTTTCTTTAAGAGAGGGAGAAGAAGAAAAAGTAAGAGGAAAGAAAAAGCCACCATCTCAGTTTAGTTTAAAGCATGACCGTTTCATTTTCTTAGATACACTTTAAAAAAAAATTAAAACTTAAAAATACAGAAGCTGTCTTCTGAGTAGCAGAGAGGAAGTAAAAAAATAATCATAAAACATAAGAGGGAAAAAAAGAAAAAAAAAAGAAGATAAGAAATCAAAAATGCATGAAAACAAAAATGCTTCGCATCAGATTCTGGACCACATCTTCAGCTACAGAAATTATAGCCACTGCACTGAAGTCAATGAAGCTACACCATGCTGACTTTATGAAAGCTCTCTCTTTTCACTAGTTTCTTTCTCTTCAGCCCGCCTTAGGTCAAAGAATTGACAAATGACATGGTCTACAGAAACCTCAGCTATATCAAAAAGTCAGGGTCTGACCCTCCAGTGAATTAGCTTGTGTTTATTGTTTTGCCTGACATAACATTTTAAATAATAATTTTGAGAGTTACTTTTAATGACAATGTTAACCGACTTATTAAATTAATATATGCACTGCTGATGCGTATTTCCAAGGTTGCATATGACATCTATTAAATATATATGTGGAGATATTACCCTTACATTTTCTTATGAGACGATGTAATTGATCAAGTGGGAATATACTTAGTCATTTTCATGGCTTTTCTGGACATCTTAATCCTCATAGGTATAAATTAGAGTGGCAGATATGCTGGAGGTTTTCCAAGTTTGTCTTCTAAATTATGAGCTGCTCAGCAAAAGCTATGCTGCTGACCGCTTTTGCACAGAATATATAGTGGGGGGAAAGACACAAAAAGAACAGAAGCCTGAAACTGAGTACATGTGACTGTCCTCCCTGTCTTTCACTCACATATACAGATATATGTGTACATGTTACAGTCAGATTTTTCTTGTCTTTGTTTTATTTTATTTTTCTTACCACTAAGCAAACCTCCAAAGATTATCCTAGGTGCACAGTGAAAATAACTTGGCACACCATCTTTCCTCTGCTGTCACTTAACTGAAACTTCTCTTTAATGCTAGTTAATTTTCTTCACCTCCCCATCAGTTTTCCTGCTGTGAGAATTAAGATGATTCACAGTGTAAAAGGGATGTAAATAGTCACAGATCACTGTTTGATTCTATGTTATTAAGAAAGGAGTGAAAGAGGCANAAAAAAAAAAAAAGACAATACAAGCCATAGCAAGTAAAACTTGAAAGGTTAGGATAAAAAGAGGCAAAATAGAAGGAGTAGTAATCATAGAAATGTACTCAGGAAAACCTGAAAACTAGTTTGTTATTCTATCTCATTGCAGAAGTGTAATTAAATCCTCCCATGAAAATTTAAATGAAAGCAAGAGGACTTAGCTCAGAGAAGGTCTATTCTAAGTGAAGGCCCTAATTCCCCTAAACTTTCAAACTTCTTGTTAAATCTGAATGTGCAACATTAGACTTGAAAGGGAGAAAAGAGGCATGGAGAAAACAAAAGAGCAGATAAATAGTGTAAAGCCTCCACCACTATCTCATAGTTGCTTTCTGAAAAGAGAAAGCTCCACTTGCAGTAATGAAATCCTTAAGTACAGAAAAAGAACCATTGCTCTGAACTGATGGGTTAAGCTGCACCCTGACTCACACACCTATTTATATGGTATTTAAATGTGTCCCATAATTTTACCTGGTGCAGTATTGTTGTTTGCATGTGAGGTGATCAATCAAATGTACTATAAAAATTTTGATGAAAGAGCAAGAAATAAACTTTCATAATAAAATCTTGGTTATATATCATTTTGTTTCCTGAAACTGAGGTCCAAAGTGGCAATTCTGATACTTACCTTCTATTCATTCCAGGTTGTATGTCTGTTGTTGTCATGAGCTGTCTTGTCGTTTCTTATATTCCATGGCATGTCATTATCTTTTTCTGGATTTTTTCTGTCCTCATTTCATGATGTGCAGTGGGAGTCATTCCTTTAAATGAGACTGCAGTTGTCTGTTGCCAGTGAGTTCATAACTTATGAAAATGCATTCAAAATCCACTACTTTCTGCCAATAAACAGGAATGGGAATTGAGGGATTTTGAGAAGTAAAGGTGGGATTTCTACTGGAAACATACAGAGGAGACAGGTCATCTGAAAATAGCACAAAAATGAAAGACACAAAAACATTTCACATCTTTTGTACCTGAAAAGGGCTCTAATGAAAGCATTCAAGAAAAAATAAGCATATCCCAGGCTAATGATATGGTATGAAAACTTAACATGGTTCTTTTCTTGAATACTGTTCAGACTCAACTATGTTACGTGCTCTCAGCTTCTGCACAAGGCACTAGAAAGTGGAAAAGTAGTACGCAGAAATAATTAGGAGGCAACCAATTCACAGTCCTTACTCAGGTACAGAAAATTTAGAATTTTAATATTAGTCACTTATGTATGCTTGTGCTGAAAGTGTAACTCCCAGAGAGGCTACAAAACTTGTACAAAGGTATAAGATACAAAATAATATTTTTAAGAGGGTATCGAACAGAAGTACCACTACTCCAGGATACAACAGTAAAATATACCCCTGCAATGAACAGAAAGTATGAATATAGGATATTTTAGTGGGAAATAGCATATTTATGTTGTTATGTACCGACATTATGACAAAAGCTAAAAATCATAATCTACCCTAATGTAGACATGCAAAGACATGAAACAGAGTTAAACATACACACACTTCCATTCTCCCATTCCCTCTACTTGAGCTTTAGGCTTGACTGCAGTACAAGTCTGAACACCTACTATTTCTGAAAACTTTCTAATATCTAAACAGGAAAAAGATAAAGAGAGGACAGTGTGCGAGCAAATGCTTGTCTCTGCCTCCCAGACATGCTAGTCAATGGTAATGAAAAAATGTAGGAGATTATTTGATTTTCTGGAGAGCAGTAAGATGACCTCTCCCTAGCAGCTAAAGTTTAACGCAGTTGCCACTCCTCTCCTGGACCCTCTCTTTAGTTGTGTGTGACGCAGGCAGGAGCATACTCAGTTTAGAAGTAGATGGACACAATCCTCCCTTAGCAACAAAAAAATGATGTGATAAAGAGCTTTAATAGGGCCAGCACAACTTACCAATCACAAGATGGGAAATTGCTGATGAAACAGTTTGCAAAATGTCTTCTTTATGGTAGCAACTGACTTTAACAGTCAGATTTAAAAAATTATATTTAGGGAAAAGCTGCTTTAGAATTCAGTAGAATCCACACAGGCAAAGATAGTATTTATATATGCAGCTAGATTTTGATTTCTCAAGTTCAGGAAGAGCTGCCAGACACACTGAGGGAATCTTGGCATTTGAAATGTTTAAAATATTATGTTTATTTTCCTTTATGGCCATTCACAAAATTACAGAAAACTTTTCCAATGTACACACACCAAGCTTCATACAACTATTGTGCTCTCACAAGGTGGTATGAACACTACTGTTACGTAGTTTATTCTGCTCTGGTTTAAATTCCCAAGAATTAGACATACCTAATGAAAACTTATCATAATGCTATATTGTAGCACAATTGAGGCACATTTGTCTGTACAAATCTCAAAATACTGTTCAATTCTATGATCTGTTTCATAGAACTGAATTAGTCATAAAATGCAGCTGAAGTGCAGAATAGCAACATTCTCGCACACAGGCGTGTTTTACCCAAAGGCCAGCGCACTAGATACAAGCAATATTGAACACATCTGCCTCTTCATATTCGCAGGCCAAATTCAAGTGAGCTTTGCTAGTTAGGTTTGATTACTAAAGACCCTCACATAGGCGAGTAAACGAATTCTTCAGAATAAAGACTAGTGAGTTTGGGTGCTGAGCACACAACTATATCTCCCCTGAGCCATAATCCACACCAAATAAAGCACACTTAAGTGCCTTGGGGACCCAAAACTGTTGACATAACAGCTGCCCACACTGCTGCCATAACTGGAGCTGATTTTGGGGAGGGATCGGGGCTAAAATTTACTGCCTGTGGCCAATGCACTACATTCTAGTAACTGTAGGAAGAATTAACTTACTATTTGTTTAGGTCCAAGAGCTGCACCTAAATTTCTTAATTTAGTGGTAGAGAAACACAGGACATTTATTTGCAAAAAGAAAAGAACACTTATTTGCAAAAGGCCTCCAATACAACAGTAAGCAGATCTACATTGTAATCATATGTGCTAGAAACTTTTTTTTCTGGTGAAAACTAGTTTAACTTTAATTAATTTATATCATCAGAAGATGTGGAGTCCAGTTGCTGATTTTGTAGCTCCTGCATGTAACCCAATTTTGAAGAAATATCTAAAGCAGGGATTTCACCTGAATTACTGAGAGCAATTTGGCTTAGTTACTGCTAAAATCTCACCACAGTGAGACTAGGTTGCTGGGTTTCCTTTCTACAGTGAAGCTTTTCAAATCATCATCTTAAATAGAGATTATAATGTCTCCAACTGTGTTAATTTAATGGTAAATTTAGTCCTAAATATGCAGAGCAGTGCAGTTCTACAGAAAAAAAAAATCCCTAGAGTCTTGCCTCAGGTGTCTCTTTTAAAATATTATTATTTTTCATGTTAAAATTGCTGGAAAGTTAATCTACATGGACACACATCTAAACAAATAAAGGCAAAAATGCATGCCTGTATCAATCCACTGCCCCAGACTCATACACATATGTTTTGGTGAATGCAAATAGATTAATGTATTGAATAGTATCAGTTTTTACATTATATATTTCAGGAACTGGCTTTTTGTGGCATGACATTATTTTATATGCTGTTCCTACTGTCGTATGACAAACATTCTGAATACAAATAAAGATAAAAACATGCAACCTCATTAGCCATCTGACCCATGAAAATGTAATGATCATTAGTCTTGAAAAGCTAAGTGAGTAAAATTTTTATTAATTTTACGTCCATTTTTATGAACTGACATACTGATATCTTATTAAACAAAACAAGCACAGAAGCACAGGACCAAGATATAAATACCAACATCTGTTTCTTCTTCATCATGTCATCCTAGGAGCCAATCATCAGCTACTATTCTACAGAAAATTCTCCTGTTAATGGAATTAGCTTATAGATGATAAATTTTAGAGAATATTTATGCATTGTTTATGTTTCTGATAATAAAGTGTCTGATATTTCAATGCCTTACTAAAGCAGTAAAGTACATTAAAAGAAATTTTAACATTATCAGGGCAATATATTGGAAAATTTGACCCTTCCTCTACGGGAATCTACTTTCCTCTGTGAAAACAGTAACCTCTTCACATTGCAAAAGACCATATTTTATTGAGAAATTGTTTTACTAGCTAAGTGAGCTGTATTATTTATCTAAGAATATAATTTATGATGCTTTATACACTACGTACACAGAATGACATTTGACAACAGCAAGAAAAGACTCTGAAAGTAAATAAAGGAAAAGAAGAGAAATAACAAAAACCTACTTACGGCGAAAGTGTAAAGCATAATAGTGGTTCCAACTATTTTAAAATAAGGCCACATTGCCCTGTATTAGAGAGTCAGTGAACAATCCTAGGCTTACATGACAAATGCAACCCTCCTGACAAATTAACCGGATCCTGGTCCATGTTGTCTCTAATGGTTTTCCCTCCAAAGGAAATTGGAAATAATATTTCCTTGTTATAGTTTGAGAAAATTCATGACAATTTATTGTTGTTTTGACAATTATTCTATCACCCACTGACCCCTCCCCACCTGGGAAGGGGAATCTGGAAACACGAGGGTTGAAATATAAGTAGATTTGATAGGATAAGACTAAATAAGTAACAGTAATCATACTAAAGAACCAGAATCTATGCCGATATTAACAGAGGATATACAGGAATTATACTCAGCCCATTCTATCTGCAGGAAGCTGTGCACTCCCAGCAGTGGATGGCAAATGTCAGACACTGTGAGCTCAACAGCTTCAGGAGGAAGGGAAGGCCTCATATGTCCAGCACCGGGGCAAGAAGTTCTCTGGACCACCACCATCGAGAGAGAAACTATGCAGTAAACTTATTAATTTATATTGAATGAGACATTCATCATATGAAATAATCCCATTGGGCAGCCTGGGTCAAATGCCCAGGCCTTGCTCTTCCAAATCCCTGCACCTGGCAAGGCTTGAAAACACTAAGACCTTGAAACCCACATAGCCTAGCTGGCTATAAAGTAAATATTTTCATGAATTCACCTAATAGAGTCTTCCAAAAGTAGTGTTCTCCCGAGAACTAGAAGGGAAGTTAGTCCTGTGTCACTCAACCCAAGACATTCCTCTAAACTCCAAAGGTATAAATTGCAGTCCTGGAGGCAAAACATATACTCACTCAGCAGAAAGATGCACGCTACAGTAAGAAGAGCTATTTATATTATCAAGAAGACATGAAGGCTCTACATGCATTGAGAAACTGAGACGAGGACAATAAGATATTGTCATCTGAGTGGAGGTTTTATTTGAGAGCAGACTCCATGGTAAGGGGTAAGACAATCACCTGAACGAGTCTGAATTCAAGATACACTGGGACAGAGGTTAGAACTGAAGGAGAGGTGAGGTTAGAAACAGGATCTGAGGAACAGCCGGAACTGAGTCCAGGAAAAGCTCTGTGGAATCAGCAGAAGGCTGAAAGTATTGGGATATAATGGAAGTGCCTCCCACATATATACTTAGTACTGCTACCATTGAGAACAAAAAACTCCTAAAATAGTACTGACCATAAAATATTTAGATACATGTTGAGTTCTTTTCAGTTACCTTTCTTGCCAGGGAGCTATTTCACATAGTACAAGCTCAGGGGCTCTGTACCTCAGCGTAGATTGAGCTGTAGATAATCCAGCTGTATACTGCGTTCAAATCCTACAGCAAAAAATGCTTCTGAAAGACAGAAAAATTCTTGCTTGAAACTTCTGCACTTAGCACTTCTTCTTCAAAAAAACACTAAAAAATAATAATAATTAGTTAATAGGAAAAATACATAAAATACATATTGACGTTCAAAAGAAATACAAAATTCAAATTGACAAAATTTCATGGCCCTAGTAACTCTAGTATTAGAGATATATACTACATAGCATGGATTCCAAAAAAGCAAACACTGCCATGAAAACTACATCACACACTCACAAAATAATTCTATAAGTTAGTGGATGAAAATAATAGAGTACTTTAGAATGATATACAGTACAGCAGACTTTAGTAAATCAAAGTATGTGTCAAATAATCTCCCTTAAAAGAAATCATTCAGATTGATTTGTTCATGAGCACAAACTGAAAACTGACTTAGGGACTATAAAGAAAGAGAGAATGATAAATGACAGGGTATCATTGTTTAGGTACCCAGACTTTATTGGACTGGTTTTATTGCTGAACTTCTTTTACCTCCTTTAGCTAAGACAGAAAATTGGATGAAAGAAGTTACTAGGTATAGAGGAGTCATTTTTTACTTTCTCCTTACATGGACAGGCCTGTAACAAAAAACATAACAGTGCTTTTACAAAACATACAAAGAAATTAAACGTATCTATGAACAGAGATTAAAGAATAGAAGGGAGTGCTTTCATAATAACACAATTTATTTGGAGAACTGAAGATGTAAACAGAGCTCATTTTGATTTTACTACAGCTTTTCCACAGTGTATTAGTTGAGTGGAGTAGCGGCAAATGAGAACATGTAAATTCTCATTGCTTCACAGAGACATATTGATCACATACAACTTTGGATACAATAAAAGTTGTCTCACGGGCTACTAGAGAGTAATTCTGTTATTTAATCTGTCTTGAACCTGTTGTGTGTCCTTGGACACTTATTTTCCTTATGACTCCTGGATAAAAATATAATGTTTTTAAAGAGTATCCAGGACTTTTATGTCTAACTGACTCAAGCTGGGAGTGGATAATATGAATAAGTGACCCCCTTGGCAGTGCATTTTAATTAGGAGTGCTAGGGTTAATATAATTCAGGTAAAATAAAGCTCAGTTATGGTCACTAAAATGAAATTTGAAAAGTATTGTACCTAAATTCATGTTCAGTTGTTGGCATGCTGGGGAACAAAGTACCTTTCCTAGCCACAAGCTGTACAAAGAGAAATGCATAGACCCATGGAATGCACTTTGATCTTGAGACAAACTCTGCTAGTAACCTATGAGATTTTCTTCATGTGGTGCTCCCCCTGCCACTATTGCAGTAAAAATCTCAAGGCTGTCATCGAAGGCTGCATGTCCTAGAATGACAACCTATTCTGCCTTCATATTGGTTTATCTCTACTGGACAGTCTGACAGGAGCTCTGGATTGATTAGGAGAGGCTAAAGCCTGAGCTAAATCTGTCAATTAGGTGTGGCTAAAGGCTGAGCTAAATCTGTCAGATGCAATCCCCTAAAGTGTTATGGTGGTCTGGACTTCAAAGTAAAAAGCAAATGTGGACTGTCAAGTCACCCTATATTACAACATAGGACTCATTTGTAAGGTGCACATTAATACTTGCAGTCATAGAGTCCAGAACCTTATTTTTAATGAAAAGGCCAATTGTATGTATTCGGAGAGCTAACTGAAGTACATAACTTGGAATTTTTCCAGTCATAATCTTGAAAATTTCAATAAATTAATCACAATTTTTCCAGCGCCATATTTCCTAGACATACATAAGTCTATGGGGCCGCATGGGATTCACCCAAGAGTATTCAGAGAGCTGGCAGGAGAGGTCACCACGCCTATCTCCATCATAAATTAACAATCCTGGTTAACAGGGGAGGTACCAGATGATTGAAGGGTGGCTAATATGACACCCATCTACAAGAAAGGCTGTAAGCAGGATCCAGGGAACTATAGGCCTGTCAGCCTGACCTCAGTACCAAGGAAGATCACGGAGAGGATAATCTTAAGTGAGCTCTCATGGCAAGTGCAGGGCAGCCAAGGGATCAGGGTCAGCCAGCATGGGTTTATGAAATGGAAATCCTGCTTANGCTGGCAGGAGAGGTCACCACGCCTATCTCCATCATAAATTAACAATCCTGGTTAACAGGGGAGGTACCAGATGATTGAAGGGTGGCTAATATGACACCCATCTACAAGAAAGGCTGTAAGCAGGATCCAGGGAACTATAGGCCTGTCAGCCTGACCTCAGTACCAAGGAAGATCACGGAGAGGATAATCTTAAGTGAGCTCTCATGGCAAGTGCAGGGCAGCCAAGGGATCAGGGTCAGCCAGCATGGGTTTATGAAATGGAAATCCTGCTTAACCAACCTAATCTCTTTCTATGACTGTGTGACCCGCCTTCTGGATGGAGGGAAGGCTGTGGACGTTGTCTACCTGGACTTTGGTAAGGACTCTGACACCATCCCCCACAGCATTCTCCTGGAGAAGCTGGCAAATCATAGCATAGACAAGTGTAATCTTCACTGGGCAAAGAACTGGCTGGATGGCCATGCCCAGATAGTTGTGGTTAATTGGGTGAAATGTTGTTGGTGGGTCCTGCATTTTGGTCACAACAACCCCAGGCAACACGACAGGCTTGGGGAAGAGTGGCTGGAAAGCTTCCCAGCAGCATCCTGGTCTGTATCAGGAAATCAGGAATAGCATGGACATCAACAGGCATAGGGATGTGATTGTCCCTCTGTACTCGGCACTGCTGAGGCCTCACCTCAAGTGCTGTGTTCAGTTCTGGGCCCCTCACTAAAAGAAGGATATCAAAGTGCTGGAGCATGTCCAGAGGAGAGTTACCAAGCTGGTGAGGGGTCTAGAGAACAAGTCGTATGAGGAGAGGCTGGGGGAACTGGGCGTGTTTAATTGGAGAAGAGGAGGCTGTGGGCAGACCTCATTGCCCTCTACAACTCCCTGAAAGAAGGTTGTAGAGAAGTGGGCATTGGCCTCTTCCCCAAAGTGAATATTGACAGGACCAGAGGAAATGGTCTGAAGTTGCAGCAGGGGAGGTTTAGATTAGCTATTAGGAAGAATTACTTTACTGGAAGAGTGGTCAGGCACTGGAGCAGCCTGCCCAGGGAGGTGGTTGAATCACCATCCCTGGAGGTATTTAAGAAAAGTGTAGATGCACACTTTAGGGAATGCTTTAGTGGCCAAGATTTTTGTGTGTGTATGGTTGGACTTGGTGATCTCAGAGGTCCTTTCCAACCATGATGATTCTGTGATTCCTGTATTTGAGACACTTACTTTTTAGGATCTTGGTAATAGTAAGATACCGGGATCCTCTCCAGTAAAGCTAACATGTGGAAAGTATCCCACTTTACACCAGCTAGGCATACGGTTCTCTATGTTATCACGTTTTAAAATAACAAAACCTTTTAGAAATAATTTATCTGAGAGGTTTTTTTCTAATCAGCTATTGATAATTTTGATTTCTTTGTGTCCATCCATCCATAATTTTCAAATATCAATGTATTCAGTACTAAAATGTTGCATTTTAAGTGTGAAGTTAGACACCACAGACATGTTTGTTGTATGTATTTTAGATAAATCTTTTCATTCCGATTTGCAGTTAACAAAGTAAGCAGGAATTTAAAAATGCAAAATAAACATCATGATAGTTCATAGACCATAGGATACAAACAGAATTAATTATATTTACAGATTAAGCAAATGAAGCAAATGAAGCGCTGCTAAACTCTTCTTTTCCTGGTAAACTTTAGCTTTTTAAAATGCATCAGAAAGAAGATCTTTCTTCCCCAGTTCCTGCAATGTTGCATTAAACGTCTTGAAATACAAGCAACTTTTTAAAAGCCACCATTTTGCCTCAGCTGAGTATAATCAGTGAAATGCAAATTGGTGTGTAAAAATTACCTACAGTGCTTGATGTAAATTAAAATTACTTCTATAAATTCAGTGTTCAAATTATCTGACAACTGCTGTTGTTGTATTAATTTTGCTGCTGAATACATTAAAAAACTGCAAATTCATTTTCTCACTAACATCACAATTGCCTTGGATGCTGGTCATGAAGAGCTACTATACTAAATATAGCAATAATCATTTAATATTTAAAGCCTGTTTAAAAGTAGGAGATGTATCTAAAGTGAATGACCTTCCTAGTGCTGGTATTTGTCCCGCAAATATAAAAAAACCTTAAAGACAAAACCTTCTGTAAAGTGAAAAAGTTATATTTCATTCCTAGAAAACACCAAGGCTGGCAAAAAGAAGTCTTTGTTGTTCCTTATGGGAGAGTCAGTATATTTCCAAACTGCAAGTTAGGATAACCTCACAAAGACATATATTTGTGCTCATTTATGTTAAAACGGGTGCATGGTCAAGTATATGTGAGTAAGGTATATAAAATGAGGCACAGATCACAGAGCAGAACAGCAACAAAATTAAAATTCAAGTCCCTGAATTCCTATACTAGTGCCTGAGCTTCTAGACTAACCATTATTGCAAGACAGCTGTAAGGAATCTTGCAAATGAAATTAAAATCACTTTACCCTTTTACTCCTCTTTTACTCTGAAACTTTCAAGAGATACCAGAAATGGATAGAATGTGTCTCATGCTTTTGGTTTTGGGTGTTTACCCTGGTTTAGCACTAGTTCAGTTATCCTGCTCAAAACAGACATCCATGAATCATTTATTGCATTTGCTTTATTTTCTAAATTTTTTATTATTCTTTTTTTAAATATAGGCAAGCAGAGCTGTGCTTCCACCAATTTGGGCACAAGGACGCAGTCCCACAGCTCTTGAGTAGAGCCAGCAGCAGGTTCAGCCATGCTCCAGTGGTGGCCAAGTAAATCCATATTGATGAGGCACAGAGCTGGTAAAACACTCAGTGCAGGAAGATCTGCTCTGACCAAGTAAGAAGACCCATCTTATTTCTACATGGTATCACCATTCCACCTTCTGTCCTGGCTGTTAATTTAGGGTTAATGTCAGGATTCTAACAAATACATCATGCAGGCAATATAAATCTCCTTCATTTTCTTTTAGCCACAGGGCATTTGAGAAAGGACTGTCAGTAGAAACGTGTTAACTTTTCACCAAAATTCCATAAATAAAACATTTTAGGCAATTATAAAAAAAATATTTTACAGATTTCTTACATGTAAATTTAATTTACCTAGTTTTCCTTATGGTTTTTTTTGCTAATTTTCTTGGAAACATCAGTACAAAACATTTTCAGATTTTTCACTGTCCCTATCAGTGTTTACTTGTATACAAATAAGTATAACAAGGATCTTCATTACTTTTCAATTTTCACCCTTTAGAATGGATCAGGTTTTATTTAAACCAACGCTAGAACTGCATTCTCTCTATCTTTCCATATCATACCCTACTTTTCTCACATGTGTGTAGGGTCAGAGACAGAAAAAGGCTTTAGGTGCACAAACACTTTTGCAACGGAGATTATATATAATGTTGAATCATTTCACAGAGACATCCCATTTGCCAGTTTCAATTATTATGTTCAACAACTACGAAATTGAAAATTACATCTGTCAGTGTAACTTTAAGGTGTAGTTCAAGCATCCACTGTATTGAGAGAGAAAGCTGTTGCTGGAGGTATTTCAGATGTGCTGGCTTGCATCTCCTTCACATCCTGGCTGAGAAAGTCTTGCCTTTAATTAAATAATTCATCCAGCTCACAAAAGATTTTAACACAAATTCTTCAGTCTCAACTGATTTCAGAACTTTTATTGACGCTGCAGAAAATTACGGATTCAAGTCACATATCTAATTCACCGCATTTTCCACCTTACTTCATTTTCAAGCCACAACTTGTTTACAACAAGACAATCCTGTTTAAAGTGGAAAAAAATATTTCTATATTCACTGTAGGAAGCCAATGATAAGCAGAAAAATGGGTATTAAATTCTCTTTTTCCCAGGTTATATCACTGAATATCACCAAAGTACCTTTCCAAACTGCAAGTCTTTTCCTTTGGACTTTTGTAAATGTTTATAGGGTGATTTGATTACATTTTCCTCTACTCTCCTACCAATCTCTTCTGCCAGCTGAGTTCTTAAATGCCAGGGGAAACAAAAAAATCTGTTTCTGTCTTTCCACCAGCAAATCACTTTCATCCCTCGTTATCTCAGATTAACCAACTTCAAGGCATATTTGATGTAACATTCAGTATTGACTTTCTCCTCCCTCATTTGTCACTGTTATCACACACACACACACACACACACACAAATTTTAAAAGGTTGTAAGTACCAAGGACAATTTGTTTCCTAATTGTTGGGAGGGAAAAACAACTTTGCTATTTAAGCTTTTTCCTATAAACCTTGGCAGATTGGTCTTTTAACTACTGCTAAGGTTTTTAAGACCTCTGGTGCCTGTGGCTGCAAACTTCTAAATTCCCACTGGCCAAGCTCTCTACTGGCACAATTCCTGTGATTTAGCTGAGGAGCAAATTTACCCTCTCTGTGTCTTTATACATTACTGAAACTATTTTAAAAGGCTAGAGCATATGGACAAAACCTGCTGGGGTTTCATAACTGGACATAATCTGGTGAGACATGATGTTATACGATGTAAGAATCTGCACCTGAAACAGCAGAGGCAATGCTGGCCTGGTGAAAGTTGTTAGTGTCAAGTATTCAGATCTTAATGGTTAAAGACTGTTTCCTTGCTTGGTATTATGGAAATGGCAGAACAGAAAATTTGAACAAATATTTAGTTATTTTCCATTTTCCACAAAGAAAAGTTTACATTCCTATCACTTTTAAACTTAAGTAGGATTGTCTAATTTCAGTTATTAGTCTGAAGTTTCTTTAAAAACAGTGTGCTACTCTTTTATGTTTCCAGTCTTCAAAAGCTTTTCAGCCTAATTTAACAATGCAAGTGAAACATCAAGCAATTAGCTAGTCATTAGTTACTGTAAATCAACATGGACCTTCTGAAAACAATTAAGTGATATCATTTAGGTAATACTGTAAACTTCCCCTTACCTTTTTTTTGAACTTGAGACTTTTAGGAAATTCTACCACGAAGTTGAAAAATAAATTTTTATATATAAATATATATATATATTTATATATTAAATTTTCCCTTCTTTGACATCAGCCTTCAGTTCCAATAGTCAAAATTGGAACAAGGTAATATAACTTCTAGTGCTCTGTTTGGATTTTTTGTCAACAGCACACAAGCCATATTTATCTTGTAAACATTAAGGTAGATTTTAAATATGTTATAATATATACTTATTTTTTAGGGAGGAACGAATTGGTAATTATCTTTCCTAATGAAATGTGTTGTAATTTCAGTTAGATCTTAAATGGGGCATGACTCATATTTAAAAGGACCATTGCATAAATGCCTATTAGTTGCAGTTTAATGAGTTAATTCCCAACTAATTTTTTTTCTGTCTCTTTCTACATGATTCTTGCAAACTTAAACAGTAAAAGGGAGTAACTTGTTTCTTCTGATCAGGATGAACTGCTATAAAATGAAGTTATTGCACACTGTAAACTACAGTTCATTCCTTGCTAGTCCATGCCTGTAACTGAATAGCAAATAGGCAGAATCACACTGAATTTACCAGTTGCTACCCAAAAATAATTACATCGTTATCATGGTAGTGGTAAAGTGCTAGTCTTCATTGCTAATAATTCTCATAGGGCCCCTACCTTTACAGAGACCATTGCCTTTAAGTCATTAATGTATAATAGATTTGCAGTCGTGAGTAAACAGGATCGACCCCGATCTGCCTCTTACCTTACACTTTCCACTGAAGAGGCATAACTGCCCGTGTTTAATGGCTTTCCTCTACTAGTGGCGGAGAAAGAACTGTTAATAACCATGTGTCTTGGTTTACCTAATTTGCAAAGCATGATGCCTCACTGAAGAAAATTAGAATTTGGATGAGTGTCCAAAGTACTCTGCTAAACAGAATCAGACTTTAGCATATGTGTGTTTACTTGCATTATATCTATAGTACTACTTCCCTGTAAAGCATTGACTCTACAATATAACTTCACAAATTCCACATTCCAATTTTCACCCTTATGAATCACAAACTCGTCTTATCTCACACAGATTGCACAGGAGAGATGTCACCTTTTTTTTTATATATGTAGATATGGACAGTGACATATCACTGAACTTGGAGCTGTCTACAATAAAAAAAACCTATCTGCTAGCTGAGAAAGCTGGTAGGAAAATGGCAGATAAAGCAGATCCCCAGTGTGGATAAGGTATTTCCATTATAGCAATGTTTCTGAGACATGTTACATGTTCTTTCTCTGCTTCTAATTTATTGCTATTATTATTTCTCATTGTTCACTGAATTTTAAAACAGTAACAAAAGGAAATCAAAAAGTTCATGACAGCAAAATCAAGCCTAAGTGTATTCATCACGCAAACAGCTTTATCCCTTGGTATTTTATGCTCCAATTCAAACAACACATCTGTTCATAATTGCATGCATGACTCGGTAAGATCACTACAGGCTATAAATTTCTGTCTATGAGTACTGGAAATACTGTAGGAAAGCAAGGATAAAACACTTGGAATGGGAAGACCCTTTAAACAGTATATATAAAATATGATTTCAGACTTTAAAATATATTTTAACATGTTTTTTTTCAAATTCAAATCTAGCATATTTCCATACCTAAGTCTGGTTGTACTGACTGTCTATCACACATTTATTCTACAGAAAATAA
Source organism: Nycticryphes semicollaris (assembly GCA_013400055.1). Lineage (NCBI taxonomy): Eukaryota > Metazoa > Chordata > Aves > Charadriiformes > Rostratulidae > Nycticryphes > Nycticryphes semicollaris. The sequence goes on along the minus strand of VXBJ01001537.1, from coordinate 492,913 downwards.
GCCATTTTTTAAAGCTTGGGATTTCAATATCCAAGTAATCAGAATTTAGATGATAATCATAAATCCCAGCTTCCATGATGATATACATCCAACTTCCCTTGGAGTAATTCCGGTCCTTTATTGTTCCCTACCAAAAAAATCACCTTTAACATATACATCTCGGGTCTAATATTTCAAAGTTGAGGCTGAGAAAAGCTGAGAGTTTGGGGGTTTTTAGTTCCATAATACTGAAATATTGATTAATGATTAATTTATAGCTCTTCCATCGGTGCTCTGTAAAATATTTCTTCCCCATAAAACTACATATTCCTCACAACATCCACTGGCATCAACATGTGAAAAGCAGCTGTCCCACCCTGTACCCTTTCAGAAAAGACTGAGCAAACCAGAATAAAATCAGTGGAGAGCAGCTTGTATTCTGAGCAGCATGAATATCCTGAAGTAAGAGTGAAATGGGAACTCAAACTCTCTCCAGGAAATTGATCTTGAAGACTGTGCCTACCACCATAAAGGAAAAATACCAATGATTTTCAGCAAGGCCTCTATCTTGACCCAAGAACTCAATATTGTAAAGCTTCATTGCATTTATGATTTTCTTGTCTGTTACAAATCTAGTAAGTTTGTATTAATGCACAAGGAGGAATTTACAGAGCTCATTCATTTATTTACATAATTTTTAGGAATGTAACAATGCTATTTTATGTTAGGGCAGGGCCGTTAGTTAATGTAGCACTGAGCATATCTGCCAGTGTCTCACACATACACACACACAAAAGCACCATACTGTAAAAACACAATGTGACTTTTTTTACACTTTTTTAAAGTGCCTTGGAGTGTATATTCTTCCACATTATACCTCTAATATCTCTTCCATCCTACCGAACTTCCTGGCTGCACTTGTTACACATGATGTTTCACTGTATAAAGTTATTTGAGCAAAATGAAGAATGAGACCTTCTGACCTTTGTTTTATATCTGTATGTTGCTTTCCAGCCATTTACAGGATTATTTAGATTGAGTGAGATCCCTCTCTCCTTATGCAACTCTCATCCTCACAGCTTCACTTACTACAACGATATTCTTGCATGTAATAGACTGTAAAGGACTCAAATCATGTACCCATTACCATTTCCTGATGATGACTCCAGATCTAATCAATCTTAACTTGACATTACGATGAGCCGAAGGGTATCCAAACACCTTTTTCCAATTTTACAGGACCAATTGAATGTGCTGAACCAAAGATACTTTCCATCACCAAGTATTAGACTGACTTGCATTGCACACACAAACAAATGAGAGGTCCCAACAATCCTAGGAGCAAGATTATTTTCCTGTGTACCTTACCCAGTAGGTGGATAGGAAGCCAAGCCAATTGAAAATGGTCCTGCTAAATCTAAACTAAAAAAGAAACATTATTTTGGGAAGAATTAGAAAGTGTTTTGGAAAATTGAAAGGTCTTATAATTAAATTTCCAGAGCAAATGTTAATGAATAAGAATAAAGACTTTTGTAAAAAGATTTTTCATGGAGATCTCTGTTTTCTGAATAATTTTGTCAGGCAGGCCCTGTAGGGTAGCTCAAAGTATAAGGCTGACTCTCAAAAAGGAATTAGAACTTCATTATTTTTATACTGTCTGTACCTTATTATTTGTTTCCTTGGAAGAGAAAAGAATCACACACATAAAAATAAAGCTAAAAATTAGCTTAAGAATCCGACAGAGATCAGAGATGTTTGTTTGGGTTTTTTAAGAAAATAATTCTAAAACTGAAAAATCTGCAGACAACTTGAAAATTTTAGCAGCCTAATAAAACACTTCCATTCAGGACTGATGTTTTTATATCCTTGAAAATGCTTTTGTAATGAGATGGATAGCTTTTTCCATTTGAGTAACTGTAACTGCCCTTTCACTTAGCTTTGTCAAGGATTTTTTTTATTCTCAAACACTGTACTCATCAATAGTTGTTCAATAATAGAGATTACTATTGCAATACATACAACAGTGGTTTCTGCCTTCTAATGTAACAGAGACCAAATGTAAGGAGAGATTTCTTAACCCCTTGTGGACACTATTCTATGAAGAGTTTTTTAAACCTTTTGAGCTGTTTTTCATGTTTTAATTTATAAAGCTCAAATATTTAAGCATGTAAATGGCACTTTTCTAATATCTTAAAATATCAAGAGGTACATCACTGAGGTGCTGAACACACAAAGCAATTATTAATAAATCAGAAAAAAAAATGTGAAACTTAGTTATCAGAAAAAAATACTGCTTTTAAATAGATAAGAGGCATTTCAGCATTCTACAATTTCAACAGCTAAAAATAATGCTTTTCAGGAGATCAACTGTCTGATTCTGTAACTTGAAGATCCCAGAACTCTTCATAAAATTGTGCATTAGCTTTATAACACTCTGAGATCAGAAACATTAGTTCTTTTATGTAACTATTTCCATTCACAGGCTTAAAGTCAGCTGTTTGCTCAACCTGATTTGGATTCATTACTTTTGTTTCACCAATTGCAAGCAGGAACACAGGAAAGCTAACAGTCCTTAGAAAGCAATTCTGTGTCAGAGAAAGAAGCTGAGTTCAAGATATCTAATTCCAGGACTCCTGAAAGTCCTTCACTTCTAGTTATTAAAAATGAAGTAAGATTATCTAAGCTTTTTTCTTCTCTTAGACAATTAAGCATTGCTTTCCCCAGGTGCAGAGTCTATAAAAGAATAAAATATGAGGTATTTTAAATGGTTTATCTGCAATGAGTGGTAAATCAATGTTAAAGTTGTAATATAATGTTGTGCACCTTTAGTCTAAAAGTTGCTGCAATAATGTCTCTGAGATGCCTGGAAATACAAATGGATACTATCTAGAAGTCAATGAAGCTGCTGAACTGAAAGGGTAACATTCAAGATTGGATCAATGTATCATGAGGCGTTATAAACATGATTGTTGTAGCCTTTTTAGCTGATATAGGCCTGTATTAATCAGAAACAGGAAAACAAACAAGCCAGTATTTAGTAGCACAGAATCTTTTTTGAGAAAAATAAAATATGCACTTTTTAAAACGCCTGTTTTGAAGCAGCAGTAGCGCACTCCCACAAATGTGTCAAAGGGCTTAACCATCTTTTAAGAAATTAATATTATAGGAAATTTCAAAGAGGCACAGGCTGAGTCGCGAAAATAAAGCAATGCTTGGAGAATACATTCTGCTCTTAATGTGAACATTTTACATCTCTAGGGTGTTGTGCATCCTGGGCCACATACCATGAAACAAAATTAATGCCTGTCAGAGTCAATGAGACCATTTCTTCCAACATGGATGAACTTTGGCTTAGGCTATATTTCAGTACAGAATGTGACAACAGATAAAAATACAAGAGACTATTCAGATATCTAATGTCTATTCCCGCTTTTATCAGTACTCTATTGTATGGTCTGAGGCAACTCATACCCTCATTATGTTTTATTTTTCCCAACATGTAAACATTTCTTCGAGTGGGGAATGTAAGGCAGAACAAAACCACAAATAAGTGTAGAGACTCATGTGGTAACTTCCCTTTGAACTGGGTTATTTGCAGATAAAACTACCATAGACAGTGATCAAAGGATGAGCATCTTGAATTTCCAATGCTGAATAAGAACCAGCTTGCAAATAAAATCCTTGTCATCCATTAAGTATCTCTTGCAGATATGGTCAATTTATGATGTTGCTCAGTCTAACCTCCATTCCAATATCTCCCTCTCAGACTCCCAAAATGCATTTAGCTCCCAGACATGACATAAATAATACACAAAAACCACCTTCATAACATTGGTAACATTGTTAATTAAACATTAGTTTCTAACCATATAGAACACAACCAAACCTGTACTAAAGATGCAAGTAATAAAGTAGGACTCTTCATGACAGTATCATATTGCTGTCCTTAAAATCATAAATCTATATAATAATTTTTATCCTGTTACTTACAATATGAGCAAATAAGAAAGCAAGATTTTACACATTCACATTTTAGTGGTGTTCTTCATAAAACTTACAAAAACTTAACAACAAAAATCTGCTTTCATGATAATATATACTGTGAAAAATACTCAACCTTTGCTAATGGATATAGCCAAATTTATCCCACATGAGGAAGCTATAATAGAGAGGCAATAAAACCACGACTGTGCAAATATTCCTGTCAGAAGCTGGGTAGATATTTGTGCAGACACATAATATACATCTCTTATAGTTAGGCAAAAAATGGTGCTCAGGTATTTGAAAGAAAAATGTAAACACCTGACCAAAAAAAAACCCCAACCAACAACCCAAATAAAATACAACAAAGCAAAACAAAAAACCACAAGCCAACACCAAGAAAACCAAACATACACAAGAATTTACTGACTGAATAAGCAACATAGTTTCTTAATATCATAGCCTCTCAGTGTTTTGCCCATCCAAAGAGATTCCTTTCTTAAAATGACTGTGGCTTTGCCCAGTATCTTGATACTTGTATCATTTTCAATAGGCAGATAAACTGAAGGATGATGATTCCAGTTTGTGTTCAAATTGCCTGATACAAGATACAAATTTTGAACACAGCCTTTGTGTTCATAAAATACTTTCAAAGAAACCACAGGAAAACAGACAGTTTAAAAATAATTCATGCATGCAATACTGGTTTTAAAAGAATATAAATTTCAGAACCATTTTACAAAACCCAGCAGACTTTTTTTTTCCCTTTAGGAAGTTGTATTTTAAATATGGAACCCATAAGCTGGATAACAATATTTCCTTTTAAGACACAGGGAAAGAAAATATGATGCCCAAAAATCCAGTACTACACATAGTATCTCTGACCCATAGTAACACCAACTATTTTCTAGCTACGAGAAAGATATTGCTAAATCTTTGGAAAGATAGTCACATTCTGCTTCTCATAACTTCTTCCATGATTTCATTCTAATCTTGTTAGATAGGCCTAACTGAGAACAGAATTTTAACTATCAGTTTCAATTTAGTTAGATTTACCATAGGTAAAGAAACCTCTCCATAAGAAATCTCTCCCTATTTATTGCCAAACCCATACACCAAATATTACTGTCTGCTCTAGAGACCAAGCACTAATCACATAGAGTAATTGCCAGTTACGTTTATATATACCTATACCTATACTTAAGAAACATTCGAAGTGTAGTGAAGCATGTGAACTATTTTACTCATTCTACTCTCCAGTAACAATAAACTGTATATAATGCATGGATAAAGCCCATTTTTTACTATATTTTTTTCTTCATAAAAATCTGATAAAGGCTGATAAGCACATGTCCCTTCCAGCATCCCTTCTGGTTTTTTAGTGTTTTGTTGGTTTTTTTTTTCTGTAGGACAAATGTGCTAAAGATACAGCAGTGCATGGGCAGCCTCAAAGAGACATGCACTTTTATTCAGATATGCAACATAAAAAAAAAAAATCATTTTCAGATGCCTTCAGTGAGAATTACAGAAGTCCTGATTTTCAGAAGTGCTGGGCACTGGCCAGTACAGCTAAGGTCAGCTGAAGTATGTATAAACTAGAGAACCATGCAAACACCTCCTGCTTCCTGCTGTCACCACCTCCCATTCACATCAGATTTGCAAGAGGGACAGAACTGCAAAAAAACAAAAACAAAAACAAAACAAACAAAAAAAAACACAAAAAAAACCACACAAAAAAAAAAACCACCAAAAAAAACTTAGTCAATTGCCAGAGCGGAAGTTTAAATGGATGCATTGACATGTGCAAATGGACAACTTTTAAATTGTGATTGATCTCTCCTATATGTCTGTGTGCCCTCACAGGATCAGCACTAATGCACTGTTAACAAGTGTTCCATCAACTGATTTTAAGCTTACTGAGACACTGGATTAAAAAGATTCAGACAAGAGTCCTGACTTTGTACATCTTCCTATACAAATGTAAAAAAATTGTTCAGGACTCAAGCGTTATAGGTGGCCCATTTCCTTAACTAATTATAAACTTTGGGTTTGTTTTGTTTTTATTGTCCCAAGCTGATTTTCTGACACTTCTTCCTTCACTAGTCTTTATAATTAGAAAGAAATCTCCATCTTAGAAAACTGTCTGCTTGCATCCACAAAATGAATCAATGAGAACTTTTGTATTATAATTATTTTACTATAAATAACAGCTAAAATCTTTATGAATCACAACAGCTGAAAACAGCAGTGAGGTCTAAAACAAAATAACAGGTGCTTCATAAGAGCTCTGCTCTATTCAGCTGCCTTTCACACGTGAACATAGGCAGCACCATTCGCATGTTTTGGGATTGAGTGGGTAGACAGGCAATCACACACAACAGATGCTAGGAGACAGTTTACTGTCAAAGCAGTATTTCGCAAACAATATTAAGGTCTATACAAAAGGTGTTCAAATTTACAATTGCCAATATCAAAAAGTCAATGAAAAAAAATTCAAAACCTCACAACGGTCCAGTTAATCAATGACAAAAATCATCTTCGTCACTTCAAGAGTCAATTAAATCAAAAGTATCTGGTAGCACTGAAAAGAATCTCCTACTGCAGAAACACACTTACTGGTATCAGATTTAAGTATGGAGATTCATACTGAGCAAGGCAGATACAGAACAAAAGCTCAAAACCTAGGGGTCATATTTTGACAGAAAGAGCTGAATAACTCCAAAAGCTTTAGCTTTGCAAGCACTAAAAAAGGAACCTGATCTCAGAACATTTCTTGGGGTTAGGGACACACAGTCCTAAATAAGAAGCTTTTGGCAGATTCAGTCTGGAAGAACAACTCTTCTGTTTTTTTAATCTCTCCCTGTACACATAAGCCCAATTATACATAGCCCTTTGTGAGCAAGGCTCTTTTGCTGCAAGAAAAGCTCCATTGTGGCTTCCAATTTACTCCTAACTTACCTACCCAGTCAGCACAGCACAAGATGGCAGCTTCAAGCAGCCAGATCTCTCTCTCTCTTTTTGCGTCACCAAGAGAAAGTGGAACCTCTCCTGCAGAAATGTACTGCCCTACAGCATTGCTCTGAGCCATCTAAGCAAATCATTTCAGCCAGAGAAATAAAGCTCTTAAGCATTGCAACAAACAACATTTCACACAGAGAGGAAACTGGCTGAAAACAACAGTGTGAGCATTTGAGATAGCGCCAGTTTGTGCAGCAGAGAAAAAAGAGAAAAATGCATCCAACTACCCCAGGAAAAGATACGAGAATAAAGGATGGAGTGTGGGAAAGGTGCCCTAAATGGGATGAAACTGACAGGCACAACTTGAATATGAGAAAGCATTGTGGTGTAGCAGTTGGTTATTCACGCTAAGATAAAGAGCACATAAAATATAAGCAAACTAATGCAAGTATTTTCCTCAAAATCATACTTACTGTACTAATGTTGCTTAGAAACTGACAACTAGCCTTATATTAATGTTTCATTCTGAGTAAAGCAACTGTTTTCCTAAATAAAAGTATTTGCCTCTACAAGGCCCTGCTCATAAACATTCTTCATTTTCAAACTTCTTTTGATGTCTACGTTTTCTGACGAGCAGTTCAGTCTCATGGAAGATCCTGATTTTCCATATTGTTCTAGCATCAGAAATACTATTTCAAAATGAATCCTTATATTAGAAGGTCACACTAGAGAGAAGAATAGCTGTTTGCTAGTTTTGCACAGACAATGCCACAGAAAAAAAATCTGCGCAGACAGCAGACAAAAGCACTTACTCTGTTTTCATTGTCTCATAATATATTCCTTCTACGCAGAAAGTAGCTCAGAAATTCTTCTTGATTCTGGTCTGACATTTGAATCATATGGTTTAGCACTAATTAAATCTCCCTACATGTCAATGACTTCATCACATAGCCACATTGCTCCTGTGTGATGATGACACGTTTCTTATTCATGCATTTTTTTCCTTCTCACTCAATCTGTTTTAATCATGTCTTTTTTGAACATATAGTTAGCAGATTTCTTCTAATGTTGCTACTTTCAGGGAAATTTTAACTGGACGAAGTAGGATAACTTTGGTTCCTGGTTAGTCATTACAATTATTGCTCCATAACTACTTTCATTTAATTCACTTTCCCCTTTAATACCGTTTGCGTTAAAGAGCTGTTCTAGCCAGGCAATACTTACAAACTACAATGCACCAGATTAGTTTAGCTGATGCTGTTTTTAGCATTCCACTGTCAAGCTTCTCACTTTCATCTAGTGTAGATTTCACTGTTGATATCTAAAAAAGTCATAGTGAGTGGAGGGTTTGGAGGCAATTAGAGCCATCTAAGACTGAAAGTCTTTTTACTGCTCTGGTAACACTAGCATTCTGATACGTTGTTCTTGCAGCCTTTAAAGAAAAAACCCCCAAAGAATGTTAAAATCTTCCATCAAAATTGGATAGCTTCAGGCATACCTTAAAAATCAAAACTGATGGTGTTCTGTGAAGGAGTATCTTACATTTCACACCCACACCCACTCTTGATAGCCAAAACAGAGAATCATGATTCTTACCTTATTTATATGCAAAAGAGCATTATACATTCAAGAAAGGCTTTTGGTAAAATGAATCCAAATTTCTGTATATTTTTAAAATATGTTCATTTGGATTACTGTCACCTATTCTGAATGTTCCATGTAACCTGAATAATTAACATACATCTGTGTGTGTATAAATATATGGATAGCAATACAAAATTAATAATGGAGTGCCAGCATTTCACTGAAATAGTCTTTGCTTTTCCTTCATTATATTTTTCTTATAATTACACACATAAAAGCAATTTCACAAAAAAATAATAATGATGGGACCATATTTTTTTTTTTTATTTTTCCTATACTTATCTTTATCCTTGTTAGTAGCCTTCTGTGTAGTATTACTCTGATGTTGATATTGTCATGTGTCAGATCTCACTGTGATCACATGGATCCACAGTTGTCTCCTCCCTTCATCTAGGTCATACATTTATTCATTCCAGCTAGTGGTGGCCAGGTAGTTATGTTGGAGAAGTTGTGTTTCAAGATATTTTCTATTTAGGAAAAGAGATATATATTTCTTTCAATAGTGTAAAAACCATTCTAACAGCACAGAGTTCAGGAATTTCTACCCACTGGTGGTTCACAGATACAAATCAGAAATATTTCTAAATCCAACACAACTAATAAACATTTCTGCAGTGCCCCAGAGAGTTTTTATTACACAAAGAGAAAATATAGTCTATGTTGTTTATAGAAATGCTGGCCTACAGAAATATAAGTTCTACTCTTAATGCTTCTAGTAAATGTAAGCTGTTCTCTGAACACCTTTTTTCATTGCATGAATAAATAGCTTTCTGCCTTTCATTGTGAGGCAAGAGTAACTTAACTAAAACACATGCAGCAATATATTTTTATTATTACTAGAAGCAAATAAGAAGACTAGAAATAATTATTTAAGTTGACATTGTCTCCCTTCCCTTCAGGCTTAGTTTCTTCTCTGTAGGTCTAATACAGGGCAGCAAGGTTGCTGGCAAATTCTGAACATGTATAAACACAGTTTCACACCTCTTTCAAATTGCAAGACTTCCTTGCATCTCCCAGCCCTCTGTATAACCATGCTGCAAGAAGAAATATTAAAATGTATTGTTTAAAAGGCAGTACAAAGGATGAACTTGACCAGAAAAAAAGAGTCTCTCTGCTATCATGGGAAATTTGATGAACAGAAGTTCTAACATTCCCAAGAATATTCCATGTCTGTTGCTCTTAGACACAAATTAACATGGACACTGAAATCAAAACTAAATGGATTAAAAAAGAAAAAAGTCAAACTAAAAAAAAGAAAAATGTCAAACTAAAACAAAAACCAACAAAAAGCAAAAACCCCAGTCAATGTTAAACCACAGGATTAGAGAAAAACTTGACTACAATCTCACTCTGCACTTATGAAAATAATTATTAATTATAAACCATGTCTCATGGCATCCCTAACCAACATAGCCTTGTTGGAACAAATCTGCATGCTAGATGAATTTCTAAGGTGAACAGAAGCATTTTGGGCTGTATGTATCTTCTTCCTCTCCTTTAACAAAATATCCCAACTCACTCTAGGTAATCTTATGCAGTGCATAAAATTACCATCTCCAGTGGGTCTGCTTCACACTTCATGAGACATACTAACAAGGCAGGAAGATTCACACAAAAGCCCTTAAAACTCACAAGACAGATTTCCAACTGATGTGAAATGTCACAGCTCCATTGACTTCAGATAGAGCTATGCCACTGTATCCTAGCTGAGGATGTGGCCTGCAAGGCTTTACCTATCCAGCAGGCTAACTTATCATTCAGACAAAGCATTAACGTCATCCGTTAGGTTTGCTCTGAAGAGTATATGGAAATTTCAGCCTGCAAGCCAGCAGGAACGGCATGTTTTTACAAGCATGAATTCATAGCAGAGCTGCTGAAATGAAGCATTCTGTTTGGAACAGATTCCTCCATCAGAAATGATACCACTTGGAACGTGCTGCAAAAACAGCTCCTCAGAGGAGGACAGACCAAAGAGGTAAGAGGCAGTGCAAGAAATACAGGACAAAAAAAAAATGAGCATTTTCAGAGAGACCTTTTTTCTCAAGAAGTATCAGACATAAAAAGGAAAATGGATTAACTGTCAGAACACCACTGTAAACATAAAAGGGTAAGAAATGCAGCCTTATGGAAGTTAAGGCATTGGGAAAGTATATGCTGGGGCTACATAAACAGCACATTTAAAGCATAGTTGTCAATCAAAAAAAAATCCCATTCAAAGATAAAATATTTCTATCTAATATTGTTCTTAATAATGCCTGAAATTATCTAAGAGCAATTTCAGGCAAAGATTCATGGAAGAAAAAAAAAAAAAAAACCAAAACATTTTTCTCAATGTTTTATGCATGTTGTGGTACAACTTGCTTAGCTGTTCTCCATGTGTAGTCAGTTTGGCACTCAACTCATGAACCTTCCCTTATTTAGCTAACAGGAGACTAAGATGTGATGAAGTCTACAAATGTTTCAAGGTGTAGGTATCTTTAGAGAGAATATATGATAACTGAGAGGCAGTGCTGGGCAATGAAGAAATTACTACACTGGCCATTATATTTAGAATCTGAATTATTAGTAAGAATTTAACTATGAGAGGAGAGACACCCTGGATTGTAGTATCAGAAGGAAAACCTTGCCTGCTTTAAAGATGAAACTATTTACATTCCTGAAAAGGTGGTTATAGTAAGAGTCCTGGAACTGTATCAGATTTGCTACTGTTTGATAGTTTTCTGTTTCAAGGGAAGGAAATTGATGATCCCAAAATGATACCTACTGTATAGGAATCAGAAAAAGGGCTGGAAGCTGAAAGCCAAATAGGTCCTACAGACTTGATATCATAGGTTCAAGAAGTCAAGGACGCTACTTTGTCCATTTAATTCATTTCACTACTTGCATTTTCATAGTGAGATCCATGCCTTTACAAAGAGCGTAGTGTTAGGAACTCTGAACATCCCAGGCAAACTGGAGCTGATCAAAATCTCAAATTTCCTATTTTGTGTTAAACACAGACTTTACTAGATGATTTGTTGTGCCCTGGAATGAAAGGGAAGGAACTTTAAAATACACATCTGCACAAAATGCTTAACTGTGTCAATTCTCTATTCCCTAAATGAGACAAAATGTGCCACCTTTGATGACTGAGCATTCATCAGATTGTGCAGAGCCTGCTGCTGTAGTTTCAAGAGCTGATGCTACGCGAGAGCCAAAGTTCCCATCAGAATTCTTCCAAATGTTTCCATGGCTTACGCAGGGGAGCTGGAAATAGAGTCAGAGCTCCAAGGACTTTCAGGCTTCTGGCATTTCTGCATGATGCTGCAGAAATGCATAACACCTGGCCCTTGCAGCCCAAATTGTAGGGCTGCTTCAGTATTGCTGTTCCAAGAAACCCAGCAGCTCGCCAGGTGAATTTGTTAGAAAGTGGACTGGTTTCCCATAGATGCAAATGCGATTCTGTTGGGACTACAGAAACTAGACAAAATGTTCCGATTTCATCTATTCAGCATTTTTTAAAGAAACACTGCTTGTTCTTGAATTCTTGACTCTCTGTAGCTTATTTCACCTGAACAGTAAATTCCTTTAAGAATATTTGTGAATTCCAGGGTAAATATAAAACAAATATTAAACACAAAAAGACAACTAGAAGAATACGTATAGGTATATGGAATACAGATTGATACAGGTAGCCTCATCTCTAACACCACTGATGCTTCACACACAATTTCTATAATCATAGAATACCTCGGTAGACATTTATCTGCTTTATAACTCATACAGGTTTGCTTTGAGCTCTGCACTCTTAACTATGACTAATTAAGATAATTGAGTGATTTGAATTTAATGTGGAATTTGGTACTTCTCTGTAAGTGCATTTGGGTTTACTTGGCAATAAGTTAGTCAAATATTTAAAATTAATAATTTAGAATAATGTATATCTCCCTAATTTCAAGTAAATTGCTTACAAATACAATTGTTTCAATTAAAGTACAGGAATTGAGCCTAACAAAAGATTTATGAAGGCTGATCTTTAACCTGTTTTGATCCTTTGTCCAAAGCTATCATAACTCACATTTATCCTCAACCATGGGTTAAGCTTGGTTTCTACCCATGACCAGTATAACGTTCCTCTAACGTAATATGGCAAAATCAGAAATGTCTGACGAGTAAGATGCAGGGACTTACAACATGTCCAGCACCTTAAATTTAAGGCTAAAATTCTGCAAAAATGCATAAAGGGAATTCTCCAGGGGATTTGGAACATGAGATCAGACAAGATACCCATAACATCACTTCTGGAATTAAAATCTTATGGCAGACACTTTTGCCCACTCAGGGATGCTTTCAGGCATCTGGCCTATTCAAGACCAAACAGTTCTTTATAACAGTGCTAGCTTTTTTCTTCCAGTCATGTCAGATTTTTAACTGATGTTGCTTAAATCCATATGGAATCTTATTTTCAGAAAGATATTACCAAATCATTTATCTCAATCTTGTGTGTAATGGAATACATAGTAGCATATCAATATATGCAATTCTTTGCTTAAACTAATTATTAACACAATTAGTTACTCAGGTAGCATAGTTTCTTCATTTTCTTCAATCAATTTCTAAATTAATTTACTTTACTCAAATGAACAAGTTAGATATAAATAAAAAATATTCAATTTACACTTTCTATAGCAGCTGTCTTCATTTCTATTTTTAAAAATGGCAGAGAAGACTAACTGAATCAAGTCAGGCACATCTCTCTCATAATTTTTCTAAGGCTCAAACCGGTGAGCAAATTGGCTACCTGTTTGAAACCCTAGGAGAGAATGACCACAAAATAAGGGACACAGGATGAAGATGTAAGGATTCATGAAGGAAACACTGAGACATGCAAAATGAGATGGAGAGCCCATCAGAGGTCTCAGGAAAACACAAGATCTTTTGCCATTGTGTACTGCAATTACTCTATATACTTTACAAATAACAAGTTCAGTTTCTTCATTCACAGTAATTTAAAACTAATGCCTAGAAGAATAAAATTATTTCTTGTGCTTGCATGTCAAACAATAAAGATGTCCCAACACTGAAATTTATCCGAGTCTTAAGAGATTCTTACCGCAGTGCTATGGTGTAGAGTCCTCATTATAAAGTAAGAGACCATTTGCAAGTGAACTTCGCATCCAGAATAAGGCTTGCATTTCAAATGAAAGCATATTTTGGTAGTGTTTTCATCAGAAAATGTCTTAAACTTAACACAAACTTAACACAAACACAAACTTAAATATAAGCCAAAAAGATCATATCACAAATATTTCACTCCTGCAGTATTTTACTTTTGTAAATTAGTCAAATATTAATTGCCTTTCTCTTACTCTCATTCTTTAGGCAAAGCAAGAGAATAATGGAATGACTTATAATAATTCGACTGGCATATGAATACAAATGGATAGACTTCTTCCCAAACCAAAGCAAGAGCAGGAGACTGAATGGGTCATAAATAATTTTACCTGTTCCATATTCTATGACACTAAATCCGAGTAGCTCAGAATGAGCTGGCTGCAGCTGCCTCTTATGAAACTGCAATATATTTGGTAATTTAGGTCAAAATATCTTCAGGCACAGATTAAATCCAAACACAGGGATATATATCATTTAAGTTTGTCTTTAATCTTTCATATTGCTTCCATGCTTCCATATTATTGCAATGAAAGAATTTGGAGCCTGTCTGTATAATACCTGTGAAAGACCTTGAAAAAGCCACAATAATAGGAAATTTTATGCCTCAATATTAACTATAAATCAAGGCACAGAAGGAAGAGACATTTTCCAGTATTAAGAAGTGGGCACAAAAGCATGACTTAAGCAGGAACGAAATGAAGAGGACAAAAGTTATAATGGTGCTCCATAATCATCACAGCTGTGCAATAATTTGATTTTCCTTACAATGACACTATTTAGACATGCCCTGAATATTGAAGATTGAGAATAGTACATAATTATTGATTAGTTATAAACCATTTGTGTTTTATCTGACAATAATTATCATACATTTGCACTAATTAATTCATCCATCATATTTTATTACTGGAACTGAAAGGTAACTAGCACAAAACAGCAGAAAGGGCAACTGAGAAGAAAAGTAGGAGGCCCTGTAAAGCAATAACATTATTTGCAATATAATACTACAGTGGTGCACTTTGATTTTCTTATTTTTATAGCAAATAGGGGGAAAATTATTTTCTAGGTAAAATTTACTTGAAATTACTAATAAATTGCTCTCTAAAGCATGGTGAAGTGAAATTCGGCAAATATGCTGATGAGATGGATATTGACCTTAGCTTAGTCTTAATGCTAATTTTTTATGAAGGTCTGTGAAATTATTAGTCATTTTGGAATACCTATTAGGAATCATACAGAAGATTGTAATTTTGGGGATAGAAGTTCCTACACTACACAACTCATACAACAACAGCATATTGAAAACTTTATAAAACGAAGCTGTATAATTTTCTGTGAACGGAAGTTTTTTTTCCCTAAATAGATATAAGAAAGCTTGCATTTTTACTAATGGATGGTTTCATCAGCTAGTGATACAATCATTGTGCTGCACTGATATAAAAACACTGTGCAACACTGCATGGTGCAGGTCGCCCTAAGCCAGAGTCAAATGAGATAGACACTAGAGAAGTAGACACACATCAGCATGGCATTGCTACTAAGCCTTATCAAGAGACACAATACACTAAATTGCAATACTAATGTGGCTCTATTTCCAAAATCTGAGCTTGTAGCTAAGGGATACTGTTACATTGCATAGAAGTGCAAACTGGCCTATAGCCATGCTGAAGATACATGTGCCGCTCCACTATACCTTGTGAATACACTTAAAATGGATCAAACAAGGTAGTGATAAAAAAATTAGAAGGTATATAGAAGTATTTGAACTTTTACTCTCTGAATATATTTGTAATATGATGGAAAGACATATGCAAAGAGCAGTCTGCTCTTCCAGGGGGCCAGACACCCATTCCTTAGGAGCCATTCATAGATGACAGTAAAATTAGATATTGCTCTGTTGAATCTCTATTGAACTCTGTGTGGTGTAGACAAGCCAAGGGCAGGCAATGACATGAAAGTTTATGAGCTAAGTGTCATGCCGGAAGCATGATGAGTGTGATAAATAGCTTGCAGGGGGCAATCCAGAGCTCCTTCATGGGATACCAATGGAGATGTGGCTAGCAGAGCCATGCCCTTGCCGTTATTAATCATATTCAACACACATGTAATATTTAATCTATATCTTGCTTCTCTGGTAGGTTTCAGATTGTTTTTGAAACATGAAAGACTGTAAAAATGTACAGTGCAGTTCCTGTACAGTACATTCATGTTACTGACTGGCAGTTAAAAGAAGCTCCAAAATTATGTTTATTTTGCCAAATACATGCTTTGTTTATTTCACTAATGAATGTAATGCCTTTTGATATACTATAGTAAATTGTACATGACTTGTTATGAGAGAGAAATGCTGACTGAACTGGAAGACCCTGCTTTACCAAAATACAGGAAAGGCAACTTCAGACCACTGAGCCTGGTGACTTATGACTGCTCAGTGAGAGCTTTTGGCAGTGAGAAAAACTGGAAAAATAAGTTTCAGTTTATCAAAGTCACACGGTACTAGCAAATATTTTCCTACTTTTATATCAACTTTATTCTCAGCACATCTGTCGGGCAGATTGTGGTGTTCTTAAGCAGAGGAGAGCAAACAAATGACAAAAATTTTGTATAAAACCTTAACGCTCCAGAAACAGTGAGCAGTTCTTTTCATACTTAAATTTGATCTTTAGGGAGCAATAGGATAAACTCTCACAGAACAGCCTGATATCAACAAACAGAACTCTTGAATAAATGGAATTTTGAAGATAAGATTCACAGAAAAGCAGGAAATCATAGAGCAAAATGCTACTGAATAAATATCAAAACACTTGATATAGCCTCAGAGCAATATACATCACGACAATTTGCACTTCTATTTTTTTTTCCATGTTTTTGGCAGCTTCACCTGATTTAAACAGATTCCAAAAATTGTTTTAAGTCCCAGAGTTTGGTTTAATCATTTTGTATTTAGGATATTCAAAGGAATATTTATAGTATTTATGGTATCACATTTATTGTGACTGATGATATACTAGTATTTTCTTAAGCACACACAAACAAGGCAGTGATGAATAGAATGCTTCAATAAAACAAGAAATGTGACTTAATCATCTGTTTCAGCCCTTAAGTTGTGCATCATGCTGCACATCCTTTACATACATTCACCTCCCCCATTGCCATTTTTCTCCCTATTGAATTAGTCCTGACAAAAATACCCATCCAATACCTGAAGCCCCTTCATGCTACTGTGATTTCTCTTTCTCCTCCTCAGGCAGCTCCTCCTTCTCTGTCCCTGATTCCCACTCACCAAACATTCCTCTTACTTTCAGCTCCACTGCTAATGATTCCTCCTGAAAATCTGCTGACATTCCTGCTTTATATCTAGGCATCAGAACACTGATCACCCTCTTGAGGGACAGTCAAAGCAGTCGTCCTACACAAATTTCCCAGGTAAGCAGGATACTAAGTCCAGGAAGCATTACATGCCTTTTATACAGGGTGATTTAGGAATTCACTGGTATCAAAGACAGTATTTAGCTTATCACCTGGACCTGATTTGGTACAGGCTTTATCTTCATGTGCAGTACAAGATGTAGATAATGTATTAACGGCCCTGTAACTAGGAAAAAATCCCCAAATGGAAGAGAGCTTCTTCCAATAGAGTTAAAAGCTCTGGTGTGGGGGTGGGGAGTTTGGGGGGGTAGTATCATATTAGCTTTTGAGGTCTGCTTAACATATTGAAATAAAGGTGCTGTTGTTTCCAGTCACTATCTTTTCAATAGTATGAAAAGCATATATGGCTACAATTCTTTCCTTCATTCATTCATTTTTGATTTTCACACTGGCAACCGTTGTAGCAACATTTAGTGAACACATGAAACACAGTTCACTAAAGTAGGTACCCAGAGGTTCTACTTTCTAAGCTCTTGGTTAAAGTATGTAGATTTCCCTCTTGTTTATTTTTATATCTTGGGAATAGGCTTGCTTCATCACCCCATCATAACAATATAAAAAGAATACGTAAGGCAGAATAACTGTTATCATTGTAATATTTCCTGTATTTGCAGATACTCTAGTTTTGTAGCAAGACGATATCCAGTGTAATGGATATCTTTCTTATAATATATTATAAGAAATGTATCTTTCTTATAATATATTTCTGTTCCAGAATATTACCAACACAATTCAGCAAAGTGTCTGATAAAAGGGTTTTGCAAATTCTTCAGAACTGTTATCAGTCCCCTCGGAGCTGATATTTTCTGCCCCTCTTTTCACCATGCGAGAAAGAACCAGCAGGTCGCCTACATTTCTACACAAATAAATCACCCTGCTGTAGAGGGTTAATGACAATCAAAGCACATTTTAGCATGACAGATAAATACATTCTTCCTTTGTGTTGTTATAATCAGGAAGTTGATTATCAATAGCACTAGGACCACTGAAGAGCACTTACCTGATATTAGCTGGGTAAAGTTAAAATATAGACAGCCATTACCGATTATTTTTCATCAGACACCCTGACAATAACTAAAAGATAAGTAGTAATTTTATTTTTGCCTCAAAACTGTGCCTATATAAAATAGAACCCTGTTGTGTTAAATGAACATGTAAACAACTATAGGTGTACAACATGACAAAGCAGCACAGTAATAGGAGGTGTATCGTATTATTGCATTCATTTTTGCATGTGAACACAGTACAAAAGAGACTAATTGATTCACACATAATCAAACAAGAAATTTCTGACAGTCCTTCCCTAAAAGGGAGTCTAATTGAGCCATAATTACAAGCCATCTCAGACACAACTGAAAGTTAACACGCGTCATCCTCTAAATTAACTCTCACAGTGCTGTCCTGAGCTGTAAAAAAAACCCCAACAAACTGGATTTGGCTGTCTGGAGTGAGTGAATTACATCTTCTGTTGACCCTCCAGCAACCTTCATTTCTCTTGTTAGATTCCCTGACACAACACTTTCAGAGAAACTGCTGTATATACAAATTTAATAAGTGAAAAATTTAAAACTGGCGATTTGTTTGGTTTTTTGTTGACTTAGGGATAATCTAATTGGAAGCTGTTGACATATTGTAAATTGGGTCAGAATGTTTAAGCCATTACTAATTAATCAATAATAGTTGATGACTTGTTTGATGGTTAAATGTCAAGAGAAAAAGGCCAATTGAGTTTAATGTTATATCAGTTGGTGTTAACTATATTAGCAAAATGTTTGCTGCTGAAAACTATAATTAACAAGTAAACAATAACCTGCTTTCAAAGGAAAAATACTACAGCTGACATATCTGAGACAGAATGAGAACAAGGGAATATGTCCAGTCTTACAAATTAAATAACTCTGATGCAATATAGGTAAGTTTTACAACTCTGCAGTAGAGAATTTCTCTCCATACCTATCAAAGCATGATTACCGTAGATTAAAAAAAAACCCCACACCACCAACATTAAATTATCTTTTCATTTTCCTTCTATTTTTGATAATACACAACATATCACTGTTTATAAATGGTGCGACTAACCTAGTACAAAATCATAAAATCATAGAATTGTCTAGGTTGGAAGGGACCTTTAAGATCCTCTAGTCCAACCAGCAACCTAACTTTGATAATAAACTGTTGTTAAACCATGTCACTAAACACTATGTCAACCCATCTTTTAAATACCTCCAGGGATGATGCCTCAACCACTTCCGTGGGCAGCCCATTCCAATGTTTAATAATCCTTCCAGTGTAAAAATTTCTCTTAATATCCAATCTGAACCTCTCTTGGCGCAACTTCAGACCGTTACCTCTTGTCCTACCACCTGTGAATAGGGAGAAGAAACCAACCCCCTCCTCTCTACAACCTCCTTTCAGGTAGCTGTAGAGGACAATGATGACTCCCCTCATCCTTCTCTTCTCCAAACTAAACAGGCCCAGTTCCCTAAGCCTCTTCTCATATGTCTTGTTCTCTACACCCCTCACCAGCTTAGTAGCTCTCCTCTGGACATGCTCCAGCATTTCAACCATAGAATCATAAAATCATTCAGGTTGGAAAAGACCCTTGGGATCATCGGGTCCAACCATCAACCCTACTCTACAAAGTTCTCCCCTACACTATAAACACCAACACCACACCTAAACGACTCTTAAACTCATTCAGGGATGGGGACTCAACCACCCTGGGCAGCCTATTCCAGGGTCTGACTACTCTTTCTGTGAAAAATTCTTTCCTAATGTTCAGTCTAAACCTACCCTGTTGCAGCTTAAAGCCATTCCCTCTTGTTCTATTATTAATTACTCGTGAGAAGAGACCAGCACCAGCCTCTCGACAATGCCCTTTCAAGTAGTTGTAGAGAGAAATGAGGTCTCCCCTCAGCCTCTTCTTTCTCAAACTAAACAGTCCTTCAATCGGTCTTCATAAGATTTGTTCTCCAGGCCCCTCACTAGCTTTGTTGTCCTCCTCTGCCCTCACTCCAGCACCTTGACATCTCTCTTGTGTTGAGGTGCCCAGAACTAGACACAATACTCAAGGTGTGGCCTCACCAATGCTGAGTACAGGGGGACAATCACCTCCCTGCTTCTGCTGGTCACACTGTTTCTTATACAAGCCAGGATGCCATTAGCCTTCTTGGCCACCTGGGCACACTGCTGGCTCATATTCAGCTGCTTGTCAACTAGAACCCCCATGTCATTTTCTGCCAGGAAGATCTCCAGCCACACTTCCCCCAGCCTGTAGTGATGCATAGGGTTGATGTGGCCCAAGTGCAGGACCTGGCATTTGGCCTTATTAAAGCTCATACAGTTACCATTGGCCCATCAATCCGATCTATCCAAGTCCCCCTGTAGACCTTCCCTGCCCTCATGCAGGTCAACACTCCCACCTCACTTGGTGTCACCTGCAAACTTACTGATGGTACACTTTATATCCTTGTTGAGATCATCAATAAAGACATTAAACAGAAATGTCCTTCTTGTAGCAAGGGGCCCAGAACTGAACATAGTACTCAAGGTGAGGCCTCTTCGGTACTGAGTACAGAGGTGCGATCACTTCCCTAAACCTGCCATTCGCGCTGTTCCTGATACAATGATGGAGAAAGGCTTGGTGAGCTCTCCCGCCAGCTCTGAGTACTCTTGGGTGAAATCCATCTGACCCCATAGACTTATGCGTGTCTAGGTATCAGGTACTGAAGCAGATCATTACCTACTTCCTCCTGATTATGGGAGGGGTTGTTCNGCCCAGAACTGAACATAGTACTCAAGGTGAGGCCTCTTCGGTACTGAGTACAGAGGTGCGATCACTTCCCTAAACCTGCCATTCGCGCTGTTCCTGATACAATGATGGAGAAAGGCTTGGTGAGCTCTCCCGCCAGCTCTGAGTACTCTTGGGTGAAATCCATCTGACCCCATAGACTTATGCGTGTCTAGGTATCAGGTACTGAAGCAGATCATTACCTACTTCCTCCTGATTATGGGAGGGGTTGTTCTGCTCTCCTTTCTTATCTTCCAGAGCTCAGGAAGCTAAACACCCTGGGGGTAGCTGGTCTGACTATTGAAGACGAGGCAAAGAAAGCATTAAGCACCTCAGCCTTCTCCTTGCCCTTGGTTGCAATATTCCCCCCTGTATCCAGTAAGGAATGGAGATTCTCCCTGGCTCTCTTTTTGTTGATGTATTTACAAAAACTTTTTTTGTTCTCTCGTACATTAAAAGCCAAGTTAAGTTCCAGCTGGAGTTTTGCCTTCCTAATTTTCTTTCTGTTTAAGCTAACAAGATCTCTGCACTCCTGAGTTTCTTGTCCCTTCTTCCAAAGGTGGTAAATCCTCTTTTTTTTTCCTAAATCCCATCAAAAGCTCCTTGTTTGTCCAGGCTGGCCATTTTCCCTGTCCTTTATTCTTGCAACACACGGGGACAGCCTGCTCCTAGGCCTTTAAGATTGCCTACTTGAAGAATGTCCAGACTTCCTGGAACCCTTTGTCCTTCAGGATTATCACCCAAAGGATTCTCTCAACCAGTGTTCTGAACAGGCCAAAGTCCACCCACCGGAAGTCCAAGGTGGAGGTTTTGCTAACCCCTTTCCTTATATCATGAAGAATTGAAAACAATAACCTCTTCTATAGAAAATCCTCTAATAGAGGTTCAGTCACAAGGGATCTGCATTGAATATTTTTATGATGAGTAAATTTACCAGCAGTATGATTTGGGACAGTACTTAAAAACTCCATAATTGTATGAACACTAGGCTTTGCCACTATCTTCACTGTGTCCACAGAAACCAAAATATGCACATATTAACGTGCACTGCAAAGATAACTAAGCCACTCTTATCTTAACATTATTTCTTTGGCTGCATATAAGAAGAGTAAGATCGGTAATAAAAAAACGTAAAGTTGTTCGGAATGCTTGTATAACAAAAGTTAACATTATTCAACTTGGAGAAAAAAAAAGAACAGATCTTGCAAAGTATTGCCAATGATTTATCAGACCTTACTAGGCTTCTGATCCAATGACTGATTCAGAATCCAACCTCTTCTCACATACACAGTTGATGAAAAACATGACAATGCAGCACACACAGCATAAGGATGAGGCCAGCTCAATCTTTGCCTTTCAACTGCTTTTCTCACAACAGTCCACTTTTGTTCCCTTTCCCTAGGTAACTGTGTGCAGGATTCTTTATGTGTGTATCTTTAGAACTTGCCTGTAAATTGAAGCAATTCAGTAGCATATTGTGGAAAATAATGTCTTTACCATCTTCTCACCCAGGGTCATTCAGTAATTACTTTCCCTGGGGATTAAAACTCAAAGTACTTTGGAGAAAACTAATCATACCTTTGTCCTGAGACATGGGGAAGTGCTGTCCAGCAGCAACCCAGTCTGCTCTTTTGCTTTCAATAAGGTGAGTATGGATTTATTTTAATGCAACTGCAACCATTCAGGCCCTCAGATCCATTAACAATTAAGAAACAATCATTCAGTGTGCACCCAGCATAAAATTCTTCAGACAGAGAGAACAAGAACGCTGGTATTTTACTAGAGTTGCAAAGTCAGGCCTACTATAAATACCCCTGTCAAATAAATTGTTATTGGAAAAATACTATATTCAAAGAGGAATTGAATACTAGTTATCCTGCTTGTAAGCCTGAATTTTTAAGATGTAATTTCATGAAACCTCAAAACATTTTACAAAGTGAGGCTTTAAGGAATTCAATTTGACTTATACCTGACTTTGATCAGTCAGCACACTGATGGTGATTGCCTCCATTGTTATGCTACCTTCCCATCTGACTGTCTTCTGAACTAAATGTAGTCTAAACATCCAACCTCCAAAGCTACCTTTTTATTACAGAATTAAATAGAATATTCATGTTTAATTGCACATAAATTTGATCATCTACACTCCATGAGGGATTATGAAATAATCACTTCTCTTTTCCTAGGCCTCGGGGGGTGGAAAAAAGAAAACCCACAAAGTTTGCAAATTCCATTTGGCACATGCTAAGAATATTCTAACAGATGCAGAGCACTCTCAGGTTTGCAGTAACTGCAGTATGCGTGGAGTGGGCTGCAGTATCAGGCTTCATAGACAAATGACAATTATCAGCAGCTTTGCAACTGCCCTTTCTGGCCCAGTTCTGTGGTGAAAAGTACACAGATATATTGTATGGAAAAATATAGCTACATACTAATGTGTGTATACATAATGAATATTCTTAATGAATACTAGCATCTGGGTTAAGTTCACTGAAATTACAAAAAAGTAGTTCTCCATCATTCTAACTACATGACAATGCTGGAAAATATTAAAGAAATGTCCAGTTTAGCATGTTCTGGGGACTAGAAACAGGAGGCTTCATTTTCCTTTAAGACATCTGGTTTTCACCATGTCAAAAACAGGTTTCCAAAAGGAAGGAATTTTTTTAGTCTCATAAAATAGTTCTTTTATTCTTTGACAAGGTGGGGTTATGAAAATATAAATGGTATTTTAATATAATCAGATCATATATTTCAACTAGTGAATTTGCCTTACCTAGAAATAAATAAAAAAGTGACTCAAATATTTCTATTGTGGCAGGTTAAAAGGAGCTTTTTATCTTTTTAGGAAAGTATTATTACAAGAGCAATAAAATATTCCTTCAAGTAGAGGTTTAACCAAATTGAACTTTATAACAAGCTTTTTATTTAATACTTCTTTTGTAGCATCTAGTAGATTTTACTGAGATTTAGCTGGTTATTTAATGGATAAAGGGTTGCTTTACACAACTTACATACTACGAGAAAGTGCAGTTATTGACTGTGCCATTGCAAATTTATTATCCTGTTAAAAGTTAATGTTGTGATTGCTCCTGGGCCATTGCTTTTTTGAAGCTAATATAGGCCAATGGTGTAATTAACTGTGTGCAATTCAAAGAAGCCCAAGAGAATTCTTAGAGCTCCAGGATTACAGGCATATGTTTGTCAACAAACTGGAGATGGAAGTATAGAGTTAAGTAATCTGATATATCTGGGAGCAAAAATATTTATATGCAATAAAATAGTAGAGAAATAGGATGGATTTTTCTTATCTCATCAGTACCTTGTAGGTAAGGCAAAATCAAGAGTACGTGCAGTACCATCTTGAGGGCAAGATTATTTTGAAGATGCCACCATAAAAAAAGGGAAAATGTTAAAAATTAATAGAACTTCATTTTACCGGTCTCCAGCTGCCTTTGTCACAGCTTCATTTGGAATCAGTACTTTCAGAGTTGACACTAGAGGAGGAAACATTCTCTTGCCTGGTAGTAGTAGAACCTCACCCAGCTTTTCAGAATAGAAAAAAAGGCAATATTATGCTCAAGAATGGTTGAGAAAGGGTAGTGTTCCTATGCATGTATAGAGATTTCACTTAGTAGTCTCAACTCGGTTTTGAGGATACTCAAAATTAAATAGTGAAATAGTTTTCAGCAAAAATTTATCTAGTCAGATATAACACAGAAATACATCATTAAAAACACTATCAGCAATTATTTTGTCTGTCTTAGCAATTTGCCAGTTACTTAAGAAATTGTGTAACATATTCAGCCTAACTTTGGGTCACAGAAGCATATTGTAATACTGAAATTGTCTAAACAAGGAAAAAAGCTTTGCAAATTTAGCTGAGGTTCATCTGCCAGGAGTAAAACATAAAAGCAGGCAGATAAATAGGTTTTCCAGCAAAAATTCAGATGCAGTCAAACATCCTTTGCAGTTCAGATGTCTAACTTACATGAAAAGTACAAGCTTTCAGGATTTTACCTTACTCCAATTAATTTAGGTTACCATGTTTTTTTCACCCATGACTCAGACGCAGAAAAACATTTTGTTCCACAGACAAGTAATGTAGACTTCCTTCCCTCTGCCCCTAGTTACTCAAATGACTAGACGTTCAACCATCTGGGGAGGTGGGTATTTTCTATCAGGTACAGTTCTGACAACAGGAATCTCATTTCACCATGAAGTATAAATTTAAGAAAATAGGATTATGGAAATGAGTACATACTCAGCAGTCTGATTAAGGTATACAGAACCTGGACTAAATTTTATAACAGATTCTCTTAAAAAATATGTAACCTTTAAAATTTATACCTTTGTGATGTTTATTTTTTTTGGTTTGCTTAAATATTTCTTAAAGTATGTGTTTCTGTGAGTGTTTTTACAACAATGAGGAATTCCATATCTTCCTTTACCTCTCTAGGGCCAGGCATAGATTTGCCAGGGGTTCAGGACAGCTGTGTGAGGATGCATTAAGCTCTCATACAATTCTAAAACAGTAGCACAGCTCCCTTTTGCACATCCCTGGCACCAAGAACTACATTTTTAACATCACTGACAATGGTTAAGTCTCTATTGCAGGATGAACTGTTTAAATAACATTGCACAAAACCGGGATTTTATTTGGAATCTTTGAACTATTCCACTTATAAATAGAGGGCTGGCACTAATTAATTAAATGAGTATGTACAGAGTTGTAGTAAGTGCAAGTGTAGCATAACATACCAACACACTGCAGGATATCCTTCTGACTTTGTCCTTGCGTTGTAAGAGCATATTCCAGAGTGGATTTCTTTTTGGAGACTCTGACAAGGAGGTCAACCAAGCCCACTTACTATTCTAAAACATGTCTTTACAAATACATTTATGCTGGCAGGTTCAGCCTTGCTGAATCCCATGCTTGAATCATATTAAATCATTTCAAACATAAGAAGCCATTATCAGGAGTATGTCTGCTTGCTGTTCAGTCTAGCCCCACATAACAGCAGACAGGCATTCAGTGTTTAATCAGAGGATGCTTATTAAGCTGCACGTTTGTGCTGCTTCTAGGGAAAATATAAAAATAGAAACATAGCTGTCAGTCAAGATGCTTATTTTAATACTGCCACTCTTAGTTTGAAAAAGTTAGAAGCAGCTGAGTTTATATACATAGACTATGCATATTCACTATATTTCTCTACTTTATTAACCTTTTGCATTACACCAAGTTCAGTCTAAACTTCTATACTGTGCAATTTAGCTACATTTTTCCTTGTCAACACTTACAGTGTCTTCAGTAATCTTGTCCACATAATATTTCACCCTATTGATTACTCTTGTTAAGAGAGAAAGGTTGGGATGGTTTGTTTGGGGTTTTGTAGTTGTTGTTGTTGTTTTTTTCCCCTAAGCATTTCTTAATGGTAAATTAATTCAGAATTGGAATGTATTGGGTTTTATGCAGCAGTATCAGAGAATAGGAATAGCTGAGCTCTACACTTTGTTTTTTGACTTTGATGAGAGGAGAGAGGATATTTGTCACTTGAATTAACAAACACAAGGTAAATGGGCTGAGGGAAAAAGTGGGAGAAGATCTGGTGTAGACAGCCATGAGATGATACGAGACAAGTCAGTTGATGTGAATTAGCTTGCTTCCCTTTTTCTGTTTCCACCATAAAAAGGATCAAGAAACTAGTCATGACTGAGCCATAACTTGTTCTGTGGTTTGCACCTGAGTAACTGTAATTATCTGCTGTCACACCTCCCCACCAGGCAGATTGCAAGACTGCAGATTAAGCCCCAGGGTGAGATGATCTGCACTTCAGTGGATACAAGCTCACTGTACCTGAATATTCCAGCTAGCAGTGTGGAAGAACAGCCACCAAATCACAGAAGCTTGAAAAGGAAAAAGAAAAACAAAAGAAAAAATAAATCCAATTTTTTAAATAATTAGGCAGGGGGGAGTTTACAACATATGCTTAAACTAAATGACATTTACAATATGCCAAAATTAACCTCTGAGGACAACAGAGCCGGTCAGCTATTTTCCAATAAAATAATTTTTAATAGAATAATTCATTTAATAGAAAAAGTTTTAATGATATTTTTATTGAAAGTAGTTCTTTGGATTCAGAATGGAATGTCTGGTCTAACAAGGAGAAATACTAAATGCAAAAGAGGAATTAGATCAGTTTTAAAGGGAATCCTAAGAGATGGAGAAAGCCTAGTATCAGGACTATATTCAGTCCTGTTTAACCTCAGGACTTGAACTCTGGTTTCTTATAGCAGATGAGTGGAGCTGACTAGAAAGAGAAATCCTCTGTGGCACAATGTTCAGCCAGCTATGAAATGGCTCTGACAGGATCAATGCTACCTACCTCACAGAATAAGTAACCTCCTAGTCCCAAGTATTTCTGTCTCAAGGGGAGCTTTTTATGGAATTTGGAATGGAGTCAAGTTCACCCTTGAACACATCAGGAAAAAAAGTTTTTAAATATCAGAAATATTCACAGAATGGGAAAATCATTCAGCTCTATCCTTATTAAGAAACAAAATCATTCAGCTCTATCCTTATTAAGAAACAGTTTCTATTTTATCACAAATGTTTACATAAAGCAAATGCAAAGATAAATTTCAGTTTTAATAAAGGTTACCAAAAAATCCCCATAGGTGGGGCCAAAAGTCTGATTTACAGCTCTTCTTGTATTTGATGAAAATATTTTAATTAATTTATTGTGATAAAAAAAAACCACCTTGAATTGATCAAAACTAGCCTAAATAAGTTGTAAAATGTTCTAAGAGAACATGAACTTAAATTTAGCTGAAGAAAGAAAACATAACATGATTCACATTGGGTAAATTTCTTGTTCACTCTCAGACTGACATATCTAAAAATCACTTAAGACACTGCTTTGATAACATCCATATATCCATCGTGTACTAGTGCCAAATAGAAAACAGAAGTATTGTAGGAGCACTGTTATAGCTATCTCTTTGAATCCTTTGTTTGCTTACTTTATCTGAGCCTCAATACATCGAACACAAATGGGAAAACATCCTAATAAGGGATAAACAGGAGAAGCCACAGTGCCAGCTGGCATGAAGAGGGTGCAAATTTCATTTTCATTCCAGACAACTGAGAAGAGGAGGATACATCTTAATAGTTAGACATGCTCGTAAACCCATACACTTTTACACAAATCCACAAGTGCTGAATTATTGCACAATTCAACATAAAGAATAGATAAGTTTTAAATGGTTCATTGCTCTATTGAAGATAACAGAACGGTCTTTCATTCAAAATTTCACCCCGTAGTGCAAAACCAAAACGTTATTAGCTATGAAAGGGCAAGAACTACTAATTCATAAAACCCGCTCTCTTTTTAAAATGAGATTTCTGATGACCAAAGAAATGAGATTAGAGACAAGTCCCAAAATAAATATTCTTTCTTCTTCAACAGTTAAACTATAGAATCATAGAATCCTTCAGGTTGGAAGAAACCCTTGGGATCATCGAGTCTAACCAAACTATATTAGAACGCAGATTAAAGTGATAAGCAGTTCTTACTAAAACAGATGTTCACTATTTATTTTCTCTTCTGTTGCTGGAAAATCACTTCCTCTGGTCTTGCCATTCTGCTCTTTGCATGTAAAGACACCACTACATCCCCATATTCTCGTATACATTAATTTTTTATCGAGTGTTGAGCATGTCCAGTTAGGTGCTGAAAATCAAACTGTTAGTTGAATGTGTTCCAACCAACTGACTAAAATTAAGGATCAAACACAACAAAAAGAATCAAAGTTTCTTCAGCAGCATAATTTTTGAATCCTGATTTCCCATGGTTTTTCTCTTTGCAAGTTCTCTCCTATCTAACCATATGCTTGAGCTCTTGCTTCTAATTTTCCTTCCTGAGAAAACTAGGGTAAAAACATAAAGCTCAATGATGATATGAAGACAGATTTGCATAGGAACTTAAGATCATCCAGTGGGATATCTGCACAGATCTCTCATGTGAACATAGGAGCTATATACTTTCCCTGGACCTTGCCCCAAAGGAAATTTTCCACTCACAAACAGCACCTTCATCTAGAGCACAACCATTTAATTTTAGATATCATACTGTAATCCCTCCTTCAGAGAAAATGCCTAAATTCCATTCTAGCCCTCTACTATCAGCACTGATATAGAGTGGCCCCATCATGACTACAGAGATACAGCTTGGAAGAAAATAAGCAAAACATGCATAAGGAGGAGGTATGAAGGAGCTAAGGAGGAAATAGGAATAAATGAAAAAAAAAAAAAAGAAAAAAAGAAAAANAAAAAAAGAAAAAAAGAAAAAAAAAAACCCTTAATACCAAGGGATCTGAACCAGAATAATTCCAAAATATGGAAACAATTTTCCTTCTCCTTTAATAAAGATTTTTCTCCCATGTTCCTATTTCTAAATCACAGTAATTCCATGCTTGTAGTTAAAAGCCAACAGCTATATAGAAGATTTTTTTTTTTTCATAGAGTGGTAAACAGTTGCTTAATTGGACACCCAAAAAGCATTTTTGTCTTCCTTTTCATTAAACAGCAGTTGTATTTACCAGAAATCTTAAAACAACGGATGTCTACCAGAGTACTAGAATCAATATATTTCTTAAATACTGTTTTCTCATAAAAGCATTTTCATTTGATCTTCTTTCTTTTCAGTACAGACAAGTTGCTTCTAAGCAACTGAATTGGGATCTACACATTTCACTCAATTTTAGCTACCCAGGCTTGACTGCTTGCTGCTCCAAGTCAACATATACTAAATAGGATTATTTTTTAAAATAAAATATACAAGATAATTGCTATAGTTTACACAAGGCATTCTTTTCTTTATTGAAACTGTAAATAGCATTGTACTTTCCAATAGTAAGATTTCAATCCATTTTCAGTTAACCACTACAAGAAGACTATATTCTAAAGACTTTTGACTAGCCTAGAAATGCATCACTGTTGCATTAAATCCATCAGTGTGTCCATCACAGTGGTTCAATAACTAAACCACTAGTTGTAGAATTTGATTCTAGGCCAAGACAGCTTTTATCTAAAAGTAACACAAAGTTTCTTACTGTTATGGCTGTGGGAGGAAAACCTGAATCTCTTGCTGAGATGACAACCCAATATAAGAGCAGATTAAAGGATAATAGTTTGGGTTCCTTTTACTTCATATGCTCGAGTGCTTGGATTGGCCACGATGCACTCAGGAGGTTTATGGTTCAAGAATGATGAAAGATCAATGCTGAAAGAACAGAAGCTAGATTCAAAATATGTTTGGATCAAGATGACATTCATTGGTAAAGATCCATGTGCAAAGTAGCAAAATACACGGAAAAAAATAAAACTTCAAAAACGTAAAAGGCAGTTTTATACTGTAAAGTTAGAGCACAATAAGAAACAAAAGTACTGATTTTCTCTACATTTTTCTAGTGTGAATGAATGCACTCTGAACTTAAGTATATTCTATGTATCTCATTAGTGCAAAGAAATAGGTAAATCAGAGAAGCCAGTGAATGGCAAAATTTATAGATATGCAACTTAGACTTAATTATAAAGGATAATTAAAAGAAGCAAATACACACATATAACATGGCAACATACTTATAAGTAGAACAGGAAAGTGAGAGAGGAAGAAGATTGTTTACAAATATTTTAAAGCACCAGGAAAGAAGAGTAATTAGGGGTTAGAAGAAATAAAGGAGAATATGTTTGTGATGGATATAATGAAACACTTTTGAACAAAAATTCTCTTTAGCTTTTGAGTGGTGCCCAATACACTTAGCTCTCCCTTTTAATCAAAAAATACCCTGGACAAATACTATGAAGACGTATACTGGTAAACCATCAGTGCTAGCAGGAGTGACTGAACAGGACTGCTTCACCTCTAATTTCTACAAGGACTGAAGCTTTTGATGGGTAGAAGTCACCTGAAAAGTACTGAATAAACCTATGTGCATGATTAAGCCAGTAGCAACAGAGCCATATGTACGTAGAGGGGAAAAAAAATAAAATATGAAGATAAAGTAATCACCCTTCATATGATAGGAAATGACAGGAATACATAACATGGGAAACAGATGATCTATTCCAAATAAATTCCACTAAGTGAGAAATGGTCCTATAGAAGCAAGTAGCAGTATCCCACCTTCTGTGTCAACCTATACGAAAGGGGACTTCCTGTCTTAATTTCAGATTTGACATATTTTTCCTCTTATGAGCAAAACCAGCAGCAATTAGGTATCACATATCAAAAAACTGCAGAGATATTAATGACCAACTTATAAAGCAAAAGAAAACTCAAACCTCTGTTGTTATCAGTGAAGTCACCACTATCCACACCAATTGAGAATCAGAATCGAGGGTGGGTTTTGGTTTTTTTTTTATTTTTTTCTTACTGTTACAGTCACATGAATTTTGCCACATTTTCTAGGGAAGAAGGGAAAATTATAGACTCTGGAAAGGGAGGGGGCAAAAAGCACCATACTTAACACTGCAAGAGAGCTAATTAGTGGATGGACTTTATTTGAGAATAAATCTGTCAACAATGTTAACTTACAACACAAACATCATTCAAGTGGGCTTAAGAGTTAAAAGTAAGCAGCTAAGAAAATATTGAGGGTAGATACCTCGCTCATCTCTGAAGAATGACTCATGTTCAAAAGATGCTAATATTTTCACTTTTAATTAGTTGCCATTTTGATGTCAGCCTCTAGATAGCATGAAAGAGGATAGAGCATTGATGGGTACATATGACAAAATCCAAGGCTTCACCTTTCCTTCCAGATTTCCTAATCATCTTTGTTACTTTCAGAACAGTGGGTGAGATTCAAGAAAGTTACAAGCTCAAAAAATCCCCAGTCTCCCTCAGTACAAGACTTTTTTCCTCTTTACAGCTGCAGTGAGGTTGTTGCCTAAATAGCAATTTAGGCTCTAGGGAATAAGCACCACAGTAAGCCTTGCTTGTAAGGGAACACAGAGTCCCTAAGGTATGCCCCATAGGCTTAGAGAAGAAACACAAGGCTGCAAGCTGCCAGTGTTAATATTTGAGACTCTGTTGTTTTTTTCCCAGGAAATGAGGTAAGTCAAGGAGAAAAAACATCTGTCTGAGGCAAGAACACACACACATATTTAAGTGCTTTTTGAGGGTGAAGAGTGAAAGAGAGGAGTTCTTTCCTTTTGACTTTTTTAAGCTCTCCGTGGGTCTGTATACTGTTCAAGCTATTAAAAGAGAGACTGAGAAATATAGCAATCAACAGCATCAGCTAAAGGTGACAAACAGAGCACAAGGTACTGGAGAGACACGCTGTGAAGATGGTGACTGGGCAGTGATCAATTGCATTTGGAGATTAAGACAGACAGAAGGAGCAAAAAGAGGAATTGATCCAGTCTACTACATCTACAGGTATAGGCACCTGGAGCAGGTAGCATGTGACAGACAAGGGTTTAGTCTGTCAATAATTCATACTGCTTCACTGAATAACTTTTAGCTAGAGTCAGTCTTGAACACACCAGTATTGACACATGTTGCATGGTAGAGTTTTACTAAAACCTGGCACCTCCAGTCAAGAACAATTCAAAGCACACTACTCAGGATCCAGTCACCTTAGTCCTTTCTGCTGGATGAGTTTTAGGCCAAACTAAAAGGGAATTTAAAATATTGGTTTTGACAGAAAAAAATAAGAGAGAAACACTTCCAAAACTAGACAGAAAGAGGAAATCAAAACGAATCTTTCTCCCTTAAGTGCATCATTCAATCCAGCTCTCTACTGTTGAAAATGCTACCCCCACATTTGGCCAGTGCCTTGTGCGATTTACTAATGAATTCAGTTGATTATAAAGGCCTGGAATCTGAGTGGGAAGAATGATCTAAGATATCTGAAAGCAAAGGCTGCAATTGTGAGATGCTTCCTAGGCCAAGGGAAAAGAAGGATGCTATTCACAGCCCGGATGGTACACAGCAGCTAAGAGAAACATCCTGTATTACTGAAATGTCACTAATAGGCTAGTACTTAGAAGTGAATAGGGGTCAGCTCAATCCAATTTTTCCAAACCCTAGACATTGAACTGTACCAAGTGTAAAATTAAATATAAAAAAATGGGATTTTAATACATATACTAGGAAGAGCACAGAAATAAACGACCCCCCAAAGTCTCCCATAGGTGAGCAATGAACATCACAATAAACTGATTTTATTTGTAAAATAAACCTAATTTTTTAATAAATGCTTTACTGCATTTACTTGAGTTCCTAGATTTGTCTATTAACTCAGTATAGCCATTCTCAGGAGAAAAGATTTGTCCCTCAAGCAAAATGATGTCACTATTGTCAATTAATATTCCATTAATTTATTTCAGATCTTCTAAGTAACATTTAATTTAATTGGTACTTTATTTATTGTGATAGCTTTTGGTATGCAAGGTCAAGCGTTTGATTAATTGCATCTTCACCACTGAAGATGGAAATAAAAACTGGTGTTGGCTATTATAACAAAATCCATATAGGTAACAGCAGAGTCTTTACTGAATTACAGAAAAAATAAACGTAGTATTTACCAAAACTCAGGCAATTATTAAATCCCTCACAAAGGTTCCAAATTATCCTTCCACACAAATACTCACATATTTTGAGATAACAGGTTGGTTCAAGGAGGCACACACACTTAAGTCCTGGTGACATTCATTCCTGACTTTTTTAAACAGCTTCAGTCATTTCTGCAAGAAGGTGTCATTGCAGTATGAATTGTCTTTCAAACCATATGACTCTCTTCCTCCTGGCTGCTGACAAAGACTCTGGTAAATTTTGTGACCCTAACGTGAGACATTACATGACGTGCATCTAAATTTGGCTTCTCAGAGAAACTGTTTCAAACTGTCTCTAAATCATCTGTCCACTGCTACTGCTGCTTCTTCTCCCTGTGTCTTCTAAGTCTGAAGCTGATCCATGGTTATTAATCTAGAACATGTTTGGTACCCTGCATTTACTTAGTCTATATTATACAACTTCTCCCAGATAAGCACACAAGTCATTAATTTGGTACAGGAAAGTTCGTACTATGTTGAGCCTCAGGTTCCTCCTATTATGAAACAGGCCACTTGGCTGCTCTAGTGAAGTCTCTGGCAATAATTCACAGAGAAAGTAGAAATGATTCAGCATTCACCAGAGCCCTAAACGTTTCAGAAATTTGTTTTCCAAAGGAATTGCTGGTACCCTGACAGCTATACTTAGGCTTTATACAATGCCTACAGATAAGTACACTTCCAACCTCATTACAGTGCTATCAACAGAAGCCAAGCATTTAAAATGTTTTATGCATTGGCTGAATCATATTTTATTTTAGAAAGAGCGGGTAAGATTTCATCACAAATAGGCTAGACATTAAACAAATCAACAACTTTGTTCTTTTCTGTAAGATCAAAGCAAGTATCAATTGCTATATTCCACTGCTACCTACCAATAATTACTGAAATTAAACAGGTTTATTCCTCACTTTCATTTTTAGTGATCATTCACCATTTCATTAGTTTCAAATGCAAAAACTTGTTTAAGCCATGATGCCTGTCAAAACAAGAGATGGTAACAGCAAGCCCTTGCCCTTAGACGAGCACAGCAGGTTTTCAGCTCCTCAAAAATAACAGCAGATGCAATAAAAACTACTTGTGGTTGTTCATGCAGTATGGTACATAAATCTTAAAACGTTCCATGTCATAGTCAATCCATAATGAATTATCCCTGCCTCATTAAGTTTCAGATGTTTTTACTACAACGCAGGAATTCTATATCTTCCTTTATCTCTCTAGGGTCAGGCATAGATTTGCCAGGGGTTCAGGACAGCTGTGTGAGGATGCATTAAGCTCTCATACAATTCTAAAACTGTAGCACAGCTCCCTTTTGCACATCCCTGGCACCAAGAATTACAGTTACTCTGATCATTTTGGGTGTTCATCTACAGTTTTCCTAAGGCCAACATAATTTGCTAATTATCACCCTTCTCCAAATCAGACCTATCTAAATTGTCACCTTCTTACCATTTCACATTTCTAATGTGCTCTTAAATAAAAATATACGTAACTATTAGATTCTTATCAACTGTAGCATTGTCTCCACTAATATGTTTCCACTCACTTTATTTTCAGGAACATACTTTTAGGGCCAGACTTTTTTAAAAAAGTCTCTCCTACAAAAATTTTCTCTGAACAGAACAAGGTTGTTCCTAAAGTAATTTAGTGTCTGTGTGTGCAAAAAGGAAAATAATGGACAGGAATCTTACAAGTTTAAATAATTACACCTGAAGACAAAAATTAGCCTGTCATGTACAGAATGAAATTGTTTAAATGCATTTTTGCAAGTTGCACTCTGATAAGGGAGACAGACTTTTAAAGGATGGAATTCATTCTTACATTCCACCTGAAAAGTATGTTTTAATTCAAAATTAGAACTTTTATAGAGAAGTAATGGAGTATTTCTTTCTGATAAGCCCCTTCACAGTACAGGGATCAGAATGCAAATTACAGTTATTTGCTCTAAGTGGTTTCCATTAGAATGGCATTAATATGAAACCTTTTTTTTTTTTCCATTTCATCAAGACATTTCACAGTATTTCTGGTACCTTTAAGACATGGTATATTAATTTAACAAAATTATATATAATCTTGGGTGTATTACGTATGCTTCATTTACGTTTTGCAGCCTTCATTATCTTATTTTTCATGTTTGAACCTGTCAATTGATAACACAGCCACGTCTCCTTTCAGAAGATCAGGTTTCAGATCAGAAAAGCAAAGTCTAATTACAATAGTAATTTGTGAAAAATTGAGGGTTTTATTAAATAAAAAGATGACACAAGCCCTTGTGTTTAATAGTCCAAATCCTTGTAGGTAAAAGCTTTCCTTTTCTCTCTCTCCCTTCTTTTCTGTAGTTTAACCAGTAACACAAGTAATGGATAAATAATTAGGGGGGTTTTACCCTATTGTAAACAAAGGGTGTTAGCACAAAGGTGCTGTGGTATGAATGATTAGGAGCACCAAGACCACACATAGAAATTATTCAACATGTATAACAAGATTTTATCTGTAGCTTTTTCATAATGACTATTCAAAGCTACTCACACGTACTAGTGGTGAACAGTGGAACACCGCTCCACCAAAGGTAATCCAAAGGACATATACGATCATCGAAGCACATACTGCATCACCCCTTCTTAACAATCAAAAACTGTATTTTTACTAGCTTTTGTTTTAGCTGCAGCACCTGTGAAAATTACTTCAATCCCCATCCTACAAAGTATATTCTTTCTTACTTTTTACTTGACAATTCTGTGGCTGTGCAATGAAAATAGATACGTAATAGATCTGGAGTAACCTTTTTCTCTGTTTTGTTTCCTATTAAACCCAAATCTTTCCCATATCTGTTTTCATATATAGCTGCACGAACAACTGTACCAGCACAGCTCAGAAGGTCGAAACATGCATGGAGATATAAATTCTGTTAAAGCTGACATTCCTAAAGAACGAAGTCCTCATTAAATGACTCAGCCATGAGAAATGGTTCACATTACGGAACCCTTTACAGTCATGATATTCCCGGGCACTAGAAAGGTCATTTGGTAACCCCATGTCACTGAAGTGAGGTTCTTCACTTTTATCACACCACAGCATCAAGAGAGCATAAGAAGTGTTTTCTTACTCCTGTAATCTTTAATAGTATCCAAGGATGTGAAGCATCTGCAACCTGCAGAAAAAAAAAAAAAAATCAAGAAAAAAACGAAAATGAACAGGACACCCTCCAAGACCCAATTGGTGCCACTACAAAGGTTACACAAGCTTTTTGTCTTCCACAGTCAGCATACACATAACTTACTACATCAACAGAAAAAGCTAGGGGAAAGTCAGAAACAGAAAACACAGAATCAATGATTGGTTTTGTTATTTTTTGAACACATAAAAAAAGGGGAAGGTTTTTTGTCTTTCTCCACTGTAGCTGCAATCACTTCCACAATAACGTGCAGTGATCTGCACTAGTAAACACAGCACTTAACACTTCTGGATTAAATTAGTAAACAGAACTTTTTCAATTTATAGTGTTAAAATTTATATTCTCAACCCTCTGGCTTTCTAGAGAAGGTTAAGAACAGCCCAGTGGAAATTTCCAGCACACAGGCTCTGAATCACAGTCTTGGAAGTCTATATAGGACCCAGTAAAGCCTACAAATAAAGATTTTTATTATGCAGAACTCTTTAAAAAACACAACACAGGAGAAGAAGAAGAGATATCCAGTGACATATCTGTGGTAATTACCTGCCACAAAAAGTTGTGACAACTATCAGTGAATATGAAGAAAAAGCAGCAATAGTAACTGTTCCACTGGAAGAGGTGGACAAGCAATAGCACCATAGTATGAAGATAATGTCAAATGAAGTAAGAGTCTTGTGAAAACTGATGCTCTCTATCAAAAATGCAGCAAAATGAAAGTGGCAAGTGGGATGAAGGAAAAGCAGGAAGGAAAAACTGTTCAGAATGATGAGCAAGGAGCATGTTGTTAATTATTAAAGTGGAAATCCCTGCATTAGTGGCCACTATGGACAATTAACTACTGGTTTATTATTTATTTTAATTACATGTCCAGAAGGCAGTCCACATTAAAAAAAAACATCATTATATATAGTAACGTTAGGTTTCAAGGGGATTAGCTCTTTTATAACCTACGTATAACTAGTTTACAACAGCTGTCATGTGCTTTTAAGCATGTTGATTCTGTGGCTGCTGAGAAATTGGTTTCTTTTCATCAGTTGACTATTGATTTCCTATCAATCCAAACACTGTTTCACTATTTCTCTTATATGTTTTCCATTATGCTTTAAAATAAACTTACAAATATGGTATGCAAAAATGACATTTTTTTTTCAACTGATGAGATTACTAGCTAAAAGGAAGAGGCCCACATCATCTAGTCCTTTTTACAACAAATCTCCAGGAATCAAATCCCCCATTTCCCCTGCGTTTCCCAGGTTACTCACACCACTGTGGCCTGCACAAAAAAATCACCAAATCAGAAAATTAAACAGATAGCGCAAAGTAAAAAAATATGTCTGAGATTGTGAGTTTTGAGTTAAAACACTTTATCCCAAAATGTTTTCTATATCTGTATTTGCTTCAGTGAAAGAAGTGGTCATGCATTTCAGAGCAGAATGTGGCTCATAAATATT
This sequence comes from Nycticryphes semicollaris, assembly GCA_013400055.1. Lineage (NCBI taxonomy): Eukaryota > Metazoa > Chordata > Aves > Charadriiformes > Rostratulidae > Nycticryphes > Nycticryphes semicollaris. The sequence continues at coordinate 454,730 of VXBJ01001537.1, read as the reverse complement.
AAAACAAAAACAAATCAGTAAAACACAATCTTTGCAGTGTCTAATTCACCTCAGAGGAGCAGAGATCAGTACAAATCTCCATGGGGGGCAACAAAGTGAAAGAGCCCATCCTTCCACAATGAAGAGTTCCACTTGATCTCAATCAGCATCCATTGCTGGCCTTAGCATCTCAACTAGGCTTAAATCTCTTGATATACTATCTACACTACCGGGCTGTACTCATTCACACTAGCACCAATAGGCAGAGTGACAAAAGTCTCCAGCAGATGCAGTTAGGTCACAGGAGAGTCATGTTGTTTCAATAGCTTATTCCTCCACAAGTAACTTAGCTTAAAGTCCTCTGTTATTCTAGTCCTTCAGCGATGTGGTTCTGCTCCTGTGATCACCTCAACAAAATTTCCCTATGTCAGCATTGAGATGGATGGTATAAATGAAAGGAAAATAAATCAAATTTCTTATACTATATTTAAGAAGAATCAAAAAAAGCAACGTCAGCCAGCAGTCTCATGCAAACAAGTGCCATTCTAGATGTTACCATAAATTAATCTCAATTTATTTTTGGAATAAAGAAAACAAAGGTGCAGATGCAAAATCATGTCTGGAAAGCATACACTGAAAAGTAGGAAAGTGACAGAAAAACCACAGTTTTGCATTAAGATTGAAAAACTTGGAGCTTCATACAGGTACACAATTGCAAATTTCGAGAGAAGGAATGGGAGAAATTGATGCTATATTATGTAGCAGTCTTATGGCATTCCACAGAGATTCAGAACCTATTTATAGGCCAAAATCATTCAACTGTCTCAGAAAATTATATTTCTCTGCATTAGACTGGCCATCACTGAGAAGATTAAGGAAGAATACATCTGAAATACACACAAGTGTTTCTTGGGACAGAACTGAGATCATTAAAAAAAAAGTCATAAAAACAAGGTTTATCAACTAAGCTCTTGTACACGTCTGGTTAATGTTATATCCACACCTTTTTTTGAGTTAGACAAGCTCCTCAGCTAAATAATTGTTTGTTTATATAAAATAGGGCCATGTTAATTGGAGGTACTGCACAAGAGCAAATCCACAGATTTTCTTATGATACCTTACTTTTACTCCAATGATTTGCTGCTGCCAAAGAGGAAATTCATATTCCCAATCCTCCCAGGCCTGAACTGCCTTCTTTTTACTTTCCAACATCTCTGCTACTTGCCTGGCTTCTCAGTGAGCCCATTCAGCTAAATAACGATATATTTTTTATGTCTTTTTCTTCTAGCTTAGGAAGACTAGCAGGTTCTCCAAGGGGTTAGAGGAGTGCCAGAGCACACATAACAGATTAGGTTCACAGAAGCAGGACAGAAAAGAAGTCTAGCCCTATCCACAGTCATGGACTAATAGCCCCCTCTTGAAACTTCACCTGGGCTATGCTGCCCGGAGGCAAATGCAGTGAGACAATATTCAGGTAGAAGTCTCTATTCTAAATGAGAGAAGACCAGGTTCTATATCCAGCAAGCTGTTCTTCCTACTACAGACCCCTTCTACAGTGAGCGAGTCTGCCTTTGAATTATCATTCCTTTCTTCCTGAATTTAAGAAATGTATCCAGTAAAATCTTTACCAAAATAGTGCAGTTCTGCAAAAAGACTTGATCTTAATATATCAACAAGTTTCACTTCTCAGACATAATATATATGTTCAAAAAGTCATGGCTGGTTGTCTACAGGATTTTTGTTTCCTAATGTGGAGTAATTCATGAGGAAATACATGACAGCAATTAGCTGGAGAATATGTCATGCAGTACAACTAAAATAGCATTTCTATAAAAGACAGTAAATTTGACATTACTGTTAAACCCTGAAGTCCCACTAGTACCTGGCAATTGCTCTTTACAGGGAGGGTAAATGGATAATTACACAGGGTGGAATATCGCTATCTGCTAGACATAAATGTCCTATCATCATTACATTCTTCTGCTCACTTTGAAATAATTATGGTACTTAAGCATGTTGTTTTAGTACTTAATCCTTTTCCTGTTTTTCTGTCGCTGCTTCTTACTAAGCTGCCTCTAATAGCAATAACTGTACCATATGCTCCTCTAATTCTACACTCCTCTAAGCAAACTCTCTTGAATGACAGAGAAGCAAAGAGGCTCCAGTTATCCTTATTATACCAATCATGGGATGACACCCTTATAAGTTGGGAGGCAATCTAAATTAAGGGCTGTGTAATCGTCTGGGCTGAGCTGGTTGCAAAAGAGGATCATGAGCACTTTAATGAAGCTGGAAAATCAACCGGTGTTCTGTTGAAGGTTCCTAGAGAATGACTGACCATCTCACCTAGGCATTAAAAATACATCTCCTTCTAAGTCTTGCAAAAATGCTTGACATACTAAAAGCGGAAGTAGGGTTTAAGCAGGCTGAGTTGGGCTCTCCTTCTGGTTTGAAAAGAAAAAAAAACAGAAACATTTCTTTTTTACCGTGCTTTATCTAAGAAGGTTTCCACAAGAAACTAATTCCTTCCAGCTGAGATAATTATCAACAATAACATAACATAAGCTTTACTTCATAAATACATAAAAAAATATTAGTTACCCAGGAATGTGCTCAAAATACTGCTGCTAGAATGTGACTATTAACGGTTCTGATCTAGATTCACTAGTTTGTGTGAGTGACCCAAACATCCATCCATCCATCAGGAAGGACAGTACAAATACAGACTAATTCTCTCCCAGATAATTCTACCTACCTTAAAAGCAGACCTTAAATATAAACATGAGTGTGGTTCAAGTCAGAATCCAAAAACCATTAAGAAGAAAAAGTGGAAACATAAAAAAAAATTGAAACAGCTTCCCCACAGTGGGAAAATAATCCTTGGAGAAGTTTTGTATTCGGTTATCAGAAATACAGGAAAATTCCCAATCATAAAATAAGTGATCAACTGTATTGCCTAGTTCTATGTTCTACATGACAGAATCATAGAATACAATGATCACCTCAAAAAATAATCTACATCAGAGTTTTTCAACTGGTTTGATGGATGACATGACTTTTTTGGGGGGGGGAAAAGAGATCTATGGTCATAGGATATATCTCATGTTATCTGGAGGCTGAGAAAGTAAGGGGAAAAAAAATTGGTACTTTGCATATCAGTCCCTGTAATTCTATTGCTTTTATAAAAGCATACATTTTGTTATAATTTTCAAGACGTAGCAATCAGGTATTGACAACACTCAATAGCTTGATCCCTAGCACGTCATGTCATTAGCCATCTAGCCATTGTACTTCTTTGCATGCACAATTGACAACTTTTTGCAGTTCTACAGATCACTTTTTGAGGTATTACCATCCATTCATAGCACTTTCACAGTAACAACAAAATAGCCTGCTTCTGGTGGCTCTCTGCTCCCCTTTCTTCAAGAAAGACTGGTTTTACCTGTAATATTCCCATTAGACATGCTCTGTTCTCAGAAAGCTTCAAGGACAAAACAGTCTATCCCTTACGTATCCTAAACGTTTCCTGTCATATTAAATTTCCCTTTATGCAATCTGAGTCTATTCCTTCCCTGTCACAGAGCTGGACACTGGTACTTTACTCAAATTTATTTGCTTTAAATTTATTCAGTAAGATTTTTCTCTTTAAATACTCCTAGATTATCCTTCCAGATTTACTGGCAAAATTCCCATTCTCTTCAGGAATACAGTATCTGAATCCATGACAATAAAAAACACATTTTAATCCAATATTTCTTCTCTTCTATGACAAGCTTTCCAACAGAAAACCAGTTTAGTAAGTTGTCTGATCCATATGATATTCATCCAAGACATCTAAAGGAACTCAAAGGTGATATGTTTGTACAATTGACAACCTTTTCATTAAAACTGCCTATAAGTCACATTGAATGTAATGCCAAATTTTGAGAAGGTTCTCAAATGGTTACAGAGAACAGACCAGTCAGAAAGATTGGCAGCCTTAGTGGGAAAAGGGGTAGGAAATAATTAATATTTTGCACAATGGATATATGGACAAAGGTGATACACTGAAAGCACTAAGTTATTGGCAAAATTTTGTCTCACAAATACAGTGAAGGTATTTGAGTGAGTCTATAGGTGTAAAAGATCAAGATTATTGAATCAGCCTGGATTTCTGAAAGAATTTTAAAGAAATTAATACACATTATGAAATCTGGTCTTTCCAGGTAAATAACTTGTTAAGAAAACATGACATACTGTGGAAAAGTTATGATACTTTCCCTATTCTGACAGGAAGACTTATGTCTTTTCAAAGGCTTTCCTACAGATCCATTGGATCTCCAAATGCATTAAATTAAGCAAATATCACCTCCTCTTTATTTCAGAAACCAGTGGATTTTCACTTTTTAATAAGTTTACTTCTACAAAAATTCTTAGAAAACCTGATTTTTAAAAGACAAAAACACTTGGGGAAACTGATTTTTAAAAGATTCAGAGAAGACAGTAGCTCTTTTTCCTTAAGAATGCTTGTTATATAGAACTTGCATCATGAAAGAGGGACTTACCATCAAACATACTGATATAAATTAGTAGATGTTACAAATACCTTTCATACTAATTGCTAGTAAGCACAAGTCCCCAGTTTAAGAGAAACTGTTCAAGGATTAAAGGGGATCTTGCCTTCTGAATTGCTGATACAAATTCATTGCATTTTAATTTTCCTCTGAGCACACTCTCGCATTTCAGGTAGGGAATCAACAGTCTGCACATAACTCCAGTGTTTACCCAGTTGTCAAATTGTAAGGTTCCTTACATAAAAGGCAGTAAACAGCAAGTAATTTCATCACCTGCCTTATTCAACTGTAAGCACTTTATACTGCTATTATTTTTATAGGTCATGAAAATTAGAACCTCTTGGGACTTTGAGACATCTTATTTGAACCACTACATAAACCTTAGAATGATCAGGATCCACGTTTACTATTATAAAAGATGTGTGCATGTGCACAAGCAGATAGGTAACCTGCAGTTCATTTGTAAAGTGCAAGATATTTTTTAACTTCACATCATTACAATTTTTATTTTTCATCTTATTTTTATCTTATGTTTGTTCCATAACAGCCAAGAGGCCTCTAATAGCAATTCACGTAGTATTATTCATTTATATTAATAAAAGCCTGTATAATATGTAATGGCACATTGTAAGTCTATATTGTAATACACAAAAGTTATTAAAAGATCACAAATTTTTTTTTTTTTTAAACTTGCCATCAGGCAAATTTACTTATCTTCGTAACATCTGAGAATCTGAGATATGTTCTTTCTGAAAATTAAGGCATTTCTAAACAGTAGTTTATATTGGCAAGAATTTTTCTCCCCAGAGTCATCTCATTTGAATCCTTTCAGCAAACTTTGGAGGGAGTAGAACTGACTACCCAGAGAAGAATGTCAGCTCTGCTGCTTTCCTGATATATTGAAGAAGTAAAATACCTTATAATAAAAGTTCATTTTGCAGCTTGGTGTTTTTTTCCTTTTAGTTGTCACAGAAATAGATTTAATATAAATTACTAACATAACAGTACTGATAATTTTGAAAAGGTTATATGGAAATTGTACTAACATCAAAAGTCACATTTGGTGAACTTTATGACAGCTTTTGCTATGTTGTTGGCTGATTCAAAATTCCTTGCAGAATACCAATCATATACCTACATTTGTAGAATAAAACATGAATAAAATATGGAAGTTTGACATTAATAAATATTAATTTACAAGTCTTTCTTGAGTTTTATTCCATCTCTGGCAAGTTCTAAGTAAAATGTTAGTGGACTCACTTCACAAAGCTCTATTGACCTCTAATGATCATGATGAAATTTGTTTTTCGTAATGTTCTTTCACAGGTAGTTCATAACACTCTATGTTGAATAAGGTTACATTTAACATGTGAATCACCTTTATGATAGCTACATATAATTTTTATATAAATTAACTTGGTAAGGAAAGAAGGCATAAAAGTAGGGCTTAGTAATACAGTTTTAAAATTACAACTGTAGATGCAATTGGCAAGATTGAAATTATTTCAGTAAACTTCAAGATATTTTGTTATTAAAACTAATTGTGAGCAAAATGTGATCATGAGAATTGTTCCTATTCTAAATGCTGGTTACACTCTGAAAACTAAGAGGTTGAAAATTATTCATGACATGATAATGCAGGCACTACATGAACAATAAGAATCAAACAGGATGGACAAAAAGGCATGTATAAAAGTTTGAATACTGATAGAAAGTCCACCAGGGTGCAAAAAATACATAGAAAGTATTAATAAAGAAAACTTATCACTTTATAATGACTAGATACAGCAATGAATCTATAAACACACCTTTCTGTAGTATTGTTCTTAGGCAAAAACTAAACAGGATGTTGAAAAGGAGTATCTCTGGTTATAAAAAATTAACCTCAATGAAATATTCAAAATCTGGTAACACTGTATAAATATAACTATGTTAAAGGAAACCATTTTAGCTTTTAGGGTTTTTTTTTTTTTCCCCATAAAAGTCTTCCACCTTTACAAAAAAAAAATTAAAAAATAACAACAAAACAAGAAAAAAAAAGCTTTATTTGGAGTCAGGTTTTATCATAGCATTTGATACTATCGAAGATACAACATTTTCACACTTTTAGTTTCTTCAATTTGGTATTTGTGTTCCTGAACAAACTACACTATTTCTAGGTTTTGTTCTCACTTAGAAAAAGACTTATTTTTAGAATGTTGCAGTGTCCCATTAAATGTATATTCAGTTTTTTTTCTGAAACTATTCCTAGAAACAGATAAAATTTGGACTGTACTGATTTTTGTCACTTAGATCCATAAATCAGGTTCTGAGCCCAGTGCTAGGAATCTCAAAGGAACTGCAATCCAATAAGTACCCCTTTGGCAGAAATACTGAGTTAAGGTTGCAGATATATCCTTCTAATTTCTACTGAAAAGAATGAAGTTTAAAAAAAAATAATGGAAGAAGATTGGAAGAATCTACTGATTGTGTAGTAAAGAACGGATAAATAATTAATAAATTACATTGAAAATTCCTTGTTCTGCTACGTACCTTGTAAAGTAACAGGCAGATTTCCAGTTTATCTAGACATGGAACAAGGTCGCAAATACCTAAACTGAGAGGCTGGCAGTAGAAGTGATATAAGTATTGCACCTGCTACATTTTCTTCTGAGCAATAGTTAAACGATAGTCAATACGGTTAGCCTGCTCATCCTTCTTGGTTACCAACATACATTCTACATGATTTCAGACTTCTCACAAGTTATGGTAAAGTTTGTCAAAGAAAAAAAGGAATGGTGACAAGACTAAAATCTGAATTTTACTAGTTCAAAATACAAATTAAGGTGTAAGTGAAATAAAGTATTGTTTTTAAAAAAATGCAAAACTGAAGTGAAGTACTAAATCAATGTGCCCAATACAGAAGTCTGTTCTTAATGGAATCTTTCATAGGAACAAAAGCAGCTCTGGAAAAGGATTGACCTTAAAAATTAATTTTACTAAAATAAGCTAGCATTGGCTAGAGGCTATTTTTTTTTCTCAGCTTTCCATGAAGGTCAACCTCAGGCTGACAAATTAAACCCCACATAGCATAATAAAATTTCAAGATACAGGTCTTAAGAGGTCAGCTAGGGATAATATTAGTATGCTGACAAAATACAGTTTACAATAAGAAGGAAACAAAGATATCAAGATGTCAGAAAAGGATATTTAAGATTGTTAACTCTCTTTTTGACAAGAGACAGAAATTTCCACTGGAAAGTAAATAAATATTCATGAAAGTGTTTGAGCGAAGAGATGAGTTTCTCTGATTATGACAAATTTCCCATCCATATTATGATGAGGCTGTCATCCTGAATATGAGAAGGGAGGGGAAAAAATATGGATAGAGGTTTACTATCTCTGCAAGACAAGAGAATATTCATAAGAGCTTTTCATAACTCTAGGTGTTTCTAAAGCAGTAGTAACTCACTTTCTGCTTGGCTGTCAATAATGAAAGAGAAGCCTCTTTCCTTCCTTCTCTATCAAAAAAATGTTTAACAAAAATAAGGGATATTTTTATTCATATTATATATCCTTAGAAACAATAAAATAAAGCTGTAGAATTGTGTAAACTAAGGAGAATGTTACAAACTCAACAGAATTTTTGTATTTCCTTTTACTCCAATATTTTCAAACATTAGATACATCTAGTTTCTGAAAGAAAATCTAGTACAGGCATCCAATCTAAATTTCTTTCACAGTTCACATTTCCTCACAACAGATAGTCAGAAATTTCCTAGCAAAACAGGAAACAGAGTTTAGAATATTTTTAGTAGAAATTGCCTTCTTTACTAAAACGTAAGGTTAATACTCATTCACCCTCGGCTTTTTTCGTGAATTGAAAGCTGTTAAGAGCGATAGCCAGTTGAGTGGCCAGGGGAGATTGTGCTACATCATCATCACTACTACTGAGACACAGGTTTTTCTGCATTCGCTTTTTGGTACAGAATAGCCTCCCTCCAAGGAACAGAAACAGTAAGTCCAGAAACATTAACATTTAACAGCAAAATTAACACCTGGCAGAAGACAAAACTAACTACTCTAGTCACTCTGTATGGCTTATTTCATGTTCCTTTCCACCTTAAGCATTTGGGAAGGTTTTGTATCCATGAGTCCACTACAATTGCAAATCAAGCTAAGCTTGCAATAGTTGCTTTCTGAAGAAGCTGCTCACTTGCAATTTGCCATGAAACTTAGGCACAAAGAGCAAAATTTAGTGGGAAGGCAAACTATGAATGAAGAGAAAGTTACATTGCACCTCCTTTTTCTAACATTTCTACACAGAACTTACTATGCCTCTCACTACATCCTCATACATATTTGCCTCATTTACATTCAAACATACTGTTAATTGGAAATACATATCAAATCTGGTTTTCGCCTCCTCTACCTGACATATACTTGATTAGTAGGGTGAACTCCAGATTCACCTTTTGGACTCAGAAAACTCAGAATTTCCTGGAGGAAAAAAAAAAAAAAAGCTGTTTTTTCTTCAAATCACTAAACTTATATAGAAACTTGTTTTATCCAAAAACTTCCAGCTTCCCTTACATCGGGCTGTGTCTGTTCATACCTCATTGAATGAGGTAACACAGTAACTGATTTAACCCAGCATGAATCATCACAAAACATACCAGTAACAAAGCCCCACAAGAAGTTACTGACATGGATAATAAACATATAAAAATGTAATATGTTGTGGTACCCACAACAATGCAGCCAGTGGTGAGATGATGATACAAAGCACTTCATCAAAGTATCACTTTCATCATTTCCTTTCTGACAAGTTCATTTCATAATGAAAGTAATTTTCCTCCAACATCTAGTAATTTCTGATGACTTTAAACCTACATAATATTCTCTAACTCTTAAAATCAGTAATATATATCTAAGGCACAGTAATGTAAATTCAGTCATGTTCAGCTTTAGCATTAAGCACACATCCACTTTAGAAGAACCATCTACATGTCTGTTTTACAAAGAACTCTGACATTGAACAATTTTTCACTATCACTTACTTGCCTTTGCTGAGCTCAGATTACTTTACACTACAGGACGTTTCTATAAAAAGGCTGCTGGAAAGTCTTGAATTTGAGTCACTTGTGCAAAAGATTGTATCATTATCTGAGAATTTTTTCAAGACCCGATTGCAATGTCTGTAAAGGGCACTCTTAAGTGAACTAATACGATCTATAATGGAATTCCTCAAAAATAAAAATGCCACAGTATGGAGTGCAGACTAACCGAAGAGCTTTTACCAAACAAGTATTGACCATGAGCCAGGTTCATATGCTCATTTTTCCCTCTGAGTTTGTTACTCATTCGGGAAAGCCTCATTTACTGAGCTTGGGAGAGGGGAGGAAATGGAAAAAGCCCCAAACAAACAGAATCACCCACACAAACAAAACCAGAAGTAGTTCTTGCGGAGCAGTCCTCAAATTTGAAATCTCACTGAGTAGCTCTGTAAAGACTGAAACCCTTAGATAATCAATTATGAAGATAACGAATAGGAATTGGCTGCCTCCACATCCCTTAAAAATCCTAGCTTGGATTAATATAGGTAACAAGACAGTCTCACAAAATATAGCATCTATAAACAAGCTACAGTTCAGCTGAGTAAACAAAGAATACAGTAGAGGTGTTCAGTAACTAGTAGCAATCTGTTTTAATGGACCATAAAGCAATCTTAAATGAAAGAAAATGAAAGAGCAGTTTAACATTATTTTTTTTGGAGAGCCTTATGACAATGACAATATTTACAGCCCACACACAGAAACACAGATGGGCAAAAATTAATCTGCCAAGATAACTTTCCCCAAACTTGTGGTCGACTTGCCTGCATGAACGTTTTATTATGATATGATTAATAATGGTATTCAGAAGTACAGGGTCAAACACAGGCATGGCAGTAAAGGTGTGGGTAAAATTACCTATTCAGTGTAAAGAAGTATATCACTCAATTTTTTTACACACATATGAAACCTAAACATTACTGCATGTTGTTTTGCAACATCCATCTATTCTTTTCACTGAAGCAATGTACATATAAACTTCATGAAAAATTGACTTGAATAAAAGAGTCTATGTGCTACAAATACCATTGAGTTTACCAGTATCGCAATGGATTCTGTGCTAATTTCCACAGTAGGAAGAATGGAAATTAGTATATCTTTTCTCTATTTTTAATTAACTAACTTTTCTGTTTGAAAGGTTTGTTATTTCCGGTAACTAAAATTAATTCTGAAATACACTTATTTTCCGTCCTCATCAGGACCTTTACTTTCGTCGTGTCATATCAGATATGTCAAGTTTTCAGAAAAAAAGTACAAATTCCTTCTGTCTTTTGTAGCTGTTATGCAACTGAGACTCAGCCTTACATCCATGTAAAATTATGTTTATGAAAGGTTATCCAAGGAAATGCCACGCTAAGTCTAAGATTACAAAAGCATGATGCAAGTCATTCATTTGGGCTGTATAAGAACAGTTTCTTGTTTTCAAATGTATTGTTCTTTCTTCCCTCTTCCCTCCCTCTATAAGTCTGCCAATGTGTCCTAGAAACTCTTCCTCAAATGAGGCTACACTACTAAGAGCACAAGGCAATGTCTGTACTACATGGATGTCAGCCAAAAAAAA
>VXBJ01001537.1:297782-434304 GCA_013400055.1 Nycticryphes semicollaris | reverse complement strand
GAGAAATAAAAAAAAAAAAATAACCTGTAATATTATTAATGCATTTATTTTTAAAGTGCAGAAGTGGGCTACTCAAACTCACTAACTTTTGCAAATCTTAATATTAGAATAATGCATTTTTCAGGAAAGCCTGTGTAAAATTGGAACTCACTGACTTTCTTGCATACAGTATGCTTGGATTAACTGATATTTTTTCATGAAAAAATTGTGTCCAGGTTTGAGAATTATAAGCAGGAGCAAAAATTTAAAAAATTTGTTTAGAAACAGCTATGAGCTTTTACTTTTTTCTGCTAAAAGGAGCCTGAAAACTTACTGCTTTAATCCTTCTGTGCCACTCCTCTTTATAACTGAACCTTTGCCTTCTCCAAAGACAGCTTGACTGCACTCCTATGAGTGGTAGGGAAGGGAAACCCAATATTCAACTGAAATTCACGTCATACAAAACAGCTTAGAAATGGTAAGAAAAAGAACCCTCTGGTTGTGAAACTGGTGAGGGGCAAAAATAAGATTGGGTGCTATAGTAATACCTACTTTAACAAGTTCATGTTTGTTTTAAGGTATACTCGCCTTTAGATTTTCTGAAATTTATGCTTTTTGTGGACAGTTGCAAGAGACCTATAGTATACATTATTCTGAACTTTACTCTTAAGAAACAAACTGTATTAAAATGTAGCTAAAACTATTCTTAAGTAGAAAGAAAATTATTAAATGTAGACATTTTAAAAGTTCTGTTCTATTTTTATATTTTTACTCAAAATATGATTTTGCAGCAAGAAAAAAGTAAACAATAAGCAAGCACAGCACCTTTTCAGACCAGTATAAGTACCTTCTTTACTCAAAGCATAAGTATCTGGCAGTCTAAAGACAACTCTGGACTGGTTTTGCAAAGTCAAATGAAAACCCTGATTCAGCCGAAATATACCAAATTTACCCTCATTTCTTAACTTATTGAGAGTGAATAAAAAAAATAGGAAAGCTTTGTAAAAGCTGGTAAAGATTTAAAGAAGCAAAACATGGAGGTTTTCTAATGAAAAGTCTTATCTAATCTAGTAGACAATATTCAGCACCATTGCAACAGTCAGCATGTTCAGACACCACAATATCTAACATCAGCAAAATTAATGACAATAAAGTCATACTTTCTTTACCCCTGAGAATAAAACAGCTGCTGAAACACCTTAGCAAAGTACACGCTGGCATCTTCATTATTCAGACATTATAAAACTAGTCTGGGGTTTCTTTCTGAAAAACATGTTCCAGTTTATCCCACAGACCATTTGAAGGGAAATTCTGTGGCTTATGTTGCTTCATGGATTAGCTTAGATAACGACAGTCTTTATATGCCTTTAACACTCGAAAAAAAGCATCCTATTATCACTAATGGTAATAACATGCTCAAAATTCAAGGACATGGAAGGAAATGTCCTACTTCTCAACTACATTGCAGCTACACTAATATTTATGAAGTTAGTACAACATGGGTGGAAACTGCTGATAGTTTTGAAATACTTTCATATCAACATTCTATGTGTACAAATCCATGAGAAAAAATACAGGTCAGGAATTTTTTCCTACACAGTTGATATTTAAAACACAAGAAGCAGTAAGACTGGAGTGCACATCTCTATTAGATTTCGCTAGATTTTAAATCATACTTTAAGTTATTCAAAGCATGTTGTGATCCCGACATGTTTGAGAATACTTAGAAACTTGGATAAGAATTGGAACTGACAAACCATGCAAAGAATCTAAGTGGACTGTCATCTTTATTTATAGTGTCAAAAAGGACCTCTTCTTATGCTACTGACATCACTATTAGGAAGTCTGCATATCACTACATCTTTTGTACATTTAACAAGTTGCATTGTATTGCTGCATGAGCTAAAATTATCGATCCATACATTTTAGGATGGATGGAGTAATCCCAACAGAGGTAACAAGCTACTCCTCAAGAGAGAAACTAGTAGCAGAAATTAATATAAAGAGATTATAACACCATCAAGTATTGCTGCTAATGGCTTATAGTAATATATTACTTTATTAATGAACTGCTACTACTACAAAAAATGCATATCTCATTAAGAAATAAGGTAATAATGCCATTATGGTCCGTATTCACTCAGTACCCCAAGCACAACTAGCAAGCATTAGCCTTATTTCCCATCATCTTCTAGTTCACAGACAAAAGGCTTTAGCCAGTAACGTATCCAAATGTGTTGCTCTAAGTCTCAAAAAAAGTCTTTGACAAAGTCAAGAATATCTCTTATATCTATTGAATCCCCTCACTGCAAAAGAAACCTAAGATACCCTTCCATTGCTCCAACTAGGATACTGAGGCACTTTTATCAAGTCCCCAATTCTTCATATTACTCTAATATTTGAGTAACAGACACGTAATGTAACATCTTCAGGTGAATTAAATGAAGGAAATAAGCAGAGGAAATGCAATTAATGCAGTAGCCTTGAATGGAGATTTTTGATGTTTAGGGCACATAGGATTATGAGATAAAATATTTGACATTGTCATGCTGTCACTGTTCTAATTCACCTGCCTTCCAAATTTCTGCTGTCCTTGCATGACATCCTCTCCCAACATTTTTCCCACCCCAGTTTCTCTCTCCTCTTGAGGAGACCTCCTCCCTCTGCCTATCCTGCAGTACTCACCGTAACACACCTGGCTGCCTCCCCAGCTCACTTCTGGCAACTGCTTATTCTTTCATGTGCTCCTATCACATCCAAGACGTTTCTGTTAGAGCACATCCAGGGATAGCACAGACTCATGCCTGTGTTGCATTGTGGAGAGAAGAGATCCTGAGGCAATCTGGCTCTAACAAGAGCTCTTTCAAGCCCCTTCTGACTAGTGGTAAAGACAGCAATAGCAAGAAATGAGTCCGCTTGTGGTCGCCTTGAGGAGCTGAGATGAGGCTAGTTTGTCACACCTGTGCATCCAGCTGCAAGAATTTAAGGTCTTGGAGGGGGAGGGAGGGAAGCTATTTCTGTAACATGCCATGGCAATTGCTGCTGATGCATGCAGCACACTGTCCAAGGAGACAGGGAATTTACTACAGGCTGTTTATTCCCTCTCTACAAATTGTGTTACATTTTCCCTGCTTCAAAGTGAAACTGAATCTGGAGGGCTTGGGAATGCAGGGGAATTCCTCTCCCTGTCTTAGAGAGCTCCAGTCCAGGAGTCCTCCCATCCGAGTCAAACACAGGCGTCTGATGCAGCTCCCATTTGTGCACCCAGCCAGTGACAGGACTGAACATATACACCACAGGCACAGATACACACACAAACAAGTTCAGTAGTGTGCCTACACACACATACAGAAGTGAACGTTCATATAAATCATATTCAGGAATAGACCTTAGTGCAGTGCTCAGCCAGGCAAAGGTACTGACTAGCAATCTGGTTGCACTTAACTGACCCTTCTTTTCATCCCCTCCCCTCTCCTCTCTATTTGTCCATGCTCATTTTCTCCCCATCTATCTTGATCTGCACTTATCCCCCCCGAGGCAAACATTACCCACTACAACATACATTTTCCCATCGGTCCCAATTTTGCTATGCCCATGCCCACTTTCACTGTGTCTGATCCTGTTATCTAGAAGATCTAAGCTTTCTACCATATATTGACAGGGTTACCTATGTTCTGTTTGTATTGCAAGATTTCACTCCCCAAAAGCTTCCCATTAATACCCTCCAATTACCTGTGAAATTCACTGTCTCTGCCCTATATCCCCATTAATCACCTGTGAAATCCAGTTATACCGCAGCACTGTCTGTACCCAAAGTGGGTGTTTCTGATGCCATTACAGAGGCCAGCTCAATCTTACATGGTATTGCTGATATGACTACCTAGCTACTGGTGGCTTTGCAAGGTTCCCTTACCCAAAAGTTACCCCAAAATCTGTGAAATTTGGATATTTGTCACAT
This sequence comes from Nycticryphes semicollaris, assembly GCA_013400055.1. Taxonomy (NCBI): domain Eukaryota; kingdom Metazoa; phylum Chordata; class Aves; order Charadriiformes; family Rostratulidae; genus Nycticryphes; species Nycticryphes semicollaris. The sequence continues at coordinate 430,367 of VXBJ01001537.1, read as the reverse complement.
AATTCCCCCTTAGTCATGTGTGAAATCTGACCGGTCCCCACCCTAGCACACACCTTTCACTTCCACTATTTTCTGTGCTGTCACCCCTTCTCGCAACTCTCTGCACCTTTAGAGTTGTCCCTACATCTAAACCCGCTTATCCTTCCAGTGACTTATCCCAGTCATCATCCTTCTCATCTCTCTTCATCCCTGAAGATGGATACTCAGAGCAAAATTAGATGACTCATATAATCTAAGCAGATCTGACTTTCCCTTGGATAGAGACGAAGCTATCAGAATTTTTACATATATTTATCCTCCACCAAAGGATAAAGAAGTCTTTTCACTTGTATTGTTGGTTTTTTCCCCCTTCAAGTCCAAGAAAAACAACATCTTAATACCATCTCTCTCCCTCTTCCTGCATCAGGTTTCTGCTTCTGTTATCAGGAAAAGAGTCATCCATAAGAACTCTCTCCAGCAGATGTCAGCTCCTACTTCTTGTAATGAGAATTTCGCAATCAAAACAAGCAGAGAAAGGGGGATGATGAAGCAGGGCTCTTCAGCATCAGGAAGATGAAAAGTTTTCCTTCCCACTTACTAGTTGTGTAACAGCTGAGCTCCCATTAGTTTAACTCATACACTTGGGATTCATTTCTTTGCTACCATTAATCACTTTATCTCTCAGACAGAGCAGAAAGGCACACAGGATTCTACTTTTTGGGACCATGACAAGATTCCCCCAGTGGAATAAATTACACAGAGAAGAGTGAATAAAGCATATTTTTTTTTTAACAAAATTGTCAAAGACTCCTTAACATTGATATAAATAACTGCTTTGATGTTTTGGGATATTTGCACATGGCTAATGCGGGGCTGAGACAATTCCAGAAGGAACTGCCAAATTAAAACCCTGTTGCCTATCTCACCTATTGCTCTAATCTCCTCAGATCACACAGTTCAGTCAGCCCCATTTCTCAGCTTTCCAATATTCTGCAACACCAAAACACGATTGTGAGCCATTTACACTGCAGAAACACTTGCCAGAGAAAGGTTTCATTAGCTATTGCTCTCACAGTGAGCAGAGATATGCAACAGAGGTGTAGCAGAAACACCAGACCTTTGCCATAAAATGAGACTTTTGGTAAGAGTCTTTCAACCCTGTGCTGCTGTGCTTGACCTTACTCTGAGCAGGAAGCGTCGCTGTCGCCTGTCTTTGAAATGGTGTGTTGTGGTCTAAGGCAGCCTAGAATCAAGAAGGGACCACCTTGGTCACCAATAATTCCAGGCATCCCTGCAGTAAGTATCTAGAAAAACAAGGCCCACATAGCNTTTTCCGCAATAGATACAGCTCTGCAACTAGAGAAACAACAACTCAACACGAACAGAAAAAGTAGAGATTAAATCAGTGGAGCAAGAAAGTAACTTTGAAATCCTAAAAAGAAATTGAGGAAAATGGGCAAATAAATCATAGCCTGTTGCCATTGGTATATTTAAGTTAATAGGAGTTAAAGGGGATGCAATTTTGTAGTCCAATAGCTGGCAGAGAAATTTAATTTTGATAACATTCGAATTTGGGCACATCAAGACCCTCACAAAAGTTGCTTTCCAGAGGACAGAACATCTGATAATCTGGGCTCCTACTCTCAAGTTAAGTATCTAAAATAAGTTATTCAAAACCACAACATTCATTATTAAGGCACAGAATATTAGGGATCAATTCACTATTGCAATTCCAATTGTTAAAAATATTAATTTATTTAAATGATTTCTTCAAAGTCAACATTTACATTTACCCTTAAGCAAATGCTCTCTAATTATATCGTGTCACCATAAAACTAATGTTCAAGGGCCAGCCAAAGTGAGGACTCACTATTAGAAACACTGTAGAAGATTAGACCATTAGAGCAAAGACCATGCAGTCTGAGCAGGCAAAATAAATAAATTGTGGAGAAAAGAATATAAAGACAAAGCAGAGGGATCAAGGATTTATCTTTATTTCTTTGGAAGAAAGAACAGATTAGTAAACTAAGAATAAGCTAAACAAATATAAAAAGGACATTGATACTAAAAGCAAAGAGGGAGAAAGTAAGAAGAGTAAATGTGGGTACTGATATGAAAAGTTCAAACCTCAGTTTTATAAGGCTGTCCAACATTCTTTCAGCATCTTAAAAGCCAGCACATTCGTACTAATTTAGTAATACAGTATTGGAAAAAGAAAAATATATAACTAAAGAATATTATTTAATGCTGCATAAAGTATGCCTAGGTCTCCAATTATTTATTTTAAAAGTCACCTCAAGATTGGCTTTTCTGCACCTTTTTGACTTTCCCTACTGCTACCAATTTGTCACAAGAGAGTTTTTGTAGCTTGGCTGCCATGCTCTACGCTTTGTTTTCATTGGTCTGCATGTCCACATTACAATTGAATTTACTATGTTGTGTTTCACATTAGTTGAATAATTTCTCCTCCTATTTGCTACCTCTAAAACTGGTTTTATGCAGCTCACAAGGCTGCATACATTTTCTGACCAGTATCTGACCATGGCCCGTTTGGTTTTCACCTATGGGGCCTCTGGCATCCTCGTGTACTTTCAAGGCTTCTGCCCATGCCTGTGCTCCTCTGCTCTGGTCTAGGATCTAGGATCCACAAAATAAATATTCATAATTATTTTGCATTAGTTTACAAACTATTCATAATGTTAAGTGTTATACCAACACAACTGTACAAAGTTTTAGCAAAAGCTAAAATGAGATAGGTGATAGTTCCCTAGTCACTAGATAGTAATCTAGCAGCAATTAGATAATTGCTGTTACAGCCAAAGCTAAAAAATAAATCTCCAGGATGGCCAAGACAAAGCCTGACAGGTACTGGAAGTCCACATTCTTAGTTTAATACAACACTGTGATCAGTTATAAGCAACGGTAACTCCACATTTACTGTAACTCCACATTTACTTACTATACCACAGATCATACAAACACATCTATTGTAGTAAAAACATTTATGCAGATCTGGCTTCCTGAGTAGCTGTACAGATCTATAACAAGACATTGTTACCTGATAAGGTTTCATTCAATGATAACAAAACTTTGCTTTATTCAGTAAACTTGCTATCTTCAATTTCCTGTTGCTTTACAGTTTAATATTAGGTATTTAGGTAAGATTTCAGTTGTTATTTCTGCTCCATGTACCAGGCTGACTCTAATTAGAGCATCTGTATATCTGGTTTGGTTGCATAATTTTCCATTAATATCTACCTTTTCTTTCTTATTATAAATCCATTAGGATACAAATTGCATTTCCAGAAACCTAGCTAAATAATATCTGGTGCAGTTTCTCCTCATTCAAGGACAAAATTGTTTAATAATTTCACAGACGGAAGATTAAACTCCAAATCTACATTGGATTCAGAAATCCTGAGTAAAGGTGTAAATATTCAAGCATATGCTCTTTAGCTTTAAACAAAGTGCTTGTCACCTGTCCTGGTTCGAGGTTCTTTTCAGTAATTTTACTTTTCAGGTATATCTTTAACTGAACTATACTCTCTGAAATCAATGGCATATTTTTCAGACCATGTCTGCTTCCAGACTGATGATTACAGTTAACACCAAGGAGTGGTACGCAGAGAGGCCCTTGCTCATACTTACTTCTGTAACAGTCAAGGTCAGCTAACTTTGTTATGTGCCACATTGAAGATTTGGAAGTGGAAAAGTGTGGAGGAGTTGCACCTGTGGGGAGAAGCANATCTGGTTTGGTTGCATAATTTTCCATTAATATCTACCTTTTCTTTCTTATTATAAATCCATTAGGATACAAATTGCATTTCCAGAAACCTAGCTAAATAATATCTGGTGCAGTTTCTCCTCATTCAAGGACAAAATTGTTTAATAATTTCACAGACGGAAGATTAAACTCCAAATCTACATTGGATTCAGAAATCCTGAGTAAAGGTGTAAATATTCAAGCATATGCTCTTTAGCTTTAAACAAAGTGCTTGTCACCTGTCCTGGTTCGAGGTTCTTTTCAGTAATTTTACTTTTCAGGTATATCTTTAACTGAACTATACTCTCTGAAATCAATGGCATATTTTTCAGACCATGTCTGCTTCCAGACTGATGATTACAGTTAACACCAAGGAGTGGTACGCAGAGAGGCCCTTGCTCATACTTACTTCTGTAACAGTCAAGGTCAGCTAACTTTGTTATGTGCCACATTGAAGATTTGGAAGTGGAAAAGTGTGGAGGAGTTGCACCTGTGGGGAGAAGCAGACAGGACAGGTGACCTAAACTTGACCAGCGGGGCATTCCATCCAGTCTGCATCATGCTCAATATAAAAACCGAGAGATAAAAAGGATCAGCCTCCTTCTTCAATAGCCTCTGATAAGGACTCTGTTCATCTGCCTTTGATCCTGATCCATGTGGTCCTGAATCCAGATCTGGAATCCAGTTCCCATCTGTCCCTGAGTCCAGTCTGGGACTTCCCCAGTGCCTGCCAGTGATGTGACTGTCATCCTGGGAGCTCAATACTGGGATTGTATATATTGTATATATTTAATTATTTTCTAATGTATATTATTATATTTTATGTTTATTATCAATATTTTCATTAAAGTAGTTTAGTATCTTTTCAACCCATAAGTGTCTCTCCCTTATTCTCTCTTCCAGGAAGGGATAGAGGTTAAAGAACATCTGTCATTTATTCAGTACCCAACACAGCCTAAAGCACGGCAGTCACCTCCAAATAATTCAAATAGGTGTGACACTAACAAAGAATAGATTATCTTCAGATAATATCTTCAGATAAACTGGAGTAAGCTTGTTTTGATTTTCTCCCTGTGTAGTTTATGATCCTATAAATTGTGCTTCAGTCATAACTGCAAGGCTACCCTCACAGTTATAATGGTTGAAATACTCATGAATGTGGAAATTTAAGAGTTACTAAAATACAAAGAGGTTCACATTAAAATCATTAGAACTAACTTTCTAGGAACCACAAGTCTGTAGCACGATGAACAGGCACAGGAAAAAAAGTAGGCAGGGATCCCATTAATTTGTTTTTTCTTTAGGACTCAGGCTGTAACCTTGACCATTGAGTCGCATGTGTCACAGCACTGCATTTCCTGCTGAAATCCCTTTAAAGATTCTAAGTTTCTCATGCTCCTTCCAGTGTCCTCAAAGCTGTTCTGTCATTTCCTTGTTTAAAGTTTAACTCATTGATTTCTCTGCAATTCTTTACAAAAGCTGTAAAATCACTGCATTTTTCCCCTAAAAAAAAATAAAATAAAAAAAAAAGTATGGGAAACATTTTTATAGTGTTTTCCTTTTGAAAAATGCTTATGGGAAAGTTTCTATAGTGACTTTCTAGGTCACGGAGTAAAGAGTCAGTATTGCAAGAAAAAGAAATTTGGAAGAAATACCACGTAATTGGTTTCCATTAATGTAACCAGGAAGCTGAGCTGAAGTTTACATAATTTTATACTTTGGGAATTGATAAAGAGCAATTTTGTTTTAAGAGGTGAAGGCAGACATAGAAACCATATTGTTCCACTCTAACAATTTTTACATTTTGTTGGAGTGGGTGTGGGAACATCAGTCAAACAGAAGGTCAAAGCTGAAGAATGGGAAGAAGGGGTAATATGAACTTGAAAAAAAAAACCAAAACCCAAACTGTTTTTCTCCTGCACCACATTTCTTTCAAATCTTTTATCTAAGCCTCCAAAAAGTAGTTTCTCAAAAATTATCCAAATTTCTTGCATGATTTCGGTTGGAAGCTCAGACAAAACCAAAGAACTCCTAGGGAACATTACAATTTAAAGGATACAGTGTTTTCAACTAGAACGGCATTCTTTCCAAAAATTGCTAACACTTTAAATATTAATATCATTGTTGACTCAACCATTTTAGATTAACATGTTAGTCAACACTTCTGAATTTAGTTATATTAATTCATTTTCCTGCTATTCTCAAAGCTTCAAGGATTTGAACTTAAAAACTAAAAAAAAGGATTTCTGCTTACATTGAGATAAGTGTTTCATTTCAGAATTCCATTTAAAAACCTCAAAGGAAAAGGCAAATAAATAATCTTTCCTGCTAAACTTATCACATATTTAAAATCTTGTGCATGGCTGGTTTTGTAGTCCTTAGTGCCGGAAAATGGAAATGGCAACTTACTACTAGAAGGTCCAGCAGAGAAGCAGCTGGCATATACACTGTAATATTAAAGGTTTTATACGCAATCCCTAAAATAAATAGAAAAACTTCTCCAACTCCAGTAAACTTAGTGCCTATGCCTGATCTTATTAAGATGACTTTTTTTTTTTTTCCTCAGATTTTTTGTTTTGGTTGTTTCTTTGTAGTGGTTTTGTTGGGTTTTTTTTTTAATGTACTGCTTCTTTCTTTAGGTTTCCTTGGATTATAGAGAACATTTTTCTGTTCACTCATGTCTGAATACTAAGAATTTTATTATGCCTTAAAGGACTATAAATAAAGCTATTAAAAAACCATGCATTTTTCTCTTCCTAAATCTCAAGGGGAAATTTATTTTCAAACGAGGTATGTCCTTCATTTCTCCTATTGTTTGCATATGCTAATTTCTATGCAGATAAAAAGTTTGACACATTCTAGCGCTTCAAGTTCATAATCACAAGATAAACCATATTTATATGTGACTGAGAAGTGGTGTGCTGATTTTTTACTTCATATGAAAAGAGTATGGAAAAAGCCACAGCTCCAATACACATGTAAACAGGGAAGTGAAGTGAAGGCAAAACCTTGGTTTGTGATTGCTGAACAGAAACTAGAAGAGAAAATAGCCTCTTCCCTGCCCCCATCCCCCACCCTGAGACCACCCAAGAACTTCAGCTTATGAAAACAAACTGTTCCAATAAACTATTTTCCTCTTTGATAAGCAAGGAACTGCTCAACTTCCACTAAAATTAGCGACATTAAATACAGTTGCACCCAATGAAGGTAAAAAACGAAAAACACCATATTATGCTGGATATAAGGTGACCTCAGTTAGCAAAGATAAAGCAATCAAAAACATATTTGTCTGACAGAGCTGTTCTTAACACTGCTACCCTCAATGGAACTAGCTGATCTTGCCCCACTGCAAAGTCTGCTAAGGAAGGCTGAGGAGAGACAAATTTAGAGAGCTGGACCCTACGCTCCCTTTCCTGATTTTTGCCAGCTACAGCTGTGCCTGTCACTGCAAAGAGCTTAAAAACATATTCTCTAAACATAGGATGGCTTGGAATTTTAGATCAATTTCAGCTTATATGTGGAAAGTGTGTTGAGCTGGCTCCATCCCATTACAAAGTTGTATCAGACCATCCCTTTTTGGGCAGGCAGTGCACAAGCGTATCTTGTTGTTTGGTTAGGGCAATCTCTATGAAACTGGCAAGCTAGTCAGCAAATTTGTATTGCTTTTTCAGACTCATGATGCTATTTCCAGAAGTCCCATATCTGCAAACCAGCATACGTATGATGCCCTCTGTCCTTTTTCAAAAGCACCAAGTTATGATCTATTTAGTCATAATCAATACATTAAATGAAGTTAATCAGTTTGTCTTATTACAGATCTTTAAATGTTAAGAATGTTGGAAACTAAAGTTTTGCTTAGCATGAGTAGCTAGGTTGGTGAAGCCTTCCTTAGGCTGCAAACTGCCACCTAACAATGCAGTAATTTAGGCTGAACTCCCCCTTAGTTCAAGAAGAATGGGTAGTAATTTTGTATGACAAATACACTGTGACTTAACTAACATAATGAAATAGTGTAAGTAATATCAATGAAGACTGTATGCTTGAACTATAATTCTTGGAAATGAAGAAAGAGGCCGTTCTACCTGGAGTCAGTAGAGGACAGAAGAATTTCAGGTGCAGATCACAAAGAAATAGACCATTCTACCCAGAGTCAACAGAAGACAGATGAGATGCAGGTACAGATGGGCTAAAGGGATCACAAAACTGTGCAAGAAGGTAAAATCACCTGCATCAAAACTTCAGTTGAAGAGGACATGTAACCATTGAGCAATTCAGTCAAAAGACACGTCTGTCACATAAACAGGTGCATGAACAGCTTATGTCATAGATTGCAAGGCTTTAAAAAGCACAGGAAAATAACCAAGGGTGTCTTTTTGGAGGCACCCAGCTTGAGCTGTACTAAACCAACTGTAACAAAACTAGGGTCTGAATTCTTTTTCCCGTCAGAGGTTAATATTGGATCCAGTCACACCTAGACTCTTCACCAAGAAAGAATTTAGAAAGGAAGTGGATAAGGAACTGGCTGGATGGTCACAGCAAGAGGGTGGTACTCAGTGGCTTGAGGTCCAGTGGAGAGCAGTGATAAGTGGTGACCCTAAAGGGTCCATGCTGGGATGAGTACTGTTCAACATTTTTATAAACAATATAGATGGAGAGATTGAGTCCACCATCAGCAAGTTTGCAGATGACACCAAGCTGTGTGGTGTTGTTGACACACCAGAGGGACAGAATGTCATCCAGAGGGACCTGAACAGGCTGGAGAGGTGAGCCCAGGTGAACCTCATGAGGTTCAACAAGAACAAGTGTAGGGTTCTGCACCCGGGCCAGAACAATCCTCACTATCAATACAGACTAGGAAATGAAGTCTNCCTGTTTACAAAGGCCTGCAGTGACAGGACGAGGGGCGATGGTTTCAAGCTGGAGAAGAACAGATTCAGAATGGATACTAGGAATAGGTTCTTTACTCTGAGGGTGGTGGACCACTGGAACAGGTTGCCCAGGGAGGTGGTTGGGGCCCATTCCCTGGAGATACTCAAGGTGAGACTCGACGAGGCCCCGGGCAACGTCGTGTAGTTGAGGGTGTCCCTGCTGACTGTGGGAAGGTCAGACTAGATGACCCTAGAGGTCCCTTCCAGCCTGGGCCATTCTTTGATTCTATGATTGGTCAACAAATATGAAAAGTAGCATTGCTTCATAATGACTAAGTTCCAAGCGCCCTGTGAAATTACTTCTGTTTTGCCCTGCTTCTCCTTTTCTCCTGCCTAGATTTCTTCACCATCTCCTTTCCTTAATTCCTGATATTTCACTTGTGCTTTATCATTTTACACCCAAAATTAATGCTCTTACCAGTTAACTGTTAGTCACAAGTCACTCCTACATATTTTTTCAGACATTGAAAAACATAGATACAAGAACTGTTCAAAGACTGATTTTTGTCTGCCATCATACCTATGTGAATGAGCTTGTAAAGCATTTGTTTTAATTCTTTTGGGCAGGCAGCGAGAAATAACCAAATTAAAAATAACCTATGAAACTATTCATTCTTTCTTTTAAACAGAATTTTTCTATGATCCTGCCCGGGAGATGAATCTTTCAGAAGCCAACCAGCATCTCAACATGAATTCTTTCATGTCAAAGACTATGTATTAATGCAAAGCACACAATGTCTATGCTAAGGAAAGATGTGGTCAGATCAACGTGAAGAGTCTATATTTAAAGGATGTTGAAGCTAGAAATTAGGGCAACTATCCTTAGAGCATAGAAACAGACCACAAAATAGAAGAACTTCTGGGTGTCTGCAAATTCTGCAAAGGCTTCTGAAGCTGAGGTGTAACCGGGACACAGACTGAACCTTAGAGCTGTAGGTTTGGTGGTGGTTTGGGGTGGGGCTTTTTTGTTATTGTTGCATTTTAAAATGTACTCAGACTGCAGGGACAGCAAAGCTTTATCAGCATTTAATCCCCCAGAGGAATGCACATGAGATAAACTGCTGTCATTTTAAAAGGTGTTTTCTGCTGTCTGTATGCCCCATTTTTAGCCTTCCCATGAGAATACAGCGCCAGAGGAAAAGCACTATAGTCCTGGATCAAAAGCCCTAGGGATCAGAAGGTTGAAGATATCCCAAACAGGGTAAAACCTATGCAGGTACAGCAAGGTACACTCCCTCTTCTTTTCCACTCCCATTCTTCAATTTGAAATCAGCCTGAGATTTCAGTTGAGCTGTTTCCAGCTATCAGGATAGCAAAATATTTATAAAGTTGATTTGGGGCTCTCATGTTAAGATATCATACAGAGTCTGACACTTCTTGAGAAAACTGAGTCACATCAAATCACTAGTATCTGGCAGAAATTATATTTAAAGCATATGCTGCTACCATAAAGCGCTGGTTTTATTTTCGGAAGAGATGAGTCTGAAGCAGTCTGCATTGCATAAAGAACGAACAATATTGCCATATGCATATGCTAAAGATTTGGTGCTAAAAGCTGCCTTTACTTCTGAAGGAAAAACGGCTTTCAACCTCCTAAATGAAGTACAATAGCACCAACTGCTGCTATCTCAACCGATGACTGCTAGATCCTATTACTAGAAAAGCATGAACTATTTCCAGCACAAAGACTCATTTACCTCATGAATCAGCTGCAACCCATCTTTGGTCTTAGCTGCCAATGGTACTGTTTCATCTCTATTCAGATGCAAACCTCCCTGATCTGATAGAAATCACTCTGGGGAGGAGACTGAGCTAGAAAACATCTTCCCAGTTACAAAAAACAACAAAAACATCTCCCCCAGAAAAGTCAGCGGAGAAGTATTTTATTCTTGCAATTAGATATTACTAAGGAATTCCTGTGTCATTCTTTAGCTTTGAAATGACCCTTCCAGATGTTACATATCTCCATCACATATTTCTATGTCTCTCCATCTCCTTTCACTTGCCCGAGGATCACGTGTAATGCAAAGATGCACTGAGCAACTAGGAGCAGACTTCAGGGTCTAACAAAAGAAGAACTGTTGGAGCTAAAAGCTTTTAGCAGCTGTATTTATCAAACATTTTGAAGAATATGACTTGCACTCCTTTTCTAAAGTCTATTCTGACAGAGTATCGAGGAAAGGAGGCGATTTTTACAGAGAAAGAAAACATTGCACTCTTCTGCTCTGTTCTTACTCACAGAAATCTTCTTTCACGTGTACTGCATCAATAAAATATAACAAATTGTGTGGACACATCCTTTAATAATTTGGAGGTAAAAATAATGGAGCAATTACAAGGCAATGTATACTTCTTTAAAGAATCCTGATGCTCAAAATTAATGGCTAATAGTATTCAACATCAGAACATCAATAATGAGGTTAAACATTACTCATAATTCCTGGACCACATCACTTCACAAAGTCTTCACTCTGGTCAGAGATAATTGGCAGTTTTCCAAGTAAGATTTTGTCCTCTGATCTGTGCTACGATTTGATTATTACAGCTTAGCTGTTTATCTGCATTATGATAACTATAGAATTCCAGAGCACTAAAGCTTTTTTGACTGCTACTTTTGAACAATTAGAAATATGTAACAAAATACTTCTGCAAAGCAAAATTTTTTTATTAGGAAGAAAATTTTTAAATACTATATACACACACATCAGACTTAATTTGTGCAAATATATAGATGACATCTGTAAACACTGTTTGGAAAGACAGCACACCAGTTTTTCACCTCTAACACTCCTACTTCAAGAACCAAAAAAAAAATTAAAAAAAAATCAAGGTACACCAGCTCTAACCCAAAAGCTAACACCCAGAATCAAAACCAGTGCCCCAAGATAAACCACTCTATCTGAAAGCCAGATAGCGACCCCTTCTTTTGCAATGGGTACATACCTTAAGCCACCTTTCCACACAGGAATTCACTTCTTCGTTTTGATCCATTGCATTTCCCCATGAAGAAAACGGATTGTCTTAACCAAATGAGCAAACTCTGGAATTGGTTCAACATCTTTCAGGGGCAAGACATTTTCAACAATTGTTATTTTTAACATGTATGAACATGTTCTACTAAATTTCCTTCTAGCATTGTCCAAACAAACCTGTCTGGTTAGGTAAATGTTTCATATGTTCTGCTTTTTCTTTTCTTGAGCTACTTTGATAGCAAATGATGTTCTTGTGACAGTTACAGCAGATTGTATTTTCTGGTACAGTAAAGCAAATCTCTCCAAATTTTTCATGTACAGTAGAGCTGCAAAAAATCACTTCATTTTAAGGCTAGAAGAGACTATGATGATCATTCGATTTCCCAGAGAACAAATCAGTTTCATCCTGTAATTCCTACCACCCAACTCACCTCTAAACCTCATTATTCCATGTGCATCTTGAAAAATCTCTAATAAACAGCCATATAGAGTTTTTCTTTTGACTTTGAGAAATAGTTTACATATCCATTTATACTAGGGATCATTGCAAGCAAGAATCCTATACCTTCATACTTACGAGACAGGGCACCTTGGTGTACAAGCAAGCATCAAAGGACTGCTCTACCAAGCACTGAATCAGTCCTTGGTGCTTCAACAATAGCAGAAATCCTCTTGAAAGCCATAAGTCTATCCTGAATAGTTCCTTTTATGTCAGGAATGGGCATGCTTCTCAAGAGATTCTGGACCTTGCCTGAGTTCAGATGGAAAGTGCCACTAAGACAAGGTGAGGTTCCATTTGGCAGCCTTGTTGCAGGCCAGCAGAATCTGCTGTGGACTTGAAAAAGGCTTGTGACACAGCCATAGTTCTGGATTTATCAGTTAGCAACACAGTTGTTTGAAAGTTCTTTTTTTTTTGTAAAAGAAGGCCTTTCTGACCTCCTCTGTATGAAGTCCCGAGTACTGAAGAGAAGGTAGATTAATTTCTTGAGTACTGAGGAAAAGCAGAGGGACATCAGCGCACAAAACCACCCTGTGTTTTGTACGAAGATATTTCATCAGAAGGGATTACATTACCTCCAATACCATGTTAGAGGTGATAGCTATGGGGAAACATTGTTATAGAAGAGTGCAATAGCAAGGTAAGCAAGTAAGTTATCAGTGGTTAAAAAGAAGGCCCAACAACTATGATCATATTGATTTCCTTCACAAGACAGCCTTGGTAAAGGTATCTTTACTGCTAACCTTCTCAGGAAGTGTAAAACAATAGGATGGAAAAAGCAGATGCTTTCTGAAACTGGTAGCCTGATAGGTAAATGAACTCTATTAAATTTCACTGGGCATGCAAGGGAGAAATCTGAGATCTCTAAGCGTAATTAATCCAAAACATTCAGTATTCAGTTCCAGTAAAGAAAAATGCTGAAAATCTGTTTCACTTTGTGAGGTACATGCATCTCAAGATCAGAATCAGAGTTCTTTTTACTGTTAGTGAAAACTACCTTTACTGGTGAGGAGCAATAACACAGAGAAAAAAATTTATTCTGCAAAACAAACCACAGTGAGGCCAGACCAGTGAAACTTCAAGACCTCTTTGAGATTTGGGAGCAGAAAATAAGATCGTAGAAGCTTCCTAAGATGTCCTAAGATGTAAAATTGCCTCGGTAACAGATTTTTGTCTTTGTATCAGTCAATATCTTCAGGTGGAAGAGAAGCAGACACGTTCCCTAAATTTAGCTAGGAAGATAACAGGCAGAGACTACTTGCTACGAGGCTTCAGATTTTAAAAAATAAAGTAAAATAACTTGATTACCCTGACACCCTGTCAGACAAATGGAAGTCCCAGAATAACCTGAAGCCTGGAAAAAAGTCCTCAGAATAGTAGAATCTCCTGCATATGAAAAAGCATAGACTGATTCAACTCATTCACCAGTGGCTAGATGATTGAGGAGGTAAACAAATAGGCAGAGAAGTCTACTTCCTCTTGCATGACTCTCAGAGGTCAGATATTTTCTGATAGAGGGAAAAAAATTTCAGGCCAATTTGTTTGGAATTCACCTGAAAATGCCCGAACTCTGGAATGCCCCACACACTGTTGATGGCTGCAATGAGGTTTCTCTGAATAAAATTTCCACTCCTGGACAGATGGAGCCATGGAAGCAGATTTGGACAAGGAATGGTGGTGAAAAGATGTCAGCTGTGGATGTGCCCCACCACTGTGACAAGAAGCACCTCACGCACTGAACAGTAGGTATAAGGAACAAGGCACTTCAGACAGATCCCTATTTCAACAAACATCAAAACTGTAATGTAACATGTCAAGGATTATGACCAGTTGGGAGGCAGGGAGGACAGTTACATCTCCCACAACTACTGCTAGTAGCGCACCAGTTTGCAGTAACACCTAGCTCAGTTCTACCATTTCTGGGTGAAATTATCAGTGTAGTCTATTAGCACACCACTTATGAAATTTTTCAGATGTAAGGGTTATGAAAATAAATGAGGGCTAATCATTCTGGAAGTTGCCTATCTAAATCATCTTGGCAACTCTGAAAATACACAACATTTCTATAAAAAGCTTGTTTAAAAATGGCTTTTCATGGTACGGTTTTGATCTCCACATATAAAAGTGTACCATGCTGGTTTGAGGAAAGGTTTCCAGAAACATTAATTTAGGCAAGTCTAGAAACACTGTGATTATTCTTAAATATTTAGATATCAATTTAAAAACCCCAGAACTCTGGTTGTCTCAATAATTGAATGGGGAAAAAAACTACATGAAGAAAGGTAGCAATACGTTTTTCCACAAAAAAAAAATACTATTATGGGTACATGTTTGTATTTCAAGTACATAACAAAAAGTAGCTTTCTGGACCTGAAAAAAATACAAAGCAACTCCTGTAAGTGCTTTTCTGCTTAAGCCAAGCTAGGTGTGAATTAAACATCACTACTAATTGTCAAGGGAAACAATCAGCAAATAACCTTGATTGTTAATATTTACATAGGAAAATCATCCTGGCCATTATTAGACGATTACTCAGAACAACATTTAAATAACACCATCTTCCGCTAATTATAAACTAACTGATTAAACTGAAGAGACACCTGAGACACAGCAACAGGCATGAAGGCCAAAACTTCCCCCTTTCCTCTGTATCCCACAGTCTCCTACTCCCCCGGCCGAGGTACCCCACCAACATCGTGGTAAGAAAGAGAGGGGAAAATCACTTTGATTTTGTTAAAAGTGCTTGGGTGCAGCAGGGTGGGTGGCCTGTGAGCAGGGACCAGCCACGTATAAGCCACAGCTCCTGGGCAGGGCCTGAGGCAAGGAGGTCCTGAGGTAGGAGGTCTCTTAAGAGGCTACTCACTGTGGCCCAGCAGGCCCCTGCACCATCATGGGTGCCCTTCCAGCCCCAATAGGAGGCAGTCAATCCGCTGCTGCTATCAGCATGTGAGGGAGTCGGTCTTGCTTTGGAGCAGTGGTTATTGTTCGTTTTCCCTGGAAAGCATTGGTAAATCCAGTGTTAGAGAAGCCCTCGACTCAGTACAGAACACCAGCTTGTGACTAACTGTAGGTGCTTCTATTTCAAGACAGGTACATGAATAACTGTGTCCCAGTGTTGAACAACACATTGCACATTTCTACTAGATACGAGAACAATCAGTGGTCTTGAAACACCATGAGATGAGACACGAGTAACAAGGCAAACTCAGGGGATTTGTGGGCCCATGGAAAAGCCCAAGTCTTTGCAGATCCCAGGGTCCAACCTCCTGTTACAAGTGGGGCCACAGACTAGGTTATCCAGAGCCCAGTTAAGCCAGGCATTCAGTATTTCCAGTGAGGAAACCCACCTTC
Source organism: Nycticryphes semicollaris (assembly GCA_013400055.1). Lineage (NCBI taxonomy): Eukaryota > Metazoa > Chordata > Aves > Charadriiformes > Rostratulidae > Nycticryphes > Nycticryphes semicollaris. The sequence continues at coordinate 414,875 of VXBJ01001537.1, read as the reverse complement.
CACCACTTCACGAGCAACCAAGTCCTGTGCGGAATTGCTTTAATGATGATTTTTATTTTTGCTTTTTCCTTTTTTCTTTCGTCCAGAGTTTCCCCTGAAGCAGCTTGTCCCTGTCACCTCTTGTCCGGTCACTGTGCATCTTTGTGAGGAACCACTGTCTCCTCTACAGCTACCTTTTAGGTACTGGAAAACACAGTAGATCTTCCCTGAGCCTTTAAAAATCCAAGCTCATTTTTCTTCCAGTGATGAAATGAACAACACTGAAGTCAGATGAAGGGTCCAGTCAACGCAGGAGAAACATACTACACAAACAGAACAAAAAAAACCCAAACAAACTGCATTCTTCTTAGAGAAAAACTAATGATGACAAAATATATCTGGACTCCTGAAAGGTGAAAATAAAGCAACTTGTTTACATTGAAACATCTAAATATTTTAAAAATAATGCTTTATAAAACAGAGAAGTCCCACAAAACACTAGTTAGTAGAGCTTATATTAACCACAAAGCCACCCCTACCACTGTACAATCAGACTCAAGATGACGGCTACCTGATGAGTACAAGCTTTGAGTTAAGACTACAAATCTTTCACTTACCCTGAAGGCTTAGAAGATCAGAGGACAAGAGAAAATGGCTTCAAGTTACTCCAGGGGAGGTTTATATTGGGTATTAGGAAAAATTTCTTCACCAAAAGGGTTATCAAGCAGGCTGCCCAGGGAAGTGGTAGAATCATCATCCCTGGAGGCGCTCAAAAGATGGTGGTAAGGAGTGGTGCTTAGAGACATGGTTAAGTGATGGTTTTGTCAGTGTTAGGTTGATGGTTTGGACTCAATCTTAAAGGTCCCTTCCAAGCTAGACAATTCTAAGATCCTTCCACAGCAACTGAATTAGCAGTAACAGGGACCTAAGTTTCACAGATTTGTTTTTTTTTTTTTTCCGTGAAATATATTTTGGTCATTCTCTTTATGTATAAACTAGAGTGAGCTTCTAAGGATGCACCTACATTGTTGCTGCAGTTTCCCACAGAAAACCTGAACGTTCCCTGCTTATTTTGCTTGCACCCTCTGTTGTTGCACACTCTGTAGAATTTCCACATCTAATTTAGTTATATAAATTTACTGTAATACTGGAAATACTTGATCTAGAATCATTAATTTTCATTCTTTGTGCTCTTTTGCAAGCATAATAGTTAAAAAGACATCTGTGGAAAATTATAGGAAAATCGTATTAGCTCTGCATGACACAAATAATGATATTAAGATTTGCACTTTATCCTGTAACTTTGGTGAATCAGGTTTATCATTCTGTTGAAAGATGCACACATCACTTGAAATAATTGGAGTTAAAAGAGGTGCAGCAGGAAGGTAAAAGTTAATAGCACAGAATTTTTTCTGAAGTTCACAAGGCATAAGCGTAACTCAACAGCAATCATTCATAGTCTCTAGCAGACAGCAAGCAGAATTTTTGCCTTCCAGGCATATACGCTGTGATGTTGGACTTGCTACTCTCACAGGAAGGCAAAGAAGTTATCAAACACTGGTGTTGTTGGGTAAAAGCAATGGATTTCTAGAAAATTTAAAGATTCCAAGTAATCCATCTCAAAATCAGTACTTTACAATATGATTTATATCGATCACATTATGGCATTGCTGATACAAAATGAATCTGGCACCGTGCAAACAGCTGCTTTTTCAGAAAGAGGTGGGGAGTTACAGCTTTTTCCTAATTTTAAAAAAAATTAATAATTTTTTTTTACTTCGTGATCGATTTCCAATAGTAGAAAACCTGCTGTCTTTAGCAGTTATTAACTACATACTCAGCTAATGTAAAAGCTACGTCAATTTACCTCATGACCTAAATTAGGGTTTTGCAGGGTCAGCTAGCTTACCCAGGGAGAAAGATGCAATATAGTTAGCTGAGTCAGGCAACTACTTCATTAAGATTCTTTCAGTTGCATGTTCTAATAAAGGAAATGGCACGATGAAAAAGCAGCATCATTTTTTAGCACGTAAATCTTAACCTGAAAGTTCCCATATAGACTTCTTCTGACATTTCAGTTAATAGAGAAGCTACATATTACTTCTTCTGACCTCCAGAGCCTAAAACCACAACAAAACAAAGTTAAGCTAAGATAAATCATGATTGCCTGTAGCCACTGTGGAAATATGACTCCTTTGATGGTCCTGAACCTCCTCACCTTATCATCACTTTATGACACAGCTGAACCCCCATTTCTCTGTCTTATTGATAAAAGCTTCAAGGTTATTGTTGGTTTTTAAGGAGTCTTTTAGTCTGCAGACAATGCCATCATGCTGCCTTCTAAGTGTGATATGAAGCATTAACAAAACCGAGACGTTTACCTCTATTTCAGATATAAACTTTATCTCATGATTCATTACTATTAAAAAAAATAAATTGATGTGGATATGATATGGTCAATGATTGCTTACAAAGCCAGCAATATAGTAGTGGTCAGACGAATTACTTTTACAGAAATAATAAGTGGGCAGGTACTGCAATGCAGTAGAAAGATGGGGGACTCAAAACAACTGGAAGCAAACGCTGTGAACAAAGCAACGGTGTGGAGCTAAGAAAATTTTGCTACAGGTTGAGACAGTGGGAACAGCAATTTCTTATGCATTTGTACTGTTGTGCCCACAAAAATCCCATTACTAAGCAATGACCACCATCCAGTTATTCTTCCATTTTTCTATTAACTGTCTCTTCCCAGATACTCTACCACCTGCAATGCATGTTATTTCCTGTTGTGAGAGATACTGTATACTTCAGGATCTAAAAACTAGAAAATATTTACACACGCCTCCTCCCCTGATGTGACCGGTAACACATCTGAAGGCACTAATCCCAGAAATAACAGTATAAATCACGATTCCAAAACACAAGAGAAACAGATTAAAACCCATTTTGTACAATATGATGCACAATGAATTGCTGAGCGAGTGATGGCAAATTTATTGCCATTTTGACTTGCAGACTGTGTGAAAGATGAAAATGGTTTGAAGATACCTGTGTGACATATCAGGACTATCTGGTATTAAATGGATAAATCCCTGACATATTCAATGCACCTAGCATATTTTTGGCAGATTTTGTTCTGCTTAAGTTCTCAAAGGCTATTTCTTGCTCTTGGGAACGGCTAGAGAACACCATCTTATGCAGTCTGCCACAGTGTAAAAATAAGCCTCCCCAGAGGCAAATTATTTAATGCAAATTTCTCCATACCCCTAATTTCTTATGTAGCTTAGTTACCATGATTATTGTCTCATGCTGAATGGCCACATATCAAATTTGTTCTGAAAAATAAAATAAAATTCAACATATGGAGAGCACTGCACTTTGATACATTACAAAAGTAATGATGTAAAAAATTGTAACTTGCATCGTGAAGGAATTACAGAATGTGACTGTACATGTACATAAACATAAAATTAACTTACAAGATCATCCGGCTGCCTTGGTATTTCGAAGAAAGAAAAGGCTAGATGAATAGACCAACAGCTACTGAGCAAAGCCAGAAAATTCAAGAAGATTAAAAGTGAAAATCAGTCAAATTCAGGAGAGATTTTATATTGAGCAAATTTGTGGATCATTTAGTTTGATAAAGCTAAATCAAGATTATCGGGAAGGTAATTTCGGCATTAATCCGCTGAACAGAGAAATAAATTTCATCTGCAAAGACTTCACAATGAATTTCAGTTTAGTAATCTCACTTCAGGAAGATTTTCTAGGTTTGGGTGTTGTTTTGTTTTCCTCATCATTAATCTCATTATTCCTTTTTTAGCAACTTTTTAACAACTTATCAGAAACCAGACTAATTGTTTCCATCATGCATAAAACAGAGGCTCTTTCATACAAGATTTATTATGGAACAAAAATATCTCCTCTCTCCAGTAGAGGCTGCAATCTAAGCTGCACACAAGGTGCAACAAGAGAATTTAAGCAAAATTAGGTCAATGAATGGCTGAAAACACCTACCACGTACAGTGGGCTATACATGACATTCTGAAGTGATTAATTTAATCTCCCACTCTAACAGCCGTGTTATTTGCAGGATCGTCAACAGTGATATTTGCCACAAGAACAAGCTGAGTACTGATATTTTGTTCTCTTCATTTGGGTTATATCTTCTTAAAACCCACAGACATACTTTCAGTAACATGCTAGCATCAAGAAAATCATGACAGCTGTTCTCAATAATACCAGAACGAAGAATGCCTGGTAGACAACCAAAACGAGCTCTACAATGGGGGATTTGAACATGTAAAAAGGCCACCTTTTTCCTCGCTGCAGTGATCGCGAGTTGGAACGCTTGAATTGAGGAAGGGGTCAGCCGTGATGTCCCACAACATACGAAGAGGCAGCTGGTGAGGTACTGTTCAGTTACAATATCCTTTTCCATGACCATATGGACTTCGAAGGGCCATAGCAAACAATTAAATCCACATGGTGCTCTTGGGATTAGCATTTGTTGCTGTGGTCACCTTTTACAAAATTGTAAATAGCTTTGACTCTTGTAAGCACCACCTCTTTATTTTCTTCACTTCTTACAGTTTTGCTACATTAGATCTGTCTCTCACAAAATCAATAACAAAGAAAACTAACGTGGTGCTCCTCAAATCATTTGCCAGCTACTGAACAAAGGCTGTCAAGTAATTAAGTGGTTAGATTTCCTTCAGTCTCACATTAAGATTGACTCAGCTCAGTGGAGCTCAGGATAATCATTCACCATTCTGCTGTTAATATTTCTCTGCAGTAACAGGGAGAAATCGACAATTAAAGATCCTTGGAGAATAACTAGAGACATAATTAATAACTAGTATGCTTCAATATTTTTATGTTGAGCACTTCAAAGCTTTGTTACTACAGGCCAAAACTAGAGAGAAACACAATGACGTATTCAGTAGGTCATACTTCCCATTTTTTAAATATACAATTTGGGTTTTTATAGTTTGCAACCAGCTCTTTGATATGCAATATGGAGGAGCTCATGTTTCTACTGCCCTGTTTGCACACTGATGAAGATGAGGCAGAGGAATAATTCATGGATGTGAACTGCGCTGAGGTCCTCATAAAGCTTGCAGGTTTGGTAACACTCCCAGTCTGGGAGACACAAGGAGAAAGAATGAGTCAGGGAAGAAGACGAGCTGGATGTGTGTCCTGGACGGGATTTCAAGAGGGCAGGAAAAAGTGAAAAATTAGAAGCTGTGTATTCACGGTATTTTATACACCCCATTTCACCAATAAAAATCCATTCAGTATTACGGAACTACAGAGTTGGTCTTGATTGATGGGAACAAGAGAAATATGCTTTTTTGGTTGTTTGTTTCTTCTTTCACAGCTAAGTTGACTACTACATTTTGAAAGATACCTCAACTTTGAAAGCCCTCAAGATATTTTTGTTAAGAATTTTCAGAAGTTAGACTTGAGCTGATACTAAACTGTTAACTCAGTAATATAGACCAAACCTTAAATCAGACATCAAGTAGCAAGACATATAAAAAACCCTAAGAATTCTCAAAGCTGTCACTAAACTCAAGTTTATGACAGTTACATGAGAGTTTAAAGGTTTAACCTCATGATAGGTTTGTGTTCACCTCTCATTCAATAGTGGCTGTTCTCAGGAGATTATTACAAGATTTCATTTTAACTTGAACATTCAAAACCACTGTTAACATCTGGGCCCACCCACTGACACAATTAGGCCAGAATTTATAATCTACAAACTCATTTAACCCAACCTTCAAGCAAGTGCAGCCAAAGATTTACCTCTGACAGTTTTCAGTGATACATGCAGGAACCTTGTGAAGCAAGTAACCAGTTTTTCTGGCTTTGAAATAAAACATACCAGAGCAGAAGAGTTCACAGATGCAAATAAAAACCATAAACCACAATACTTTTCTTACAGATTTTATGTACCACTTCATATCTCTCAGTTTTACATGTGAACTAGTCTCTGCAATAAAGTTTCAAACATTTGAGATTGTTCTTTGCATTTGCATTCTTATTTAAAAAATCGTAACATTTTTATTTAAAGGAAAAAAAAACCCACAGTAAATCAGTCTGGATGTGTGACCTGTCACTGTATACTACCTACCAATGAATTTTGATTAAGTCTTATTATTCTCAAACTTCCTTTCTATGACAGTATCACCACTGAAGAATGATCTAGAGACAAGTCAATGAGAGCTGAAAAATGGACTCTGTGTCACCCACTGGACCACAGCTCCATTGAGAAACCATCTTTATCAAGTGCATGAGCTCCACTTAAAGAACTTCATACTTGAAGGGATCTGTTTTCAGTCACTGCCTCAGAATCGTTGTACCACATTAACACTCTTAGGATAAATCCAAACCAAAGCAGGTAAACTATATAATTGCTATTGAAGTGTGTAACTGTGCAGAAAACGAAAGTAAAACTGCCATAGCTCTTCAAAAATACCAGTGAAGTAACAAATGAGCAACTCTGAATATGACCATCCAGAGACTCCATTTTGCAGCACATTTTCCACAGATTAGTTGGAACTGAAACCTGCTTGGCCAATAGTTTCTTCAGGCAGGGATTTTAATTTTTCATGAACACATTGCTCTAATGAAGTACTTGGCATTAGGTATGGCTTCTGAATTAAAATGCATTTATGACACTGAATTTTAAAATCCCAAAGCCACTAATTTTGACCAGCTTTCCACCTTCCCCAGCCCACACAGTGTGCGCAAGAATTAGCAACTAAGCAGCAAAAGAATGAAAGCTGGACTAATAAAACTTTACTTGTGCAGGTCCCTGCAGAGAATGGTAATATTTTATACCCTGACTGCATATCAAATGAAAGTCAAAAACAAGTTCACTGTTCTGATAAAGTCTTATCTGTCAAATATCACATAATAGTTCAACTTATGATCAAGGGCAACTTAACACCCAATCTGCTATCTACATTTTCTTCTGTATTCAGAACTAAGAAGGTTTATAGCATTGCAGAAGAGTTCTATAAATTGTCTAGATCCAGCACTGACTTTAGTACCTATTTGTGAAACTATCTTGCTACAAAAATTTCCAGGTAATAACTAAATAGCTGAACTTACTCTATTGAAGGTGCTGATCTGCATTTTCTTCAGCTATGCAAGTCCCTGCACTTGTCCTACTTTACCTTACAAAAAATTCCTCCCTTCCTCTGCTTTGTTCAGGGCAGCATTCAGAAAGCTCAAATAGTACAAATCATAGGTATTTTAGTTTTTAATATAATATCATTACTTCAGATATATCTACTGGTCCCTATAACCTTGCTGCTAAAAGAAATCATTACCTGCTGACAGTATGGGAACCCAGTCGCAGACTTCAAACTAGTTGTCATCTTGTTTTAACTTGTTTCATCTCATTCATCTTGTACTTATGATACAGTGTCGAATTATGACACTCAGGATGTTTAATAGAAACAGCCAATTTGATATCCGATTCCCATGCTTATTCTACTGTTCAATAAACTACAGTCAGTGAAGCAGCTCAGTTTTAGTTATACATTTTAATTGAGTACAATTTACACACTTTATACACCTCTAAGTAGAACGTCAAATTTGCTCAACAGTAAGAATGCAGCTCACTAAAACAGATGTCTGATCCTCCAGCTTCCTCAGTTCTTAGCATCAGTTTTCTTTATTATTCTACATTAACTTGTAGATAAATTAAGCACAACATAAGTGTCTAAAATTCCAGCTGTGTTGCAAAATCCTGCTGTAAAGCTAAATTTTTAAGTCCAAGTAGTTTCATCTTCTATGTGCAGTTATTTATGAAGGCAGCAGGAATGCTATTCTGACAACCTAATTAAACTTCCAATAATGTCAGCAGGAATCTGATTGCAAAATGGCTCATTTTATAAACATCACTACTTTTATGACTGACAAAAATATGCACGATCAGGTGCCAACTCCTTCACAAATACATATTTTACGACTTGTGTCGTAAATTGCTTGCAAGTACAAAATTCTAAGATGTTAAAGTTGTCTATGCTCAATCCATAAAAAACGGCACAGTTCATACAAAGATTTAATGCATTTGGCTCTTCTGCCAGTTTCACATCCATGTAACTTCACTAGTTTCAGAGGAGTTACTCCCAATATATACATAAATTTACATCTAAATCAAGCCATCTTCTGTATACAACATTGGACGTGAGATTACACATGGGTTTAAAACAAGTGAAATACAGGACAGAGAAAAGGTAATTGGACCTTGCCTATTTTAAGGCCACCATATAGTCTGTGTATCACAGTGCAAAAAGCACACACTTCTTCAGAAATTGCTTTTTAAATTTGTTGCCCGTTGTAGAAGCCATGAAGTACTGATTAAATCTGAAAAAAAATAATTACATTTGTAATTGGAAATGTTTGAAAGTTAAAAATCCATACAAATATCCCAACTATTTGAAGCAGTAATGAAATGAACCATAAACTGAACCACGTCCTCATGGTAATGGTTGTCATGTTTACATGCACTACAGCTTCTCCAACTGCAGTACAGGTTAAAAAAAAGCATTGAATCTTTTAGCTCACTCATGTATGACATGTGTACATTTATAATAAGCTTAAGTATTGGGAAATTTGGTACTGACCAACTGCCCATACAAATAGAAGACCTTCTAGTAGTTCTGTATTGCCTACCCTTAGCTTTGCAGAATCTATTCAAAAATCCAATGTCAACTTCTTCTAACCTTGGAGTCCCTAGGCATTTTCGCTTGATAGTTTGGTGGGTTTTGTTTGTTTTTTTTTTTTTTTACATTCCAATTAGGACCATTTAAAAATAGTACTCCTGATATAGCAGTAATGGAAATATATAATTAAGTCAGATCTCACAAATTTAAGAAATAGTTTTAAAAACCTCTTGAGGAGATGTGCCTTCTGGTTTTATTAAAAATGAAGGAAACATCAAATAAAAAGCAAAACTAAGAAGAAGAATAGGTAGAACATTTTACTTTCATCAAACCTTAAATGTAAAGTATATTAAAAAACCCATGGTTTGGAATTTCAAGAACAGGAATATAAACATGTATTTTTCTATCCCAGAAAAAAAATTCATGCGGGTGTTACAGTATTTGATCATTCTCTACATCCACTGGTATGCAACATCAACTTAGTATTATTAACTAGATACACAGATACCATAAATTCAGTACAAATACCAGGGTCTTCTGACCTCAGTTATAGTTGTAGATCAAGCAAATCTGTTCTTTGGTAATTGGAGCAGGTTCATTTTCCATGCCAATGCAGGACTGTTAGGAGACCATATTAGCCACTCATCTCAGAAAATCACAACTCCTGTAGACGTAGCCTGGGCTACTTTTGTCACAAGAAAATACTATTACATATGGTATTAGAGGGATAAATGCAAAGAAGTTACAGTTATTCATTCTTTGTGGTGGCTGTTTCAGGAAAAAGAATCCAAACGCTCTCCTTCTTTATTCATTGTTTAATCTTCATTTAGACTCATATGTAAAGGTATTTTGATAGATGGGAACGTACACATGCACGCTTTCAGTTTAAATAAAGAGGCCTTTGTGGAGAACGGATGTAAATTTAGCATGACTTGACAGTATGCCTACAATAAAATTTAAAGATTTAGTAAACCAGGACATTACAAATCCAAAAAAGTGTTTCTAGATTTTTTCATCTTCCCTTTTTCAACAAAGACTGACAGAATATACATATACAGGTTGACATTTTGATTCATCCAAAAAAAAATTTCACTTTGCTCATTTTGCAAGTCCTATTGACTAAAAGGTAATATAATTCACAACAAAATATTTTCATTATGTGAAACAATAAGCAAAGAAAACCAAAACTAAGCTCAGAAGCTAAGTGGTTTATAAAGCCTGGTATGTGTGCATAAGTGTGTCTATAATTTTTTTTATTTTATACATTATATATATAGACACACACACACATATATACACACACGTGCGCACACGCGCACACGCACACACACATTTGTAACCTGCAGTGAGGATCAATCTATTTTCTAATAAGGAACAAAACACATTATTTAAAAATGTGGCTAATATAACAAAACAGAGAAGAAACTGCTGCTATCAAAATATACAATTTGGATTGCAGACTAGAAGGCTAACAACATTAAAAAAATAGTTTTAAGCAAAACCCCTTTGCTTCTGAATAACAACAGGCATCAACCTGCCATAGCATGAAGCATCCAAACAAGATTTTATAAAAAGTTTAAACTGTGACCCTTCTTCATTCGTAAAGTTCTTGACATATCATATAGTGCGAGCTCTGGTCTCCAAACAGGAGCACCTTTCATTTTTCTCAATCCATACTTCAGGAAATAAATGGCAGCTCTAGGATTCAGAATCTCAAGTGAGATTTGTGCTTTACCATATACCTGAAAGAAATGAACAGAAGACAACATTACTACTCTTCTAGCATTTATAGAAATTTTACTTCCATGAACACCACACGCAGTTTTTGTTAAAATTCTCAAGAGAATTAGCAAGTTGCCAAAGAGATGCCATGTCTTATATGACATATAGCTCTGTAATATGCACAATACTTGTGCCACTAAAAGAGTCAGCTAAAACCTTTGCTTTGAAGAAAAGTCATGTTTTCCAAGGCTATCATGGCTTCTAACAGTGGAAGACTGTTGGTGAAGATAACTCTAGTTCGTTCTGGGAATTCACATATAGAGTTTAGCTGAGGACTTTTAAATAAGAAGCTACAGAAAGCTTGATGCTTGGAAGTATTATGACAATTCCCACAGAATTTTTTGTTTTGAAATTTGCTCAATCATTCAAGAAGTTTGCTGTGCAATCAACAGGAAAAGAGTAAACGTTCACAAAACACATGGGCTTCTCCCTTCCCTCAACATTTCTTCAACGGCCTCACAATTAGAAGGTCTCTTTTCTACAACACTAAAGAGGTACTGCAGTAAACTTCCTATTCAGAGAGGGTTCTGAACCACAGAGAAGCTAAGTCAGAAGCAATGCTGCTCTTCACAGAGTTGTTGGTTCTTCTCCACCCCTCACAAAAAGCATGGCTAAGTATTCGGAAAGTCCCTAAGACACGTAAGAATCACTAGTCCAAAACTCATTAGGGGACGTATCTTTTTTGACTTCCTTCCTCTTCTACCCAGTACTGTGGACTCAAGAGCACCAGGATACGATAATGCCTTGTGGCTCTTTATCTTATGATAGTTCCTTACCTTTTGTAGACTGTCACCTACTGAGGTGGAGAGAGAAAGGAGAAGAGCTTGTAAACTCAGAACTGCCGTGCAAGGGGGGGGCTTGGGTAAAATGGAAAACTCTACACTACCCAGCTTCTTCTCCATTCCTTTCCTTCTGCCTAAAGGGAAGCGGGAAATCACAGTACTAATCCATGATTAACAGAAACTACCCTTCCCTTAAATCCATGCCTATTACACTTTGGAGATTACCATTTATAATAAAATATAGTGGTATATATTTAACTTTATCATCAGGGAAAATCTAAACAAGCAGTACTTTCAAGCTAAGCCATTGTTGAAATCTCTAAGCTATACAGAATTCCTTTGCTGCCACAGCTTTTTGTTCCCATTAAACAGCATATAAGCATGAGCATAGAAGATTTTCAACAGGAAGCATACCTGTCCAAAGTTTCCCAGAAGCGTAGAAACACTGGCCTGTCCAAGTGTCTTTTGTGATAGCTTAGTTCTAACACTGTTACATCCCATTTCTGTACATTTGGATCTAGACGCACTTCATCGTATTTGAGATGAAAAGCTTTAACTACAGGAAACAGGAAAACATTTAGTGTACAAACGTGATGACTTTACAGTACTTGACTATTAGTCCAAGAGAATTCTCATCCCATCTCTCTCTTTTCCAAGGAGCCTGGGAAAAACATGTTCTTTCTGAAAATCTCTGAACTATCCAAGAATTTAAAAACAGCATTTCCGAAAACACTGAGAAGGAGCCTGGCTAATTCCTGGAAGTCTGTGTAGATGATTGACACTAGAATGTCCCAAACGCTACATGAAGCATTCTGAGAAATTTCTAACCGCCTATTTCCCCTGACATAACACTCAGTGAAACATAGTAAAGTATTAACAGTTATTATGCTCTTAGAATGTATTGTCACATGTGAATTATGTAAGCATTAGCACAGTGAGTACTAAAATCCTCCAATTCTTCCTGATTTCCTTAGCCAAATCACAGCTCTCACATAACCCAGTGCAAAGTATTTAAGTCTTGTATAATTCCTATCTGGAAACAGGTTTAACACATTTTCTATTTTGGATATTACTGGACAAGTAAAGTAGAACCATTTGTAATCCAGAGGGACCTCTACAGGCTTGAGACGTGGGCCCGTGCAAACCTCATGAAGTTCAATCAGGCCAAGTATAAGGTCCTGCAAGTGGGCCAGGGCAATCCCAAGCAAAAATACAGGCTGGACAGAGAATGCATTGAGAGCAGCCTTGAGGAGAAGGACTTGGGAGTGTTGGTGGATAAGAAGCTCAAAGTGAGTCAGTGATGTGCAATTGCAGCCCAGAGAGCCAACCACATCCTGGGCTGCAATGGAAGCATGGCCAACAGGTCACAGGAGGTTGATTCTGTCCCTCTATTCTGCTCTCATGTGGACCCCACTTGGAGTACTGCATCCAGCTCCTGGGCCCCTGACATGAGAAGGACATAGAACTGTTGGAACAAGTCCAGCGGAGGCCACAAAGATGATCAGAGGGATGGAGCACTATGAGGACAGGCTGAGATAGTTGGGTTTTTTCAGCCTGGAGAAGAGAATGCTCCGGAGAGGGTTCACAGCAACCTTCCAGTAGCTAAAGGGGGGTCTACAGGAAAGACGGAGAGGGACTCTTATTTATTTGTTTAGTTATTGTAAAATCTGTAGCTCAGGAACCACTGGACATTATAAAAGGGTTTATTTTCTAAGGTGGCCTCACAACAAAGCAACAGAGAACACAAGCTGCCAATTTCTTTCGATATTATCACACACCTTACAGAGTGAGCTGTGCAAGAAAAGTGTAGTGTGTACAAAAGCATACTGGGCATAATTGCAATAACTCAAAAAAACTGTTCAGGTCTATTCAGTGGTAACATCCAGCTGAAATTAAAAGCATTTGTACCTTATTAGACTTTCACATTTGTGTCATACACCAGACTGCATCGGTAAAGCCTTCTAAGTGAAATACTAAGCGATTAATCCTGTGTTCAAAGTAGTAATGAAATCTGAAGGCAGCCTGTAAACCTGTTACCTTTGTAATATACATTGTCTTTTCCCCATTTTTTTAGAAGCTTGGAAAGTAAATGTATATAATAGCTATTTCTGGACCTCTTGGAAAGAGGACAGCTTTCCGTGAGCTTCCACAGGTCAGAAAAGAAGAACTGCAGAGGGCACATTAATATTTTCTCTATGTGAAGACCTAAGCACTTGCATTCTCAACCACCCTATTCAGCAGCACTTTGGCAGCATAAGCATAAACAATCCACAAAAAACCCCAAACAGATTAACAAACACCTAAACACTTAAAAACAAAACAAAGCCCTTACTTTTTGCAAAGATATCAACAGGTGATCCATCAGGCAAGAGCCAAGGCCAGCCTTTGAACTGCCAAGCAGGACCCTGTACAAACACTGCCACCACACGATCCCTATGAACACAGAAAGAGGCAGATATGTAGATGGACCTGAACATTTAAATTACATGTTTTCTTGAACAGGCAATTTTAGTAACAGCGGTAGAGCACATTTAACAATCACACCTCCAGCGTAACTGCTTCTTCTCTGTTAAGCAAAAGCCCATTTTTCTGGACTTTGAGCTCTGTCCCTCTGCAGAATACAGCTCCATTTCTCATCTTACATTTGCACGAAAGTCAAGCAGTGTTGGATTTTCAATCATTATTACTTTGCTTTTAAAAAAGTGCTCCAACCGTTTAGAGATAATCTTATATGAATAACGTTATTAACTCAGATGTATCCATTTAAAAGCCTTTATTCTGACTATTGTTAGCATCTGTTCTAAAAATTTATTAGAAGAGACAGCTGCTAAATTTCTGCCTCCAGTTGCACAGTGCATCATTTATTGTAAGGTTAAGTAACCATTACGTACAGTCCAAGAAAATAAATTTGTGATTAAGATGAAGCTTTTACATTAATAAAATTTAAAAGAACCTTTGGGAAAAAAAAAAAAAATGTCCTCCCACACACGTTCTATCTTTTTCTTGAACGTTTACATCATCCGACCATGGTTCCTACCAACTACACACAAACAGTTATCCCCCCCAATCTAATCCCCAAATTTAATTTGTCATAAAATCTATCAAATCCCAAATGGAAAAGAATAATCAAGGTGGAATTTTGTTGTTTGGGTTTTGGTTTGATTTTTTTTTTTTTTGGTTGGTGGGTTTTTTTTTGGTTGTTTTGGTTTTGGGTTTCTTTTGTGTTGTTTTGTTTTTTTCCAAGATAGACTAACGCTTTGCCATTTAAAATGATGTTGCAGGTTTTATAATGTCTACCAGAAAAAACAAACCTATCAACCAACCAGTGACAACATGTTAATTTCTAGATACTAAGAGCTGATTCTGCTTTGGATTAACAAAAATCTAGAACACCCACACCATTTTATATCTTTGGTCAGAAGCACTTTAGGAATCATTTTAGATGTTTTTTAAAAGTTTGGTCATTAAACATTTTAAGTGCTACTTAATATCTAGAATATCAGAACCACAGATTTCTGATTAGTCCAAGTTCTCAATAGAGACTAAATAATAATTTAGGAACAGGACCTTTTAAAATGATTCCTTGCCATTAAAATCTACTTTAGAAGTTATAAAACCACCACAAATACTATTGTGCACATCTACAATCTTCACACTTGTGAGGAAGAAGTAAAAATGTTAACTAATTCATTATAGGTAATAACAAAAAGATGTTTCTCCAGAGTTGTCCTGCTCAAAGAAAAATGTTTTCATAGCATCAAAGAACGGGCTACAGAAAAAAATAATCTGTTTCCAGATTTTTCTTAAAAGTAAAGGCTATCTACGATTCCCTTCCTGCAACTGGGGCTCTCCCTTCAGAAGTAAGCCTTCATCGTTTAATTCAATTCAATAAATCTGATTCACTACTGAAACCACTGTTCAGTCTTCACTGTCTGATGTGCTATCTTTTTTTCTTCCTTAAACTATTAAAAAAGTTATAATGTCAGATGCGGAAGGCCTGCAAATGTATCAGACTCTCA
This sequence comes from Nycticryphes semicollaris, assembly GCA_013400055.1. Classification (NCBI taxonomy): domain Eukaryota; kingdom Metazoa; phylum Chordata; class Aves; order Charadriiformes; family Rostratulidae; genus Nycticryphes; species Nycticryphes semicollaris. The sequence goes on along the minus strand of VXBJ01001537.1, from coordinate 399,632 downwards.
TTCAAAAAGCAGACGAGATTATTTTTCTCTCAGACCATGTTCCAGTGACGTGCACACTACAGCATCACAGACCAGAAAACTCGTATGAATATTCCTATTTGAATTTCTGGAACATTCCAGGCAAACCTAATAAAAATATTTCTGCTTCTCATACTGTTAAAATGTAGCATGTTGTGATTTCTTAATATTTTTTAAAGAAGGTTAGTTTCACATTATTTTCACCTGAAGAATCCTATATTAATTCTCATATCCCTATCTTCATTTTTTAGTGAATTTAGCAGCATCTTATTGGTCCCCTCCAAATTCTGCATTCTCCTGGTTAAGAAATTTTGTAAAAGGGAAATTATTTTACCAGTCTTGTGGCATAAGTTTCAGAGGTTGGTCTACTACGCGGTAAGGTACAGTGACGCTGACTGTAGTTCCCCCAGGCTGCATCTGGTCCTTCCTTCTCTGGATTAGAGTCTCATTCTCTCGCTGACAGCCTTGTTTCTTCTTTTCATCTGATGGTACAAACCTTGGAAAATAAAGAAGCATTCAGTTGACAAAAGCAATTTATTTGAAGTAACGATGAGGAAAAATAACAACTTTATCAGAACTTTGCATCATTGGTACCAGTCACTGAAGCCATCATCTCATTTCCATTACACTGAGCCTCCATCACTTCTCATTCAGAACAGCAAAACCCATGAGAATATTTCATATGCCCTTAAAACCAGTTGCACTGAAAACTCTTCTGTCCCTCAAAACTACAACCAGACACGTTCTTAAACATTCATCATATTTCTCACCTACCTTAGCCAACACATTTGAAGATGAGAAGCCAGACCACAACCTGCTGAATGGCTGTAACCCATTCTTTTTAGTGATCACGGGTAATACGGAGGAAATGTTAGAGTTCGTACTCTTGGAGCCATTATTCAATGTTTTCTCAAGAAAGCTGGGATTTTCAGTCAAAAAGGTGGGTTTTTTTTGGATGATGGTGATTTTACATTATCAATGATTGATCTGGTTACTATGATGGATGACACTACAATTCTGGAACATTTCTGGTTTTTTTTTTTCTAAAGAGCTTCTCTCATAGATTAAATGCCCAGAAAATAAGGATAATGTGATCCCCGTGTCTTACATAATCTCTGTATGACAAAAGTAAATGCTTAAGATGTGATCCTCAACTAAATGAATTGCAGATCTTTCATTTTTCAGTCCCCCACCATAAAAAAAAAATTGAAGTATCATTTCAAGAATTTCTTCTTTAGGACAATAATAAAATAAAATACACCAAACAGTTCACAAAATTGGCATCATAAATATGAGAGTGGTACAGCCCCTTATACTGATGAACCTCAGTGGGTTTTGTCAAAAGGAAAGATAATAAAATCATGCATTTTATAGAACTAAAACTACGTCAGAGATAGATAAGCTGATGTGACTGGCATCATTTACTAGGCCAGGAAGAAAGCAGTGTTCAGACCCATGTTCTCCTAATACTCTGTTCAGAATCCCCCAGCTGCACTACTGAAACTGTTTGCAGGCTGCTGATGTTTCATTTCCAAAACTTCTGATAAAAAGAAACACTGTGTTTCACTTAACTGCAGAAGATACCTGAGTATTGGTGCTACATTTTAGAAACACACTCCTCAACATAATTGGTAACATTCTCTTCATTATAGTACAGATGGTGCTTTTTAGAAGCTTACTACGGTTTTTGGGTAAGTTGTCTCCATCATTTTCATTTGTTCTCCTCAACCTATTTCTATTTGAATACTAAAACCCAATTTGAATGTACTTAAACAGGCAGCCTGCACTTCCTATTACCAGAAAAATCGGAAAAAGGGATGAAAAATGAAACATGAAGACAAGTTCATTATTCAGTCAACTTTAAAATTCTATAATATTGGCTTTTGCTAACATCTTATATCTAATGATAAAATGGCGTCTTGGGGAGAAATACCCAAACAAGTATGTTTTAGGGCAGTATGCGGAAATTGTTTACAACCCTTCAAACAAGATTATTTTATTTTCCTAACATAAATAAGCACATGAAGCCCTCATACTCTTCATGATTTAACAGAGTTTCAAAATCAGAAAGTCACAACTGGTGCCTGAAGTGTGCATCCAGATGCATACAACTGCACTGAAAAACTAAAGAAAACCTGCAAATGACTACAAATTGTTCATTGACGGTGGCTACTATTGCAAATACACAAAAAACATTACAGATACTATATAATAAGCTATAACTTCAATTATGCTTATCTTTCTTGTACATGTAGGACTCCACCACTCTAAAGAAAATAAGAGACTAAAAAGCTATACCGGATACACTGGGAAAAAGTACATTTAGGCCACCTAGAATATTGTATAAAAAAATGGGACATTAATTTCACCAACTCTGAAGTAATCAGAAAATAGTAAACATTTACTTGTAACTTATCTACCACAACTGACATATACAATTGTGTGCTACATACAGAAGCGTTCAACATAGTTCTACTTCAGAAGAAGACAGCAAAGGTGACATCCTATTTAGGTATTTCTAGTCAAGTTGCTCATTTAAAAACTCAAAAGTGAGGTGCAGCTTTGATCATGAGCATACCTAATGGTCTGTCCTGCCAGCATGCCACCATACTAATGGATAGGAAACTGTATTTTATGATTTTAAATAAGGATTTGCTTGGTTATCTTGAGCTTTTAAGAAAACTATTCATGAGTCTCACCTCACCCATCAGAACTAGGGAATCTGGGCTGGAAAGACTGAAATAAAATGTTGTTTGTGTTTTTTATAATATTTTTTTTAAATTACCAAAAAAACCCCTCCTCCAAACACCTTTTACCCAAGTTGCAAGTTCTATATGAAAAGCCAGGTTCACCTAAAACGGCAGAGAGTTTGAGAAGAATTTTGTTATCATGTCCTATGCACTGAATGAAAATAAACTCTTACAAAATATGTAAATAAAACCCCCACACATTACAGTGTTAATCAAATATTCATATGAACAGCAACCTAAAAGGTCATAATTTTTAATTTACTTTGTAAACACGAGAAAGCAGACACATTTTAAATGGAAACAGGAAACCCAGCCACCCCTGCCAAATTAGACGAGAAGCAATATTACTATTCTACAGTCTAACAGTTTCCTACTGTATCTGAGACCCCTCAAATCTAGCTGAAACAGGCATTTTCAATTTTATTTCCACCTCTAAATGTTTCTTTGTTTAATAGAATTCATTTCAACACTAGTTTACTGACAGTTTCTCTCTATTTCAGCTAGAAACTGACATTAAGGCACCACTGGCTTGTACCTCAGTTATGCATCTTCTAGACAATAGCTTCAGGTTTATTTACTGTAAAAATCTTAATGTTTTTGAACACATTCCTCCAGGACAGAACATGAAATATCTTGTTATCTGCATTTTCTGAAGAAAATATCAATGAGCAGACTCACATGGACCAGCGGAGAAGATGACTGTCATAAAGCAAGCACCAAAGGAAATGCTTACATACATGTACACACACGGAGTACAGAAATAAATGACAGCTTACAGAAGGTTTAGGAAATACATGCTTGCATTTTCACGAACCATCGATTCAGTAAGTATAATAAAAGCCCTGCGGCTCGAGAATTGAGAATCAATAGAAATTACTGTATGATTATAAATATTGTCACAGCTTATTCCATCACTACCTGGACACAAAAACAAGCTTAAGAAATCTGAGTATTAAAGAAACCAGAACAAACTAATCTCCTCTTAGAAATTATTTGCCGCAATACTGTATCTGGTGGCTTAACTACATATTTGTACTTGGCACCTTTTTCATCATCCAGCACCCTAGAAATATGTTCTGAATTCTGACTGTGCAGTAGCTTACATTTTTTTGTTGCTTCTCCAGATTACTATTCCTGGGGGGGTGTGTGGGGTGTGTGTGGAAACAAAAAAACCCCAACCCCTACATCACAAACCCTGTCTACTCAGAATCCATTTTTATACCCCTAACTAGGAAATTAATAGCACTCAATTCTCTTCCTGTTAATTGCCAAAATGATTATTCATGTAAAACCTGGTGCATGCTCTCACTTACAAAGACAGAAGGTTCCTTTCCTAAGGTAACAGGCAAACAATTGAACGAGATCAAATTATGGGAGGTAATTGGTAAGACACTATCCGCTGAATTGCCAGAGCTGATCAGGCCTAGCCTCTAAACTCACATCCTTTGCTAACATTAAAACACTTTCACAGAGGTCAGGGCAGCACTTTCTGGCCAACTCAGACATACTGAAAAATGCACCAACAGAGAATAAGGCAGCTCCGGTCCTGGACAGCAACTGAGATCAATACAATATACTTTTGATTGTGTTTAGAACTAGAACTGGAGATTTATTTTTACAACCCCCTCACAATATTTTTGTTAGATTACAGTATCAAAACCTTCATGCACCTATTTTTGCACCTATGCAAAGCAAGAGAACAAATTTTTTTTGTCATACATAATCCCTAAATCTTTCAGCTGATTTGCTCAATATTAAAGCTGGATACATCTCAGTAAGTTGCCTGCCCACATATGGTGAAACATATAATGAGTAAAAGCATCATCATAATAAAAATACATAATCATCGTCTAATCATTTACATCTGCCCAATCTAATTCCTGCCTTGCTTTTTGTTCCATGTAAAGCAGAAACATTGCTTCTGAAAATCCTAACTTCAGATATTCTCAAGTACTCAGCCCAGAAGACCAGATTTTACACGGTAATTATGATATCCAGCATTGCATGCAGACAGTAAGAATAAAGTGTAGTATATGAAATATTTTTTAAGAAGTTTCACAATATGAAGTTCTGATTTTGAATGAAATTATATATTAATATTTGAAAAATTCTTCATTTTTATATTAAACTTGGCTACTTCAAAAAATAACTTTTAAAAAAGGTTATAAAGAATATTTTCAAATGACACAGCGTATGAACTGTATATACTACAATTATATATAGAAATGTTCCATGACAAAATCTAAATTGTGACAAATGTATCCAACAGACAAATGTGGTATCTTAAAAAAAAAAAAATCTTAAACCTCTAACATGCTTCCAGTTTACCATCACATATTTCATTCTACTCATGGTAGCTTTCCTGTTTTCCATATTTTCTACTTCAAAAGAGACCATAATGTTAGAGATTAATTAAACATATTAAGCATCATACAAGTGTCGGCCAAATTTGGAAAGGAACAAAACCCCAACATACTAGAGAGCTATGAAAAGGGTTACTAAAAATGTTGGGGCAATTATTATGTTTCTTTCAATCCTTGACAATTGAATTTAACGGCTACCATAGTACCAGATGAAGCATGTCCTATTTATTTTACAACAAAGAACCTAAAACATCTGCCAATGACACTAGAATTACTTTTTCTCATATCCAAAGCGACAACACATCGCAGTTCAGTTCCATATCCTAGTTAGAGCATTCTAAACAAAAATTATCCTAGAAGAGAGGAGTTGCCAGCTATGACTTAGTTTTAAATGGTTTGATCGCTACAATTTCAGCTTTGTTCCTGATTTTAAGAAACATTTAAATGGATGAAATCACAAAAGTTGGTTTTATTTATGAAACCCAAATACTCAATTCTTCATTATCACACTTGAACGATCTGTGTCGCCCCAGGTACCAGGCATGGAAAAAAAAGTTGCCCTGTAAGCAGCCAGTGTCACAGGTGTGTCACAGCTTCCATACCCTAACAATCCCAGGGGCCTCATTCTCCCAGAGTTCTACATTTCTAAGCAGTCACTCCTGCAATGGCTATTACTTTTCCAGCTCCAATTGTCCCTTCTCCTTGTGGTCTATCATTGATCTCCTCTGATGGCTAAGTAATCAACCTGCTTGTATTAAAGAAACACAAAAAATTCAAGTCTACCTGCATTGTCCTCAGCAGGAATAAGGGAGGAAGTATTAATTTGGTATATCTTTTCTATCTGGACAATATTTCTTTATTTCACAACTTGTAGCAATTGCATGTGTCTTCCAAATCTCTACTCTTCCTGTCAAATTTAGCTGAAAGTGAGGAATGAGTTAAAGGAGGTGGTAACTTAGAGGCAGAAATTAGATAAGTCTTCTTTCCTTGGGAAACCACCACATACCTATCAATCACACTCTACATCAAGGCTACTTCTACACTTTGCATACCTGAACAGTAAAAACAAACCCTGCAGCCATTCCTAAACAGACTACTTCAATAAATCTGAATGCAAAAAAAATACAGGCCAGGTGGCATATTTTGTAGAAGAGTGCTAGAACTGTCATGGTTAAATTAATATTTTTCTCTTCTGAATTCTGCTATTGCATTTCTGATTCATTAACATACCTTGCTTCTTCACTTTGTCTTTCATACCTGTTAACTAAATCAGTGTCCTCCTTTGACCTCTTAAACTTCACTTGTTTCTGGATCTGGAAACAATCGTCTTCCTCTATGGGCAGGTCTTGAGAAGTTAACTGTAGCTCTACCCCAGTGCAGCTGAAACTAGTGCAAGCCTCCTAGCACAGGTAACACTTACACATGACATGTAGGTGCTTTATTCCGTTATAGGTATTCCTAGATCAGAAAGTCAAAAACTACACAGATGTAAAATCCAGGGCTTGTACTCAGGAATTTTTTTCTTAGACATGAAAACCCACATAAACAAACAACATCCTCAGTCAACACAATTATATCAGTCCAGTAACTGCTTGCACATTAAGCTATAATGTTAAAAGCCAGCCTTCTCTCTGATTAAATATTCAGAAGAGGCAGCAAGAGTCCAGTACACTTATTGGATCTTTGATGCTATATGGTAGTAATCTAGGAAATTAGAAATAGCTGAAGATCAGAAGGCACCTGGCATCTTGCAGCACAGTTTAAGAAAATTCTAGGACAACCCCAGTGAAAGCTGCAAGCACCACAATAAGGACAGCCTAGTTTTGAAGAAAACCAGTGCATAGTCTCAAAAAGGATGAGCAAAGGGCTGAAGGTGGAAGAAAGTTCTCCATTTGTTGAACATTGAAGACAGTCTGTAACAGTGTATTTTTCTGTGAAAATGACTGCCTGTTTCAGAAAAATTAACTGGTACTAATAGACAGACAACTGTAATACCATGATCTGTTGGAGAAGCAGAAAGATGTTTGGGGGAGTTTTTTGGGTGGGTAGGTAGGTTTTTTTTGTCTTGGGTTTTTTTAGTGGTGTGGTTTTTTTTCTCCCCATAATAGTGAATTTTCCTTACCATGAAGCAAGTAACTTGAAGTGTTGATTGCATTCAATCATAATAAATTAAATCTTAGAATGAGATGTGTGATACAATAAACACATTTTAGTAAATTACTAATATTTCACTGAATAAATCTGCATAAGTACTTCAAGATAATACTTTGGTTTTATTTATTGTATGTGAACTTTTAAAAAAAAATAAATCTTTATTTATATAACCAGTTGGCCTGCTCAGGTGATACAGCTGTTTATCTAACACAGGAGCCACCCTCCAGTCCCCTTCTCCTTTAGAACTGTGGTTATTTCCCAAATTCTTCTCTGAACTCCATGAGGACACTGCCCTCACACAAGCCTTCCTCACTTGTAAGGGTTTGTTGATCAGTTGCACATGCCTGCATATTTGTTACATAAAAGAAAACAGCTACAGAAATTAGAAATGGCACTATAACACTTTCTTCTCAATCTGCCCATTTGGGTCAACGGTCACAACTGTGCAAAAATTATTAAAATAAGGTTTTGCTTTTTTCCTACTAATCAAGGGGCATTAATTTCTTTTATCCTCTGGTCTGCAAAACTAGCTTGTCACAGGACAGCAGATGACACAGAATGGTTGGGGCTGGAAGGTACCTCTGGAGATCATCTCATGCAATCCCCCCTGCCAAAGCAGGATCACCCAGAGCAGGTTGCACAGGAATGGATCTAGGCAGATTTTGAATGTTTCTCCCGAGATGGAGACTCCCCTACTTCTCTAGGCAGCCTGTTCTAGGGCTCTGCCACCTTCAGAGTAAAGAAGTTTTTTCCTCATGTTGAAATGGAACTTCCTGTGTTCCAGTTTGTGCCCGTTGCCCCTTGTCCTGTCACCAGGCCCCACTGAGAAGAGCCTGGCCCATCCTCTTGACAAACATCCTTTAGGAATTTATAAACATTGATGAGTTCCCCTCTCAGTCTTGTCTTCTCAAGGCTAAACAGGTGTCTCAGCCCTTCCTCATAAAAAAGATGCTCCATTCCCTTGATCATTTTCACAGCCTTCCTCTGGACTCTCTCCATTAGTTCCTTTTCTCTCTTGAACTGGGGAGCCCAGAACTGGACCCAGTGCTCCAGATGTGGCCTCACCAGGGCAGAACAGAGGAGGAAGATGACCTCCCTTGACCTGCTAGCCATGCTCTTTTTAATGTGTCCCAGGAGACCATTGGCCCTCTTGGCCAAATGGGCACCCTGCTGGCTTTTGGGCAACTTGCTGTCCCCTCTTTCCTTTTTTTTTTTTTTTTGTTTTTTAAAGCCATTGATCACTTTCTACTAACAGAGAGTATTCCCCACCCATGACAATCACCTCCACATCACCTTCCCACTTTCTCATCATTCCTTTGCTGCTGATTTAACCCATAAAAGCTGTAATAAATAGCTCCTCCCAGTGATCCACTCTGGAACAACCCCTCCTATTTCTTAAGCCTTTGAAGTTAAGGTGTAGGGTTTTTTGTTTCATTTTTTGTTTTGGATGTTTTTGTGGGTTGTTTTGTTTTCTTCCCAAATATCCTCCGTTCACAAGGAAAATGTCCTGATCCAAAAATGTGATTTTTCATTTAAGCTGTTCTGCCTCTGCATACTCCCTCTTGCTTAATTACTAATTTGGTACTAGTATACCTTTATATTTGAAAACAGTTTTTTCAAATGGTATGTTCTAATCAGCTACTTACTTTAAATCTTGCAGAAGGTCCTTTGCATTAAGCATCGTTATTAGAGAGGTCGTGGCTGCTGGAATAATGATTATGGGAGTTCGAGATCCTGTAGAGATAATAAAGTTACATTTGTCTGTGGGGTTTTTTTGTTGTTGTGGCTTTGGTTGTCGGGGTTTCCCCCCACCCCTTTTTTAATTAAACTGTACATAAAAACAGACTTCTTGCTTAACAAATCAAGATCATGGAAAAATACTCAAGGAAAATTGTAGTAAATCTTTTTTGAACTGAAGGCTTTCATTCACCAAAAAAAGTGTACGTCTGCCAGGAGTCTTCAAACATGGGTAGGACCCGTATTTAGCAAAACAGAAAACTGCATTCCACTGCTTGTTTACTGTTTACTGCCGTTCCAACAAAAGACAGAGCAGGCAAAATTCACACAAAAATCAAAAGGATTGTGTAACTAAAACTGACTCACCTTTTTTCTGGTTTGGAGGTGGTCTTGCTTGAGAAACTGGGAAAACACAGAAAATAAGGCAGAATGACGAATACATAAATACAAACGACCTCTTAAGGCGACATTTCAACGCTTTTAGTTGCAGGATTGAACAGAGAAGAGTCACAGTATAGTAATTACATCATTTTCACAGATGCAATACACAAAGTTGAGGAAGGGATTTATAATTTGGGTCTCAGTATGCAAAAGACAAACAGCTTTTGACCATCGGAAACAGATATTAGGACAGTGGAGTCAATCTCTCCTAATTTTACTAAAGCTAGTCATCCCTGTCCATCCTCCTCAAAAGGTCAAGGCACTATAGCATTGACAAAAGTTGCCAGCAATCTTGAAAAAAGCTGCTTGTAGATCTTAAGGTCAATAGTGCTGAACCAACAGGAAGACCATTTCACAGCAAACTAATCTTTACAGACCTTTACCTTTGCATTAGTAATTGTTATTGCAGACGGCATCAGTAGAATTTAGCCATCAACAATCAAAATCTGAATTTCAAGCTCATTCACACTAATTTTGGGATTGGAATTTGAGTTACATGAGGAATTTAGATGCCAGAAACAATGAAACTTGACAGATACAATAGCAGTCAAGCACAAAAAACCTGAACAAATCAAACATTAACCCCACCCAAACAAACAAAAAAACCATAAAAAAAAAGCAACCCCAACACAAAACAAAAACCCCACCCTAACCGACCCATAAAAAAAATCGCCCCCCAAGCAAAAACATACAAGCAAACAACACTGGCTAGATGGAAACCAAAGAGTATATATGCTTCTTCAATTTGGTGCTATTACTGAATAACCTTGTTTCCTCCAAGTAAGTATTTTATAGTTCCGTTTTCATGAATCCCAACTTAAGAATTGTTGTGCTTAATCATTATCATCACACACTTTATCCTAATTCACAACACCAGAAAACAGTGAGTAGTAGAAAGATCGATGCAGACTAACACATCTCAACTGCTACTATGCATGACAAATTTCATTAATTGACTTCCAATTTCATAGCACCAACTTGTTCATGTTTATTTATGACCAACTGCTTCGGAAACTGGCTAGAACAGTATAAATATTCACAATACATACTTACCGTTGTTGAAATATTGAGACCATATCCTTAATTATCTTTCCTGACGCTGGCAAATGCACACACATAATTGGTGACACTATATTGAACTACGTGAACCTTATCTACCCCATGATTTTTTAATATTTTTTAAAATATAAATATCTCTTTAATGTAAAACAGTTCCTGAAATATATGTGAAGTATCAGCTGCCCCCTCCCAAATAAAATAAAAAAGGCGGGGGGAGAAGGGGATCTGTAAGAAGTTTAATTGCTATACCAAAATATCTTAGTTGAAAATTAGGTACTGCAGAAATGTGCACAAAAAAAAAAAATATCTCATATTAAAAGCACATTCCAGGTATTTCTTCAAATCAGTATTGCACAACTGTTTTGTCCATGCTTCATCCTCCTGGAAATTGCACATTTTAAATACTTTGCTAAGAACAGAATGGCTACTTATTTTAGAAGTTAAAAATCCTCAAATATTCCAGGATATGCATGTTGATTTTGAGTTTGGTTCTTTTTTGTTGATTTTATTTTTGGGGGAAGGGGGCCGGGGGGGGTACTGGAAAGAAGCAATACATACTTTCTTCAGACTATACCTCTCTTTGTTTTCTCTTCCACTTAACAGTAATATAGAAGCAAAACAGTGGATTAGATTGGCCTTAGAGAAGGGCCATAACAGTATAAACTGTATAGAGTTTAAAAAAAACCTGCCACTTGATGCTCAAGAAGTTACAGCTAGCAGTAGGGACCTGTGACAATTCAGTCAGATTTCTGCTCTTGCCACTTCTACCCTTTTCATACTGCTGTCTGTCAACTCTATTTGCATTATTATGCTTAACGGGGCTAGTGAGATAAATATGACAGGCAGCATGACCTTTCTAGTACCAAAATAACAAAACAGAAGAGTCTGTGCACAACAGCATTTAGGTATGCTGAGAATATCTAATATTAGAATAGATTTTTGGGCGAAGAATCATTTTTACAATACTAAATCCTAGCATTAAGTCTTACTAGTAAACCTCAAGGAATTAGCAAGGCACATTTAGTAGTCTCCACAAGAATATACAATACTCCAGTAGTACTTCCAGAAAAAGTGCGTTAATTTTAAAAAGCAGCTTTGTTTCCAAAAAGCCCCAAATAATCCCTTTCTAATACCTTTATAACAACAGTAACCATCATCTTGTTGTTAAATAACAACTTTCACTCAAGACTTTCTTCCACCAAACCAGAAATTTTCTTAATATGTAAACTAGATACAGATATGCACTTTGGTGTTTCGAAACACTGATCCTCTCATACATTGTTTGTGCCTTTACCCACTTTTAAAAACTCTAAGGGTTTTTCATTAAAACAAAACAAAGCACCTACATCATTCTATCTTTCAATCTCAATTGGAAATTCAATCTGACATACAACAACGACTTGATAGTTAGAGTCCACTAACTGGGAATTAGAAAGCCAGGTGAGGATTCTGGCCCCATTACACATAACTTAGGTGCTAAGAAGTGTGAAGTAATGATACCACGTTCAGAGAAAGACTTATTTCTGATACATTAAAACAGAAGTAATAATATATGTCTTTTTGAGACTAGCTTTTCTTCTTAGGTCATACTTAGGCTTTAGGTATTGATCAGCTTCATTACATATTTGAGCCTGCATTTGTGAACTATCAAGTTGACAACCAAGAAGTTTGTTACTTTTTAGTATCACTAGTGCATCCTTTGAATAGGATACTGGGGCAAAGCACCGAAGCGAATGAATCCAAGCCCCAGACCCTGGACCATTTGAATTTCATCTATGCATGGCGTAACATTACCCAAAAAGTTATGTGTTATTTCCAACAGATATGGAATTAAAGGCCACAAATAAATGATCCCAATTAGACTTTTCAATAGTACTTCTTTGAAACTCATACTTATCTGGGACAGGAGCACAAATCAAATCAGGTTACCATACCTGGTCGTGGTACAGGCTGCGCTGCTGGAGTTTGTGTTTTTCGAGCAGAAGCACCTTCCTTTGAAAAGACAGAAGAGGTATCATTAACAGCTGGCATTCTTATTATATATGGCTTTTTTAAAATGAACACAGAACTACAGAGGGTATCATGAAAATGAGGACAACACATTTATGTTAAAGAGGAGAAAGAAAATAGTGAATGTATTCAAAACTCTTTGAAGATTGTTTTATACTTGAAGACAGACAACCTCATAAGCTTTTAACAGATTTAGATTTTAACCATCCTAACACAAGTCCAACTTTTTTCTACATTCACAGAAACATCATCTATTTATAGTCTTGTTTCATTCTACCTATGATCACTTTCACCAAGGTTTAATAACTTAAATACAAGCTAGAGAAATTTCAAAACAAGATCTACTTATGCTCTGAATGGAAAGCTAGGAACACGAAACTGCAATGCATTCCTGCCTTGACGAGTTTTAGTGCCCAGAAATAGCACTCTTATGATAATTAGTTCTGCTCATGCCTTATCCAATTACCTTAATGTAACAAACAAAAGACTTGCACTACTATTTGTTCTTGTTAACTCTGCAGAGCCAACACACCACGTAAGAGAACAATGAGGTCACACACGTCTGGTTCCAAAGCAACATTGAATTCCCGCAAGAACAAGTTCTGTTCTCTGTTACTTCTGTGAAACCTCACTGAACAAAATACATACTAATAACAATATTACTAACGCTGTAAAAAAAAAAAAATGCTATATATTCCAACTTCAATTTGCAATGCTGACAGAAGACCTGTTAATATGAAACCATGAACTTTATCTGAAAATGACTTAAACACTATGTGAAGCATATCCTACAACTGTGAGTTACTCGGAAAGGTCAAAGATCCCACTCTGGGAAAAACCTGTTTGAAAGGACTCCAATTTGGCATCATTACATTTGTGTGCCCATGCACAAATAACAATATGTTCTGTAATTCGAATTTAAAATAAAAAAGCTAACGAGCAGGGGACTACACGCAAGTAGCCTCAAGTTCCATGATTTAAATAACACCTAAAGAAACTGCTTTTATGTTTGCACCATGAAAGTTAAAACTGCTTTTATGTCAAGAACTGTGAAGTACAAATAGAAGAGAAGATCACTTGACAAGCCCTTAGAAAACACAGATTCACTCAAAATAACTCCCCCCCAAGTTTTAGTGAAAGCCACCCATGATTAGTTACAATAGGCTGGAGCTGACATTTGGTACAGCACACAGCTTTTCTAACTTTTACAGACAGCAACCTCCTATTAATCTTCAGTATAAGGATTTAACCCCCCAGTGCAAGAAACAGATTATACTCAGATTTCTCTTGTACTCTTTTCTGCTTAATAAAATACCAACATCAATGTAGGGCATTTGAGTCAGGAACTGTTATTTTAAGGCTTATATTTTAGTATCTGGGAAAAGGTATTTTTGCCAATGTTCTTTCACAATAATTACTCTGAAAGTGATAAAAATCAAAATACCACACTGTAAAGGAAGAGCAGCAGGAAAAGCTGACTACCTTTATAAGAGCCTTGTGACTGAGAAACAGCTTTATTTCTAACACCACCACCTTTCTTTTAACCAAGAAAGCAGAAATAAATCATGTTGCATCTGTTCCTATAGAAAAATGTCATTTTCTCTGTGAAAATGTCTCTGTTCCTGTGGTGCACTAATTATGCATTTTGAAGAAATATCAAGAATTCTCCAATAAAATCTCCTTCATTTCACAGCACTTCACGAAATGGAAAAAAAAAAAAACCCACCTATCCAGCTAAAGAAATGTCACTTCCTGAGATGCTGAGTTTCAGGTTTCTAAATGCAATTAATTTTGCTTGGATGCTTAACTCCCACTGCCTGCAGCACCACACATCCATTCTTCTTTCCCCCCCTGCAGAATCAGTAATGCAACTTTTCTGCCTCCCCTTCCACTAAATTCAGTGCCTCCAATGTCTCAAACAGGCCTATGGCAGGTGCTCTCAGGCAGGCCCTATGGCAGCTGCAATGAAGGGAAGAAAGCAGGAGCTGCTTCAAAGATTCTGGAGTTTTGGTCATAATTCTTTCCAAGAATTTCCAAAATAACAGCCAAAGTCTTACTTTGGTTTCCATATGCCTTGTGCTCATGATTTCTCTCTTCACCAAGATTTCAAGTCAGCACCAGAATATACATAGAAAGAAGCCTAACAATTTATCTATTTGGCAAATAGATCTAGTTGGGAGTTTTTCCATACTTCCCTTTAAATTGTCTTCCCTAAAGTGATTAAAGTGAAACTTGGTGCAAAAGCCTAAAAGGAAAAGGCAGGACTTTGAGAACACTGCAACTGAAAAACAAACCAAACCCTCAAAACAACAACTAATCACATTAAAAAAAAAAAAAATGAAAATACCTGATTAATGGTAGGAAATAGATTCAATTTAAATAAGTAGACACAAAAGATAGTTACCACTTCCACTCCTATGACCTTTCTATTTGTAAGAACAATTTCTGCAAATCAATAAGTGATGGAGGTCACGGCTTTCAGTTCTGTAAATCACTGCCTTAGACTGATAATTTCCTGGATGAACCGCAGCTCACAACTCCTGATATTCTGGCATTTTATCACAGAAACTCAACTGTCACCTACTGAAGGCATAACATCCATTCTTTGCAACTGATTTACATCTCTCTATGATTATCAGTGACCTCATCACCATCTCCTATTATGTAAAGACTATAGACAATGTTCCAAAAGCAGCTCTGATCAATATTTCAAGCCCACATTTCTTAAATGGTTTGTAAGGATAAGAGTGTATTATTAACACAAGGAAAAAACAGAAGTAAGGAACAGTTAGGGTTGACAAGACACACTAAGTGGAGAAGAAAACCCGCTTTCAATAACCTTTCATTAGTAGAATAATTTTTCTAACGTTTCAGACTGTCCTGAAAACAAAATATGCTGAGTCTAGAGATGCAACTAATGCTTTCCAAAAGCTTTTAGAGAGAGGCACAAGTATTTCCCATGACAACACACTAATTTATGATACAAGCTTTGTTTATAAGGCAGGTATAGCCATAGAGACCTCCATGACAGGAAGAAATCTTCCAGGGGTAAGGATAATTAAGATGACAGAGTAAACGTCATTATTGGTTCATTCAACAACATGAGGCAAGTGCTGCTGGTAATTTATGGCATGTTACCTACTTGGAGGCAAGTTCTCGTTCACATACTCCAACTCCTTGTAAAGACAGTAGCTTATTTCTCAGTGACAGCACAGTAAGACATTTCGAATCTTCTAACGTGAAGCTTTTAATGTAGAGTTTACTCTTAAGTAAGTAGCACATTGCAAATTCAAACTCCAGATAGGGGAGCTTTTGTTTGTGCAGCTGTATCCTAAGCATCAGAAGCAGCAGAAATCACTGTTTAGCTATTTAAAGAACATTCATTTCCTCAAAGTTTCTGAACGCTTAACAGTTTTTGCTTGAAGATGACATACCTAATTCTTATGCATAAGCCATTTGAGACTGTTAAGGAGTATATTATGAATATTCATAAGTTGAAACTAATTTAGAAACAAAACCATGTAATTTAAAAAATACAAATCTTCTTTAAGACGACCACTTAGCATCGTATTTTAATCAAAAACATATTACTTGGCTTAGTTTTGCTAATTTACCATAGAAGGTTATATACAGTTTACTTATGATTTACATTAAATATATGAGTATTTAACCATTCAAAAGCAACAACCAGACTTAGAACAAAATCAGGACAACAGATACCAAAAGCTTCATACTCTCTTGAATTTCACTGCACCATCTATAGATATGCAAGTACGTATATTTTTCAGTGGAATTAATTCAATTTCAGTACTAATGTTTCCCATCATGTTAGACATCTATAAAATGTCTGCTCGATAACTATTTTTATTTTAGTATATATCTTCTGCTATTCACAATTATCCTACCTATAGATCTAAATATACTGGGTTTACAAACCAGCGCACGAACACAAAACAGGTTAGTACATGTGAAAATAATATCCAGCTTCTCACTTAACAGTCAAACAAAGGAAAATACCCTGTAACCTGGGAGACAGTTGACTTCTACTATTATTGTATACCCTGGTAATTAAACTTTTAGTGTGTTCTTCCCTCATTCTTTCATACAATTTCTATGTTTGTCTTAAAAACTCAGACACTGCTCTGATAAGTTTTGTGAGAGCAAACTATGTTTACAATAAGCAGCAGCTTTAGGTCTATTGCCTAAAGTCCCTTAAATTTTATTGTTTGCATGTATTGCTTACTTCACACCTTTCCTTTGGCATGTGCTTTCAGTTTCCTGTCCCTGCTTTTACATTATAGGGGCAAGTTGCAAATTGCTTTGGACAGAATCTTACCACGCTTCTCTCTTCCAACCTACCATGCCCTCAATCCATTTTAACATAAGAAGTTCAACAACTTTTAAAGGATCTACTACTTGCAACAGTAAATTTGATACAATCCACCTACATTTTAGGAAATAAACCCTCATTATTTAAGCAATTAAACATGTTATATTGGTAGAATTTTTTCTTGGAGGAACATCTCACGTTTACCCTCTTGAAGCACAACCCACCCACCCCCCACCCCCCCATTAGAAGTTTTTTGCTGTGGCTTTGCAAAGTACAAATAATGGAAGGAAAAAATTCAAACTATTTCATTGCACATTCACTATCCCAACTGGTTACCACATAGAGATCCATAGTATGGAATATTTTGACCTTTAAAAATAATGCTGGGAGCAACGGACACAATTGAAAATTTGATGCCATCTTGTGTTTTTTTTTAATTCAGCAAATTTAATTTCTCTTTCTTGTTCCTTTATAACATCTAAATTACTACAAGATCTTTATCTACAAATCTTAACATTATTAGGTAACTGGCATGTTCCTGGCACAGAACTAGGACAAGTAAAAAGTAGCACTTGATTCTGCAAGAATTATTAGTAACTGCTTGCATATAAAACATACAGCAGCTTTCAGCTTCACCACCCATGACAGAAGACAATTCAACCAAGAACTGTTCATATAGATGAAGATAGTAGAACTGCAACACTTGGGTCTTAAATGAGAAAGAAAAGAAACACATATGGATGGTAAGTTTGAAAAATTATCTTTAAGAAGAGACTTCAATTGATCTATTTAATTTAGGACAGAATAAACAAAGATCTCATTTTAATTACCAGCAACTATATTATCATTGCCTGAGCGATCTAAAGTATGAAATCTTTGCAAATTCTAGTAAAGCCAGCCTAAAGAACTATGGCAAAATCTAAAACACTGCATAGTTAAAAAGAAAATTTTTTTTCAGGAAATTAAATCTTGTATACATCAATGCATGACAAACAGCCAAAACAATGGGATGACTTCAAAAACAGGTATCTAATATCTGTTTTATATACCCTACTTTAATCTTGACTGAAACACGTACCTGTTTCATATAAACAGGTTGGATTCCGAAGACACAGGGCTTTGGTCTAAAAATTTAAAGCCCTTAAAAGCCTTGGGGAAAAAACCCAATAATCTTCCAAAGAACCAAGCAAAACAATCAGTTGCTCTGCCTCTGCAGTTTTCCTAATAATTCTCTGACTTCTGTTCATATCAAGAAAATGTTAATAATATCTTAAGTTTAACTAGTGTTTCACATAATTTTATTTCACAGGAAACTGACATAGCTTACTTGCATACATCTATGCACACAAATCTGCATATGCAGTCCCACAAAATAGATATTTAAATAATAAACTGCAAGCATTTAACTGCCATCCTAATTTTAAACTACGCTGAAGAAAAAAAAATAATTTGCTAACACGATTTTAACTATTGTGCAAATACTGCTAATATCACAGTCATTTTAACTTCCATTGCTTATAATACTATTCATAAAAAGGTCATTTCTACTGTTTACATTGTTTCAACTTCCTCACAGTCTAGAAACGAGTGGGAGTTTAAGCAGAATTAAAGATATTTTTTATAGAATGAATTTAAAAATGGGAAAAGTTTACCATTTAGACATCAAAGGCTTCTGATACCAGCTGCCTAAGGAAAACACCACCATAACTCTGCTATTTCCTACTTCCACTAAAAATCTGATAACACAAAGGGATTAGTAGGAATTATATACTTCATATTCATTTCAAAATATAGCGCTGTTATACTGAAGATCATGTCTTACAATGCACAGTCTGAAAAAAAACCCAATTGGCAGATTGCCAATCCTTAAATTTATTTGCAGGGAAGAAAACTCGATGCCCATCTTCTTACAAAGATAAGGCAAATTTCATTACAGTTTTCAAAATAGTGTTAAAGTTAGTATATACAAAAAATTTCCAAGTGTAAGGAAATCAGATGTTGCCAGTCTCTTCTGAATGAATACAGCACTACAGTGATGGAGGGAAAAGAGAGAAAGGAGAAGCAAAGGAAAGTGGCAGAAATAAAGTTGTACTGATATAATGAAAGGACTACCTGAAATTCAGAAGTATTAGTACTTGTTTCACAGCATTCCAATTAAACTTTTATTTACAGATCTGGTCCTTTATTAATCCATTATAGAATTAAAACTGACAAGATTACTCAAATTCTTAAACACATTGTAAAACATAATAAAGTAGGCAGGTTAGTGCCTAGAGACCACTGTCATTGAAAGAAATGAAACATACTCACTGTACTTTCTTGTTTATTACAAACAACCAGGTTAAAAAAAGTTCTGTTTAAGCATGGAAAAACATGACTGCTTATAGATAGCTTAGGCAATATTGTGGTTCTGCAAAGAAAATAGTTCTAAGCGATGCAACTGAATGTAAATGATTGCTGTAGTGACTATTGATCAACTAAGGACAAAACCACATAATTTTTACTATTATTTTAGCATATTTATTGGAGATGCTTTTGAAGAGAGTTAATGAAAGCAACAATTACTGAGATGCCTTAAGCATTGCCCTCAAAGCCTAGCTTTCCAAACACTCCTGAACAGTCTTTAATAAAGTGTGCAAGAACTCCTCCCATCTTTATCCTTTCACAAAATACCAGCAAAATTAAGATTTTCATGTTGAATTTTCATCAGTCACGTAATTTCAAACTGTTACTATTGAAAAAGCAATTTTGAACTGAACAAGAATGTTGGTGACAAAGCCAGATTAAACATGTAAGCACTTCCATTTTCCTGGGGATAAGCTGTTTTCATCAAAAACCAACAACTCTTAATCCTGAGAACTCCAGAGGTTTTGTTTGTTTATTTTTTAAAAAAATAAAGGCCTTCCTATAATATACATACCTATGTTTATTTAAATTACTTACACCCTTGAAGTGTGTGAAAAGACAAAAGTAGGTATCACTAAAACATTATTTTTGCTTAGAATTCTTTCCTTTTGGTTTAATTATAAGAGCTGGCCTCACACATATTACTTGACAGTCAGTAAGATTTTTGACAAGCATAGTTTGAAAACAAAAGGTTGTTTCATCTCTCTCAAAAGTCAGGTGCAAAGGTTCACAAACTACTGCTTTTTCTGTATACTAAAATCAGAATGTGCCACATCAATTCAATACAACTGGAATTTGCATAATTGTGAACTTAATACAATTTGCTGATGTTTTAGTCTCCAATTTCAACTCTACACATTCATGAATCTCTAGTTCCAGTACTACCTGTAACTGTTAGTCATTCATTTGAAGCGGTTTTTCACCAAAACCACCACAGAATATGAGGCTCAAGCAATTCATTTGCATAAAACTACCACTCTAAGCATACATAGAACAGCACTGTGATTTTTCTATTCAGATCCTGCTTTCGAAATGTATTCAACTGGTATTCAAAGGAACAGTCATATGTACATTAATGTACAATGCTTGTTACAGAGCAGTAGTAACATCTCACTCATATCTGCATTCTGAGAGCAGTAAATTTGTAGAGGTTAAAGATTAAAAGATCTCAAAAAGGTTCCCTTGCAACTTCCGGAAAGACTTGAGAAATGCTTTGTGTGAGCAGATTATTTTTAAAAGCTCTGCAGGTGTCTAAATGAATACAAATGGATCCTTACCTTCCGCATGACCTCCCCCCACACCAACCCCCCCCTCCTCCCCAAGCAACAACCTGAACTGAACCAAGACCCAAGCAACTGATTAATTTTAAGTGATGCTGTTCTACATCTCAATGCAACAGAAACTGATGCTCCTCTTTCCAGACTTTCCTTGGTTCAACTGAACCCTGTTGCTACAACAGGAGATGCTGTAATACTAGAATTCTACATAGAGAACTCTTAAGGACTTTAGCTTTTTTGTGATTGCTTGTTCAACAAATACCCAGCACCACTTTTTTGCAGTTGTACTTCATCCTGATGCATTCATCTCCTATTCACTGAAAAAAAAAAAAAAGTTTTGGTATTATTCTTCTGTACCTTGCCCGCTGTAGCAATCCCAGCACTATGCTGATATATTGCATTATGTTACAAGAAACCTTAGTTATCATGGGTGGTCATGGACAGAGAGATGAAAGCAATTTCCCCAGTAATCATCTTGGAAGACAAAAAAACAGGAGAAAATCCTCAAACTGTATTCCTTGAGGAGCCAATGCACGAAGCCGAAGAGTGGAGTGATGAACTCTTAGTTGTTTGTGTTGTCTAGAAAAGTAACTGCCAAGTTCAAAACCAGCATGAGCTTTTTCAGGATCAAAAGCTTTAGCCGCAGCTATAATAAATTGTAATAAACAAGCCAAGAGATAAGAGGGCTTGAGTGATGACAGTGATGATTACAAGAAAACAAGACTACAACCACTTCAACAGGGAAAGGGCTATTTTGAACTTTCACAGACTAGGGAAAATTCTAGAAAAATGTTCAACAAATGTTCTTGACACTCAAAGCTTCCTCCATTATGAGCAACAGCTACTCTGCTATGCAAGTTCAGCTGCAAAAAAGGTAGGTGTTTTTTTTTAAACCACAAAAGGTGATGATATTGAAGTCTATTATAACTGGAACATGCTGCTAGAGGTACTAAAGTCTAGGTCCATGCAGTCAGTCAAGTAATATTGGTAATGAAATTTATGCCATCTCACATAGTCTTCTTAGCTCTTTTTATAGTTCTTCACTTTGTGAGTTGTATGCTGAGGCACTCCAAGAGAAGTGTGTTAGACACCCACTTGCTTTTGTCTTGCTTTTACTCTATAGATCTTACTCCTTTAACTCACTAAAAAAACAGACTGAATGGAAGAAATTATGTTGTATGCCAAGAAGATGGGAAGTGAATGAAATCAGAATGCAAGCAGAGTTTTCTGGTGGATGGTGGTGAGAGGATGATGAGTGAACAGACTTTTTGGTTGCTTTTATAACACTGTAACTAAGCATATTTGGATCAAAATGGCAGCAAAAGGTATCACTTCTCCATGGCAAGAACACAAATTTATTCGTGTCCCCCTTTCTCAAATGACTAATTAAAATCTTACATTTACAGTTTGTATAATCAGAAAAGCCCCTGTGAAATATTTGCCACTCACTATAAATAAACATAGCATTCTTCAAGGTTAAAAAGCATAGGGTAGCAAAAACTTCAGCCAAAGGTTTCATTGGTTTCTTCAGCCAATAAAAGCCCCTCTAGTTGGAGGGATGGGACGGGACCTACTGGTGTTACTGCTAGCACAGATTCACATCTCCAATCCTCTTATGCGACAACAATCTTTGTTAACAGGTTGATAATATGTTCAGAGGAACTGATCTATTATCAAATGACTGCTCCACCACTAGTAAAAATCATTAAGATACCTTTCTCAGTATGACATTCGAAGGCTGAACATTTCCAAAATTTACAATAATAGCATCCCACTGACACCAGTCACAGGAGCTCTGACACACCGTCTTCTAGACTACCTTGATCTTTTCCTTGGATTGCGTTATGTAAAAGTTTCACACACACCATAATAATTAAACACCCAGAATAAAAATGCAATGTTTTCAGTACTGTTATATGCCATTCGTGGTCCTGTTCTCTAATTGTCTCTTCCCTCAGCTTTCCCAGTGAGATCATTGCACTACATACTTTTCAGTGCAGAACTCTTATTTCAGAATTCTGCTTTAATTAAAATATGATTTTATTTACAATTATGAAGGCGCACTCAAATTAGACCATAGCTTTTTTTTTTTTTCCTTCCCTCTAAACCTTTTCCAAGAAATTTCCACTCACTGCAACAAGGTAACTCTAAAAGGCTGAAGTTTCCTTCCCCAGGCACAGATGTACATGGATAAAAAAGTTAAAAAATTTTGCAGGGATCACTACTCTGCAGTACTAAATCACACTACTGCACATGCCTGCAGAAACAGCCAGGAAGCCACCTGAACACCAAATTCTGTATCCCCCAGATTAAGCCTTTATACTTCTCCAACAGATTCCAAGATTAAAAAACTTAATAATCCCCCAAACACTACACCAAATTACAGCCTTCTGTTTTGTATCCAAGAAGCAAACAGACAATGTACTGTTCAACTTCCAGTTGTCTTCATTTCAGTGTGTTCTAAAAGTCTGGCTCTGACAAAAGTTACACAGCCTTTTGATAGGGCTGTTTCATTTCAAAAAGAAACTACGTATGTGAATCAAGCAACAGAATCACAATATTAATCATCATATAATGAAGTCACCTGGGACACGAAAATATTTGAGTCACCCATCACAGATTTATGTGTTGAAGACTGACAATACACAAACAGACACCATATTTTCATCACAGCAACAATGCTTCCTACTTGTATCCTTTTTGCCAAATATTTAGGGTGAAAGACTTGCCCTCAAAAATTTTTGCACTAGCACAATGCAGCAGAATTTCTGTGTTATTGTTACAATCTTACATCCCAAATAGATTGTGCAAAATGCTATTGGTATTTATATCCTGAATTAACTTTTCATACATACTACCTTATGTAGAATGCAAAAGCCAATAATGTCATATGTCTATATCAAAAAATAACTTTAATGGCAATAAATCATGCATTAAAATACAGGAAGGATTCTGGCTGTATCACACAAGAGGAATTTTTCCATTTGGCCTTCTGCCTCTACTTTGAGCTTCCTTTGGCATTATATCTAAATTCCCCATTATTCTTCTCTCTTTAGTACAGAAGATTAAATTAAGCCCTTCTCAAAGCACTAAGATGACAGCATTCAACTTTTATTTTTCCATTTTATACACAATCCATATAGCAGAAAGACTATCTCCAAGCTTCTATCTATGCATTATGAGACCTGGTTTATACAATGATTCTTCTTTCAAACAGCTAGGGCACAGCTGTATTTTTGGTAGTGCAGAAATGCAGTCCTCTTAAATGAGGGTCAACTGACAAGGTCTCATTCCTACAGTCCGGGGCCATTCTGTTCAAAGACGAAGACAGGATAAGGGCTGTACAAAAACTCTACAAATTTTAAGGATCTTCCTATTATACTATGACTTTTATATAGTCTTCATCCATCACTGCAGAGAAAAATAACCCCCTGACTAATAGCAGACTCAAAAACCTATTTTAAAACGTGTTTCAAACGTTTTCAAATGGCTGCCTCTCTCTCTACACACATCCTCCTATGTGTATGTAAACACACCTACATGCACAAATTCATCTTTAAGAACTTCCCACTGTGAACAAACGTCTAAGATGACAGACTATGCCAGCCGGCACAGACACAGGTGAGGTTCACTGCAACTACTGTTTCTGCTACTCATATGTTAGCAAATATCAGTCATCCATAATGATCCTGCGGATTTCACAGTTTATCTAAAGGAAATCTGCCTTAAGCAGCAAGACCTCTTCAGCTCTCCTTCAGCCCTCACATCTGTCCTGTTACTTCAAATAGTTGTTTCACCTTTGAAAAGCCTGCTGTCAGTGATAAAAAATAAACAAGATTTTTTTATTTTTTTTTTTCCCTACAGCAATCTGTTGCAAAATAAGACCCTCTTCACTGGAAAACTCAACACTTAGGTGGCAGGGAATAAAACTGAGAAAGCCATTAAGAACAGACAATGTTTTGGAAGAAAGTTCAGTTTCCAATGCCAAGAATGATCTTGATGAGAAAGAAACCTAAACAACAAAGTGTAACAAGATTCCTCTGTTATGACACCCTGGAACTTTCTGTACACGCTTAGGAGGGTTTCACTAGTCACAAACAGATTCAATTCCACAGAGACTCATCCAATAACTTCCTTGCCTTAATCTGGTAGTACTCTACTTTTAGAAGAAAAGCACCAAAACAACGTGGCAGTATCATTTCTTGAAAAAGGGCAGCGTAGTAATTTTCTATGTAGCTCAAAAGGCTGGAAATAAGTACAAAACCTCACACATTTCTATTTATTCCTGTTCTTCTAAGATGACACTTTGAAAACATATGAAAAAAACAACTATGCAAGATCTTATGCCAGACTACGTATTTCTTCTTTATTTCTCAGCTTTAACATTATCATATTCTTGGGTAAATGAATATATGCCTATTTTGAAGGAAGATCAAAACCTCTTATCGTCTAAAAACAGGTATTTTTTTCACTGGCTAGTGCCCAGTTTGAAAAAAAAGCATCTGAAAACTAGAGAAAAATGAGGACAAAGCACTACCAGCATGAAACCTGTTCCAAAAAACCCCCAACTTATTATTGCCATTAGATCTCAATCAACTGGGATCAGATATTGTAGGTAGCACATTTTCCATTCGGGGTGACAGAAGGTGCCTTAGATTTAGCGATTTCATTAGCTGAGGGCAGCTTCATAGAAGCACAGCTAGTTTACTTCCCAGGCCAGCAGGGCTTCAGAAACAGCACCACCACACAGCATGGTGCTACTATTTATAAATCTCGAAAGCATCTCATGTATGCCCCAGCATTGTTTCAAGAACAAGCAAGCAATTCTACACAGAGTCATCAGAGCTTATTAGCTCCAGCCACACGGGGCCTGAACCGACTCCACCAGACCATTCAGAGTGGGCTGATGCATCTATTCCCTGATGGTCAACATTCCACAAGGCTTATTAGATTGTGTGCATTATCATGTGAATACAAAGATCCAATTTTAATCTGGCATTGGTCCCAACCAAACCGCTGGTGAGAGAAGTACAGGGATTCAAGAGACCTGCTCTAACTTTCCTAGATGCATCCAGCATTTCCCACATTACTGACATATCTCCTTGCACGTTCCCTTCCCCCAGCACACCTCAGATAATTAAAAGTTAATTACACGTTACAAAAAAACCTCTCTGTCATTATGCAAACCCAGCATAAAAGTACACATACTGATGTATAGTTCTGGACAGTTCTGTGTAGGGTCAATTGTTTAAAAAAAAGGTAATTTTTTTTTTCACAGCAAAGAACCTTTCTCCATATGAGGTGACCCAGATTCTCAAAAAATAGCATTAAAAAAAAGATTTCCTTTTTGTATTGTATCCAGTCCTCATAAAATTAAGAAGGAATACTTGTTCCATTTTATCGCTTTACTTGCTTCCCTACACATGCCTTGCCGAGAAATAGAGAATGACTGTCTGCTTTTTTTGCACTGTTTTATCTTACTGATATTACTAGAATTACGGGGCTTTTTATAGGTGGCAAAATAAGTAACTCCAAGGAAAACAGTAAGATGGAGATCCAAAGGTGCAAGTAGCTGGAGATGGCAAGGGAAAAAAAGCTCAGGTTTGGTCACTGAGAACTATTTCTTTTCTTCTGCAATATAAACCACGATACTGCCACACAAAAAGCACAAGCATACATTAACAAAAAATTACAGGAAAAAGCATTTGTAGAAGCTGAATGCTTAGTTATGCAAATCCTTGAAAGGAGACTTCAAAGAATTTGCAATATGCAACCCATCATTCAAGGTCATGAGATTTGTGGAGATCAAGAGAATGACAGATGCTTCCTATAAATTTACTCTACTTTAGTAAAACAGATCAGTGACAGAAAGCTTTGCAGATGCTGATTAAGAGTTGCAAGAATATGTATCTATATTACAAAAAAAGATCTTAAATTTTCAGCCAAATTTTATGAATTCGGCATTATTACATTAAATATATCCAGCATTGTTTTCTGCTAAACACATACACACACATATGAATTAATGCTTTTTAACATTATGTTGCAATGGATAAGATACAAGAGAGCTACCTCTGATTTCTCCTGCTAGAAACCATAAAATTATAGAAAATTAAAAAACTCTGCAGCTTGTTTGAAATACAGGTTCTGATAGGTAAAAATTCTCTAGTTCTGAACCAATACTCTCTATCCACATAATACAAACCGAGCTCCAAGGAGTTCCTCTAAATCATATATCCGAGGACTAAAAGAGTCCTTGTGACTCTGACTCTATGAATTTGTGAAAATTTCCTCAGGCTCCTGAAATTAATCTATAATCTTACAGATTATAGAAGGAATTATGAATTATGAACACAGTTATTAAGACAAAAAGCATGATTTCCATATTATAGTTTCTTTTTGCCTAGAAGTCACTAAAGGGACGCTATCATTTAAGTTTAATGTGAATTTCAAAAGTGGAAAGATAAAGTCTGAAGGACAGACAGGCAATTTGGGGTACGCAAAGTAATTCTTTATAGTAACTTAATTTCTTTGTTCTTTCTTCTTTGAAGATTTACTTCCCAAGGATTTTTCCCACAAAACGAGATTGACTTTGAAATAACCGGAAATCACTTCAATAATATTAAGCACACTACATGATAAAACTCAGCACATGTTAAAATGCAGCTTTTCATTAATATAGACTGACTGGAAACTACTTCAAGTTGAGGGAACCGTTAACATTGAGCAACATTAGGAAAAAATAGACACGTGAAACCAGTTGATCAAGCTGAAGTAGTTCTATCAACCTAGGTGATGTGCAGGGTGTTTGGAGCAATGTTAGTTTCCCCAGAAAGAAAGGGCGGCAGAGAACTGCTCTTGGAAGGGGATTTATTCCCCATTTTATGATCCAGGACTTCTGTTGAATATCAACAAAATTGCTTACATCTATTACAGGAATAGGACCTCCTGGATTATTGGAGAAAGGATATTTCCATAGATTTTGGTTTTCCTAGTTTAAGCATCTGTGCTTGATGAAAAGGCTTCAGGCATTTAAGACACTAAACCTTTGTTATTTCTGTTGTAAACCCTGTCTGTCCCACTGAATTAGCTGCAAATGAGGATACCTACATGATGGAGCTGCAAGAATTAATGTACTAAAGGTACTGAGGAAATGTGACAGATGGGAAGAGTCAATAGAGGTCTCAACCCCAAGACAGTGGAAATTCCGAGAACCTTGAAAGTCCAGCTCTTCAATTTCACATTATTTAACTAAACAGCTGCATCACCAATTTCAACTTCAGAACTAGTGATTTTTGAGGCTGACAAAATGCTTCCATATTCACATACAATTCGTATGCATAGGGGAAAAAATTAGCAAGCAGATGAACAGTTGGAACAGCTAATCTCTTAATCAGTCCTTTCCCCCTCTCCCAAACAAACAAAAAATCGACGTAGCTCATCCAGCAGTCCAAGGAAGACTGCTGAGCAGGAGGTCTGCATCCTGGTGATGAACCTGATGGGCCAAGGACTCTTCAAATCATTGGGAGAGAAATTCCGGATGCCTGAAGATAGCCTAAGGGAAAAGGGTCTTTCTGTGTTGTGCAAAGGAATCAGGGAGAGAGAAGGGCTGGACAGGTGGTAACAGCTGGAACAACACATTTTTCTCCTTAGGCAGAAGAGCTGCTGACCTATTAACTCCCATAGGATGCCACCTTCCTGCTTGAAGAGATTTGATATGTTGATATGTAGTATCACTTCTTCCTCAAAGTCTCCCTTTCCATTAAGAATTTAATTTTTGCTTTAAAATTCTCATGCTGGGGGTGTGAGGGAGGGTGTTAGGGGCAACTCGGTCATATAGCGCAGGCAGGTGGAATGAAATAAGTCATAAGGTAAGGGGAAAAACAGAAGTCTATTTCCCACAGCTGTTCTTTAAACTGCCTGTGTATGTTTGGTGCTTTTGCTGGTTGGCCTTCTCTCCCCTGCTGTGCTGAATCAAAGCTTCATAAAGTCCCTGCTCTTCACAGAACGCAAAAGGAACACTTGTGACAGGCAGAAAATATTACTGCTGGCAGTGGATCATCAGTTCATAAGGGGAGAACCACACAACCAAAATACTGCACAACACAAATGAAATTATGTTGTCCACCCCTGGAAAAAAATAATCTACATTTAGCACTTGAGATCAGCAATAATTTGATGCAAAGCCTGGGGGAAGACGTGAAAAATCAGAATACAAAGAAAGGTGTGATAAAACAAACAACACGGTATTGAGGAAACA
Source organism: Nycticryphes semicollaris (assembly GCA_013400055.1). Lineage (NCBI taxonomy): Eukaryota > Metazoa > Chordata > Aves > Charadriiformes > Rostratulidae > Nycticryphes > Nycticryphes semicollaris. The sequence continues at coordinate 370,827 of VXBJ01001537.1, read as the reverse complement.
AACATGTCTGGACATCCAATTGCATCCAGTAGGCAAAATTTGCATTATACACTAAACCAGAACAGAAATACACTGAGACCATTTCGTATTTTGGCTTTTCAAGTGAATTTTGAAGCACTTCAAACCTGTGTCCCTCACAGGAGGCTACGATAGGAGAACGGACTGAATTCCAGTTGGATACCTAGAATGTCAGTTCACTTAAAATGTACAAGCTTCAGAATTCTGAAGCATCCCCTTGAAATGTTTCTTAAGGCAGACAAAATAAGGCACACCCTTCTGACTTGAAAAGATCATTTAGTCTTTTCTCTCTCTTGCAATTTTGCAAAGTTAGAGCACATGCTTATATTCCTTATTGAATGATTCAACAATTATCAACTACTTATTAGCAAACAAAAATATACACATTTCCCAACATCTGGAAACCTTTTCTAGTGTTCTATGACCATCTGTATTAATGTATTTCTGTTTAAGACACTCAAAGATTAATGAAAACACTAAGTTTATTGCTTGTGTGATTAGAATAGAGTACAAAATCTTGATGATTTATAAAAAATTGTTGTAAGTGTAAGCTGGGTTTCTCAACTATCTAAGCAATGGTGAAAATCTGCTAAGGAAAATAAGACAGGCAATACTGACACTTGTGGTCATTTCTAGATTGCTATTTTTCATTCAGTTAAAAAAAAAAAAATGCTTGCAATGGTTAAGAAACATTTTGGGATCACAAAGTAGCACGCAAATTACACGTATTCTGCAATCCTGTCCTCTCCACGCTAAATGACTGATGGCAGAAGAGCAGAATGGTCACATTTACAGTTGGACTCGGTGATCTCGGAAGTCCTTTTCCAACCATGACGATTCTGTGATTCTGTAATAATAATTCTTAACAAAGAAAATTGAAACTAAGCATTTATGATATTCTGTATTAAGAAGAATGAAGTTTAAAAGCAAATAGCCAACCTTGAAAATGTTGCTACTAATCATTTTTAACTGTCACTTGAAAGGGTTTTGAGACATTACAGCTGAAATAACACTGCTTTTCACTATAATGAAGTGGAATAATCTTTGCAAAGTATTCATGAAGTATCCAGAAAGCATGGTCCTCCAGAAAGCATGGTCCCTATGGGAATACTTAGTTGACAGGTCAGCTACGATGTAGGTATTTAGTTTCATGGCATTTGTGGCCACCAGGCACAAAATTACCACACTGTACACTCCTGACTGTCGTGACCACTCTAAATTGATTTGAGAAACTTCTGTTAATGTTGTAAAAATAGAATTTATTTAATGACTTGACCTTAGGGTCTGATTTATTTTAAAACCGGTTGGACAAGATTCTGCTGATACCTACTGAAAATGACATGTAGGAAGCTTAAGGTTTTTTGGAGAAAATACTCCAAACTCATATATCTTTGTAACAATAAATATTTTTTGCATATTCATAGTAGTCACATGCATAGGTTATTTTAAGTAGACATCTTCTCTTACTCCTTTGCTTCTAGCTTTGCAGAACTCACTGAACCGTCAAGCTTTTACTGGCCACAGTGACTCTGTAGCGTTCCTTACACACACTCTGAACATCTTCACATCAGAGTAACTCCCTTCTTGGTCTTTAATAGATGGCAGCATTTCAAACACTAACATTGCGGCTTCTAATTTAAGATGTAACCATAGTAACATTACAGAACATACTACTCCTTGGATCAAGAACAAGCGGTCCACTGACCCTTCATGGTGAGATTTAGCCAAAATAAAGCTCACTCCAACCTCCAGCCCAGCAAGATTACTCAAACCTTCAGGTCATATTTCCAGGACAAAGCAAGCCCTGCCCTCCTGAAATACCCAGAAAACATACAATATCATATAAAGTAGTAAAGAAAAAAGTGCTATAAAAGAAAAGGCATATGTTCCCGAAACTTTGACTCTCTATAGCTAAATCAGGCACACCCAGATAGATAGTAATAGAAAAATAAAAGCTTTTCATAACTTTTCTGTAATATGAGCAAAGATCTGTTCATCCGTTCAAAGCCAAGGAGCGAAAAAAAAAAAGAAGTTGTGCATTAAGATTTAAGAATTCAGTATTCAATTTAATCATATAGCAAGATGACATATTTTACACGTATTAACAGGCAACAATCCTGCCTGAACTTTACAAGCTGTGCCTAAGTGATGCGGTCATATAATTAAAAGCCAAAGCTGATGTCTGCTCCTTTCTAAATTTACTTTAAAACTGATTCCATTTAGAAAAAATGGCCCATGGGATTTTTGTATCTTTAATATTTAATAATGAACATTTACGGAAAAATAAAACCAGCTCTGTCCACCCCAATAGTGAACATAGTACATATAACTTACACATCTTAGGAGATAACACTTCAGGTATACTGGAGCAGTAGTGAACAAATTGGAACAAAGTGGAAACAGTACTGATTTTAATAACCATTCTGTTGGGATTTAGACTTGTTTCCCCAAATACAATGTTATGTGTCTTCTGTGGAAATTCAAAAATCAGAGACAGATCTACATGTTGGTATTCAAAATAAACCATTACTTGCTTGTTTGTAAGTCAACAAGGGTAAACTAACTGCATGAGTATCTCACTTGATAGTTTACTTGTAGCTCAGAATGCAGCAAATTGGCATTACTCCGAGCCAAACTCGTCACATATTTCTATCCATACAGCAACAGATGATGTAACGTTCTAAGGATAAGAAAACTTTGTGAGTTTTAGAGGAAAATTGAATAGACTGCGCACACATGCAACCTTACAAAGTAGTGGTTCTCAAATATTCCTAAACATCCCAGAACAGTAAGTGGTGCTGGACACAGGTGTCTCCTCTTCCCCTCCTCCACCCCACTGGTCCCCCATTCCATTACTTAAACACAAAAGATTTTAGAGTGTAGGAGATCCAAGTCTTTACTGACATGCGTGTTAAATTTGTAATTACTATGTAGGGAATATGCCTAAAAGGTCCTCAGATAGGATCACGGGATTTGTGGAAACTTACCAGGATATGAAATGCATACATTTAAAAAGAAACTAAATTAATACAGAAAGTTAGTGTATACAGATAATTTATCTAGGAGGATATAAATCTGGTTTTGTTTTGAGTAAATTATCAGAAAGCGTATCTAGAAGAGTAAAACACATTGACTGCCTGGGGAAGCTTTATTTGCCAGTAAAGGATGTACCTATCTCCACTCAGAGATACCGTAGGATAGAGCAATTACATTTTCTTTATCCTTTGGCTATTAAAAAACCCCCAAAAACAACCAACCAAAAAAACCCCACAACCAACAGTCTAAATAGCTAGTCATTAACTTTTGAAAATAGATTGGACACACAGAGTAACTTATAAATTCTTGGGTAAGTATGCTGTTAGCTTCCTATTTTCTGAGCTATTATGATATTTTATTTATAACATTTAGTGAATGTAATAAGATGCTTCAGCATAGAAGGGTCAGTCATTGAAAGGACAGAAATGAAAGGACCCCAAGTTTCATTAGGACCAGAAGGACAAATTCTACAGTACAGGTATGTCTGTAACAGATAAAAGACATTTCAGATCCATCAATAATTGAAATCAAGTGCCCCCAATTCTGCAATATCAGACTTTGACCTTTACCAAGGAAGAAAGCCATTAACAGCAGAAAGGCATCTTAACAGCATGTGCTTATACATTAGTGTCGTCTCGCTTAATTGACTAACCTAAGATTATAAAAAAGCAGCTTTTATAGACTAAGCATGTGTAAAGGACGCATGAGCAAAATACATTTTTATTTTTCTTTAGGCATGTTGGCAAGGAAGATTTATAGTCAAGGAGAGTCGAATGAGTTAAATCAAGCTTCACTATTTAAATGCTTATAATTCCTTTGCACTGCAGAACAGCTTTCGGAATACAGGAATAGAACGTGTAGCATTAAAAATCCCCTAGAGAATTGTAAGTTACAGTGTCAAGGAAAAGTGAAAACAGTTTGTAAAACCCCTCAATCACTCATTTAATAATCATACAATTTTTATACTATTCACCTATCATTGTGCTTGAACTGAGCACATCTCATTTATCAAATAGGAGGAAGAGCCTGTAAAGCTTTCTGGCTGCCTTCGCATTTAGTCAAAATGAATGCAAACAATCACGTGGGATTCAGCCAAGCAATGACGTTAAATTCTGCTCTGTCAGAAGACAGCATCTGTCAAAGCCCACATTTAAACTGCTGCCTGCCTGTGCAGCAGCTGAAGAACTACGGAATGGATTTTATAGACCAGAATCCTCGGTTAAAGCAGCTCAAACCCATTTCTATTACTGCCTAGCAACAATGAAGGAAGGAATAGAGGGAAATCCTATTACTGAAGGCAACTGAATCACTACGTGCTAGCACTCCCTGCTAACATTACCATTAGAAATATGGATACTGAGGAGAAGAGAACACAGCACTGCATTGTCCGACAAGGGAAACACCAGATGTAAGAGCTCCAATGCATCGGCCGTGAACGCCAGACCGCCCCCGATCCGAACAGAAACGAGAACTACTGTCCTTTTGTTTGAAGGATGAACAAAAAGCCCCAAGACAAGGACACTTATGAGCAAGGAAGGTAACACAGCAACGAGCAGACAGATGGACAGATTGGATACCGTGAAAAGCAATCGCAGGAAGCAGACTGCTGGGGGATGTGCGCATGTTCGATAGCATCTTTTTTGCTGAAGTGATGGCGTGCCAAAACTATTTTCTGTGGGTATAATCCTCGCACCATAAATGGCCTGACCAAGGAAGGTATGTCAAATCCTTGTGTGTGATATTCATTTGATTTGTCTGTTACCTTTTCAGCCATTACAGATAACGATCGTTCCTAATTTGCAGAGCCCCGAGATAACGTGTGTCTGAGCAGGGAGAAAGAATTCTAGCAGGTTTTCCTCTCCCACAGCACAATGTCACTGCCTTACACTTACTAAGTGCATTGCTTCCAGTCCGCACAAAGCTGGTGGAGCTGGAGAGGAGGGATTAAAGGGATAATGTTTCTACTGCAATGATTGCTTTTAACTGAGAAATTAAAAACTCAAACCCCTCCAATACAGAAAAAACAGTCAGAAATCCTCTCAAACTAGGTCAGGATTAATCCTTATCTGAAGTAATTGTAAAGCACTGGTAAAATGGCCATGATGTGACACACTGGGGGCACTGAACCATCAAAACAGACCACACAGTCAAATTACGCTATCTTAGAAGTGCCTTCAGACCTTTTTACACTTGCATTTCTCCCCCCTGAAACACAAGTAAAATGTCATCAGGCTAATACCAGCCAAGCATGAACTGGGAGTGTGCAAAAGATTAGACATGATTTAAACCATCAACAGCGCAACCAGGCACCACATTTTACAAGTAACATCAGGCTCCCCTGACGCCCCAAAAGGAAATCTTCAAACACTATAGGCTAAAAAGGGGGAGGCATGTAACTATTCTCATGCCATCATAACAATTTCTGTTTAGTATGAAAACACTGTTTAATTGTAAAATGACATTCCACCTAATTGCTGTTCATTTCTGTTGATTATTGAAATTTAAATACTTCATCATTAGTAGCCAAACAAAATAAATATTTACAATCCAAATTTAAGACCTCAATCTATAGCAATTTAATACGCCAAAGGAAGAAAAATGCTTATCTGCAGAATCTACCAATAACCATAAATAAATCATTAAAGGTCAACATAAATGTGCTTTCTCTGCCCAAGGCAATGCTAACATGCAATAAAACAACTGTAACTGGAAAGAGTTCACATACCTAAGGACGCAGCATACAATAGTCACCGGTTTCAGGCTACTTTTAAGACATTCAGAAGGTAAAGTCTCTTTCCAGAACTTTTAAAACCAAGAAATTCTACCTTCAGGCAATACTCCTGGAGAAGCATGCCTAGCTAGCGGTGCGACTTTTCTATCTGACATTTAAAAACCTGCCCATCAAACCCCATCCTGAGTTCTGCTTTGTGCAAAAGATTAACGCAGTTTGTAAGTGAACTCAGGCACATTATGTGAGGCCTAATACGTAGCCGCTGCTGCTGTTTATCAGAATACAGACTCAGGCTGCCTTTTGAACTCTTCCCTCTAATTAAAGAGTTTGCCCACACAGCTAATCAAAATATGAAAATCCAGGACGTGTGAATAGGAAGTCGAATGCTTCAATCTGCAAAGCTGTAATTACAGAGCAGAACTGAAAGTACAAGGAACCAAAACACCAGCAGAGCACAGACCACAAATAAAAATTCAAGAGGCATTCTTGGTTTAGATATTTGGCATTTGATAATGCATCAGTGGCTGCACAGGCAAGTGCCAAAAAATGAAGTAGAACTACTATAAATCATATCTTCCAAATACAGAGCTACATGCAACAACACACTTTCAGAGGACAAGGTGACTGTACAGACCTTTTGCTACACTTAGGGGTTTTTTTTACCTACTGCCAGTCGTTGGTACCTGCTCACTAGATTCTGTAAAATTAAATTTTAATTATTTGTGCAAAAGCAGTAACACTCTAATCATCCTAATTAAAAAGTGAGAGAGTACCAGTATTTTATGATACTATTTGACCATCTTTAAATATATATAGATCGCTGCTTACATTATTTTTAAACAATGCGCTCTAGCATGTAGTATTTTTTTAAAGGAACAATTACTATTGCTGTAATTCAACTGCTTAATGCCCACTGTATACTTTGAAATGTTTTACAATTGAATTACAAAGAAAATGAGGCAAAGTTTGGGGCTTTTTTTTTCAGTCACTAGTTTTATGAAGCCGTGATACATATGTGGGTTCTTCCACTTTCCATATAATGCCTTTTTAAAGGGTAAAAGATTTCCTAGGAAACCCCCAGCTAAAATTCAAGAAATTATTCTTTAAAAATTTTGTAATTCTAGTTACATTTCTCACTGTTAAATCTTATTTTAATGTGCACAATGTGAGCAGTCTTAAAAAGTAAAATAAAATCAATGTTTCAGCCATTAGAACTGCCTTTTCTGGGACACCTCAGTGCATCGTGGAAAGACAGCACCTGAGAACAGTTTAACAGTTTTCAGTTTACAAGAGTATTTACATAACTTAAGATTCTCACTTTCACCTATTTCCATACGAAAGCAGGTGCACAACAAAACACTACCTCAGTTAAAAACTAAGCACAGATAAATAGCACAGTATTTGCAACTAATAAGTGTAGTTTTAGAAGTGGAACAATTTGGTGCGGTAAAATTAATCTGAATTCTAGCTGCTACTCCACATTCATGAAATTCTGGTTTTGACTTTCTTCCTAAACTGAGTACACATGCACTGGAATGATAATTAATCAAATATGCCCACTATTGCCCTCTGGTATCAAACAATTAATTTCCCTGAGATGAAGCAACATTTATGTTTGCTTATGCAGAGATCTTCTACCCAAGTAGCTGAGTGTTCATTTGAAACCCACTGCACACCACAGAGAAACTAAAAATTGTTAGTTCTGAAAGCAGCTTCTTTTCTTTTCCAAGCATGCAAAAGCAGGTGCAAGTGGGCAGATAAGCATAAGTCTACATTTGGGGCTTATTTTCTTTTACTAAGGATAATGTCTGAGTTAAAGCAGCATAAAGAGAGTCGTGTAGAATTTCAGGTTAATTCTCAAGCTACATACTTTAGACACAGATGTTTAACAGCTGTAGACCGGAAAATAATTTTTAGAAGGATAGCTCACTTGTTATAGCTCACTCTTTAGTAAGTGGCACCAATCCCAAACATTAAAAAAAAAAACCAAACCAAAACGCCACACACAACAAAAAAATCAGAAATGCTTTCTGTGAGCTTGGGAAAAAAAATAATCATGAACTCTGTGTAAGAGCACAATGGCAGCAAAGAGCTTAACAGATCACTAGGCAAATATTTTGCTATTTCAGAGAGAGAATGAAGGAGCAGTGTCGCCTTTTTAGATACGCTTACACCGCTACAAACCAGTCAAAATCCCCACTTACTTGCTCCTCCTTGTGGAGGTTAGCAAGAGAGACAATTCCAACTCGGTGCAGTACTGCTTTCCCCTTGCTTCCAAATACTGTGAATGAGGCGTCTTCTGCATACACGTTATTTTGTTTATATATAAACTGACATTCAGTAATTAAAATAAAGCTCAGTTGTGCGTCTCTCCCTACCCTTTTGAAATACAAATTTTCCTGTACATGAACCAGGCAAATTGAATGTTGTCACACATACAATGTAATGATACATTATTTAACTGCCATCTCATCTTAAATTACTTCCTCACAATGTGAAATCCTGTAATTTCCCATATAACATGTCACTTCGTTTTTAAATGCAGAAATTAATCCAAATATTGGTTTTAGAAGATAGCAAAGCAATTAATAAATTATACATTTATATTAGAAATAGCATTTTCTATGCACTCTTGTTCAACTGTCATCCTTTTTCCTATACAATACTCTAGGGCCCAGAAATAAATTAGAGCAAATTGAAAATCACAAACGAATTGCTACTGTATAGTGAAAGGTTCATTTACAAGATGATGTGATCAGCTTTTAATATGCAGCATCATGAAGCTGCCATATTGACTCTGCTCTTGAATATGAAAAAAATATAAGAGAAAATGAAGCACAGACTACTTCGGCATTTTTTCCTACAGCTACAGTTGCTGGTAACGATACTTGGAATTTCTGTGTGATACCAGCATTATGGTAGTTACATATAAATTTATAGAGAAAAAAACCCCCAAAATCATGTTCCTCAGATAGTTTTCCAGAAACTTTGCTGTACAATCTTTCTTCCAGTAGAAAACATTTACTTAAGATCTCTGCCTACTAAAAAAATCAACAGCTTCATTTTATATCAACTGCATATGAACCTGGTACAACAGCAAAGTGTTCCATTCAATATTTTCCTTCAACGTGGAGTAGAAGTTTAAAGGTGCCTGAAAGGTGACCGAAAATGTTATCCTGCATAACCATCTGGGGGCTGTGCAGTGGGGTTACCGGACCCTGAAAATTAATTTTGACAGGTGCATCTTCTCATTGACTTTCTGAACACAGTCGGGGCCAGTGGAAACATGCCAAGCAGTGTACTGTGACTAACACAACTCTGCCATAATCAACCTTGCACCGTCTGTCCCACCATCAATACATGACCATTTTACAAAAAAGCTTTTTAAACTGTGAGCCATACTAGCCTCTGCACGTCAGATCAATTTTAATTAATGCCAATAAACCTTCCATCTGGTATCAAGGCCTTTTCATTCAGTCCTTCTCAAACACTGTGCAAAGATTTCACAGTCCGTATACATGAAACTGTGTCTACTTCGCACTTTTTCCTGCTAACACAATCAATTTATTATTTTTTATCTTTGGTACTCTGGTTGTTTGTCAAAACTTCTGCCGTGAAAAAAGCGGTTTTGAAAGCGAACAAATCAAGCTGACTTTAATCATAAAGCAAGGTTGGCTTTTAGCATGAAAAAAGTAATCAAACCTTACTTATATTAACATGTGAAGTTTTTAAAAAAAAATTGAACTTAATTTCATGTTTACATCTAGTTTCTCATTGTAACCTTTTACATGTAAAGTTAAAGATACCTGATTTTCTTTTTTTTAATCTTTGCAGAGCGAGCCATTTGGAGACAATTACTCAACATTAACAAAAGAAAATGAATACCAAAGAATAGCAGTGGATTCAAAATCAACCGAAAAAGCATTTTGCTTGGCCATTGTCTCATATCCCATCATTGGATTCTTACAACATGCTGCAGTGGAGAAGACGACACTGCTGCTTTGCAAAGATGACCTGGAACACCAAAAGGTCACTGTTTCGCACCCATCTCATTGGCCTGATCTCTCTCGTATTTCTTTTTGCTATATTTCTGTTCTTTAATCATCACGACTGGCTGCCGGGCAGGGCCGGGTTCAAAGAAAATCCCATGGCTTACACTATACGAGGATTTAGATCTACAAAAAGTGAGGCAAACCACAGCTCTCTAAGGAACGTGTGGAAAGACACTGTACCTCAGACACTCAGGCCTCAAACAGTCACCAACTCCAACAACACGGATCTGTCACCACAAGGAGTAACTGGTTTGGAAAACACACTCAGTGCCAATGGGAGTCTTTACAATGAGAAGGGTACCGGGCATCCAGCTTCCTATCACTTCAAATACATCATCAACGAGCCCGAGAAATGCCAGGAGAAGACCCCTTTTCTAATATTGCTCATAGCTGCAGAGCCGGGCCAGGTGGAAGCTAGACAAGCTATTCGACAAACCTGGGGTAACGAAAGCCTGACACCTGGCATCCAAATTGTTCGTATTTTTTTGCTGGGGTTAAGCATCAAGATAAATGGATACCTCCAGCGTACAATACTAGAGGAAAGCAGGCAGTACCACGACATCATTCAACAAGAATACTTAGACACATACTATAATTTAACCATTAAAACTCTGATGGGAATGAACTGGGTCGCATCTTACTGTCCACATGTTCCGTATGTTATGAAAACTGACAGTGATATGTTTGTCAATACTGAGTATTTAATACACAAGCTTCTGAAACCAGAACTTCCTCCAAGGCACAAGTATTTTACAGGTTATTTAATGAGAGGTTATGCACCTAATAGGAACAAGGATAGTAAGTGGTATATGCCACCTGACTTGTATCCAAGTGAACGTTATCCTGTATTCTGCTCTGGAACCGGTTATGTTTTCTCCGGAGATTTAGCAGAAAAAATATTTAAAGTCTCCCTAAGCATCAGACGTTTACATTTAGAGGATGTCTATGTGGGGATCTGTCTTGCCAAGCTGCGAATTGACCCTATGCCTCCACCCAATGAGTTTGTCTTCAATCACTGGCGAGTTTCTTATTCCAGCTGTAAATATAGCCACCTAATTACCTCCCATCAGTTCCAACCTAGTGAACTGATCAAATACTGGAACCACTTACAACAAAATAAGCACAATGCCTGTGCCAATGCAGCGAAAGAAAAAGCAGGCAGGTATCGCCATCGTAAACTGCACTAAGAAGGACAAGGCTTCCTCTGTCAGATGTACTCCATGTGCAATTTGTAAATACCGCTGACCGCATGTACAGTGAAAATGGATGAGCTTAATGGGACAGCCTTTAATTGATCCCCATCACCTAGTGGAGTCTGAAAATTATTTTTTTAAGTTAAAAAAAAAGCATAGCTCTTGATAACACCAATATTATGAAACTATAACCAAAAGGTTTTCCCAGCAAATTTGAGGAAAAAAAGAAGATGGTATATAAGGATTTTTGTGTTAATGTGCAATAATAAGCATGCACACTTTGGTGGTACAATTGCTGATTAATGTGCCAATAAAATATAATTGAGCATATTTTCCACACTAAAATTTTGTTTTAAAAATGCACTCATAGCTCTAGTTCTCTCCAATGTAATGATTTCTTCTTACATAGAATTGCTATAAAAAGAAAAATGAGCAACTAAGGAAATGCACACAGGGCAGATCAGTTTTACCTTCAACTTCAAATACCGCATTAAAATGATTACACGCTTCATTAAGGTACAACACATTTCCTATTTAGTAAGGCACTACCAATTAACTCTAAAACACTAAGAAAGTTCTCTCTTCAAGCAGGTCCAGTTTCAGGAAGGTTGCTTATTTTGGTTAGGAAGGAGGGATAAATGAAATCAAAGTTCAGAAGATTGCCACTTTGAACATCACCTTCAGAAACACAAGTGCTGTTCTCAGTTCAACTGTGGATTCAACTAGATTCTCCTCAAAAAGCTAACTAAAAGTTACTTCATTCTCTAGAAGTTATAGGGAGAGCTTCTAAAATCTGGTGCCAAGTCAGGTTCACCTTGGTATCTTTAATGGCAGATTCAATGAATTTGTGTAATTTCCTCACATAATTCAAAGACTGATCAGAAATGCAAAACGGAACTTCAAGTCTTTCACTGTAGTCTCAGACATGTCCCATTTTGTGGAAAGAGGGGAAAAAACAACCAAATCTTCATTCATTTTGCTCTTTCCTGCCTGACAAAGAAAAAGGATCAGTTAAATGAAAAACAGGGCTGCTGGTAAAAACTAACCCACACACCTTACTTCATCAGTGGGGAAAGCTAGGTCATGGTAAGATTGAGAGATCCAGAAAGCAATACGAGCAAGAACAAAGTCTAAGCAGTTCTTGAAATTAAAGCCACAACACGTACCACTGAAAATAATTTGTGAGAAGTAGGTTAAGACTATTTACAGGTTTCCAGTTTTTTAACAAAAAGAACTTTTAAAGTTTATTTTCCAACAAAGTTACAGTGGCGTTTTATCAGATTCAGGTTTGTCACAGTGCCAGGGTAAGCAATACCCACTTCTGATTTAGCCGCAAATGATGGAACTGTGATTAGTTTTCTGTTTGACTGGGACTTTTTAATTGGATAAAATACAAATATTTGATGTACTTTTATTATTTAATAAAATTGATTATATTTATGGTCTTCAGACTTCACTTTTTATGGGAAAGCTGCTCAGGAAGAAATAAATTTCTAGGTTTAGCACTACTTCCACCATGACTTTTCTAGGGTATCGTAGTTCTGAGAGCCTAGCTTTCATGCCATGCACAATACAGAGATCACAACAGGCTGGGTTTTCTTCTTTGTGATAAAAAGACAAATCATTTCATTGAGCACGCTCACTAGCCCTAAAGCTGACTGTACCCAGGAACTTACACACATGAACAGGCTGTACCACACTGGGCTGGCCCCTCTGAAGAAGTCCCAGGAGCTCTTACTGAAGATGGAAATTTGCTTGTTCCTGTTTTTTGGGGTTGATTCTCCACTATTTTTGTCATCTGTTGTATTTGAAGTACGGTAATAATTTTTCAAAATACCTCAAACTGTAGAAATGTCCATTTCTGCAGAAAGTAAACGGGCGTAAAAACAGTACCTATCTGCAGAAGAGATTCCTCCAACTAGATTGAAAGTGCATCTACTTAGTTTAGGTGATGACTATTGATGTTGACGTAACACACAGAGGTACAAGCTACATCAGAAAAAGTCTTTGGGAGTGATCTTTTAACACCCATTTGTGGTTTTCTTCACACTCCATCTGCCTTCTTCCTTCCAGCTAACATCCCAGCTGAAAGCCACCTGGCTTAAGTTAACTATATACAAGGTTTACACAATAGTGCAAGTTTTAGACAACCAGAGTAAGTGTTGAAAGCCAGCTACTACTCAAGGGTATTTGGTTCTGGAAAATATACAATCCCATAAATGGCCTCTCCTCAAGCAATGCTGGCCAAGAACAGAGTCCATCCTCTTGGAGAGGACTTCAGCACTGTTCCCTGCCTTCAGCACTTTCAAGCTAGACTGTAATGTACTCTACTTGGATTTTACCAACTCTGGCTAGTCCAAATGCTGTTAGTGGATGCTGGGTATAGTCCAAGAGGTTAATAACTAAATTTGAAATAGTTTGGCACTTGAATCATGAAGTTTAGCAGCCAAACAATCTCTTGGGTATTCTACTTCGGAGCTTACACATGATGCTGATCTGCCTGAGCTTGGCAGAATTATGGTGCAATGCCTACAAGTTCAGTATAATCAAACCTTTTGTTAGTTAAAATACTATTGAGGAGTATAAGACATTAAATAAAAAGCCATTTTTAATGCCCTTTTAAGGGTCCAACATAACTTTTAAAAATTTGTATTAATGTTTGTGTATAAGCTGAACTACTGTATAAATACATTTAAATCATTATGAAGACATCCAAAGGTTACTTAAATCATTTGCATCCAAAAACTGTTTTCTTGCACAGTTCATTACAAAGCTTTCAGAAGCAGGAGGGACAGCTTGTATGATGAAATATGCAATTATGGAATGAAAGATCTACATTCCAGACTCTAAATGTTTTTACTGCTTTCTAGGTTATGGTAAAGATGTTTGCTCACTCCACTAGAGTATAAAAACAGTTCTTGTTAAAAATGGTGCAATAATTTTTTATATTATTAAAATCTTTAACAAGTTCTATCACTTCGTTTCCCCATAAAGCAAGATAAAAAAATAAAATAAAATGCATTTTCTTCAGCAACAGGATATGAGCTTGTATCTAAAAGCCTAACATGTCTGCAGTGCAGAAAAAAAAAAAAAGAATTAGCTACACTCATGGAGGTATATAAGTTTGTATAATATGTGCTTTAAACATAAAGACTCAACATTTATTATAGGTAAAAGGTATGCTACGTTACTAGTACCATCATTATGGCAAATCTGAAAAAAGTGAAGCATGGTAACATAAACCAGAGATTGGAATTCCATAATTTTTCCCTACTTATTTAACTTTCAAATAAATAAAAATTTACACATTGATATTAGATGACCAAAATGAAGTCCCATGAACAACTGTTATTCACCAACAACAGAACTCTTCCTTTTACATCTCCAATTAAATCAGTGATGTGGGTTATTTGCAGATCACACATGAACTTGAGCATGGAAAACGTGCAACTATAGGTTTTGATATAATACAACTGATCCTATTCCCATTCATGGGTAAAGGTCATGATCTACGATAGCCTGGAAAAAAAACTACAAATAATGGTTCTTCCAAGCCTCACTGGTTGATCTGAGGGAAAATTCAGTGTCTATTAAGATCTTCACTTAAATGTTCTTAACTATTGTTATTCCTATAAATTTAAAATTATATGATGGTAGTGATCTAGAAAAGATGAAACAGACTGGCTTTCAGGTTAACCTTACTAGAATAGTAATTTAAATTTTGCTTTTCTTTGCAATGCAATAATATAAAATGTGTCAGTCCATATTTACAAAATATTTTCAGAATATATTAACATGTTAAGATATGCACTAACTCTCTCAAAATCCATGCTAAATCGGGCACTGGAGGGGAGAGAAGCACCTAGAAGCCATTACTTTGCACTGCCCCCGCATTCTATTCATTTTCCTGATACATTAACACAATCCTAAATCATACTTAAATTTAAAATACCTATATAATCCCACAGTACAATAAAATCTTCTCTCTTTAATGAATACACATTGAAATACATGAAATATATGAAAACTTCCTAGGAGGAGATGAAAGGGAGAAAAGATGCTAATATAGAAGCTACAATTTCTTCACATTTGTGCTATCAGCAACAACAGGCTTGTAACTGATTTGCAAAAGCATCAGTAGCTGTTGATATATTTTTCCAGTTTTACAACCCATTTCTTAATGCCTATTTTATGCTGTCAAACACCATAAATAAATAAATATTGGTCAATTACTTTACTACAACAATTGCACCTATCAAATTTTAAGAGCATTATTGCCCTTTTCATTTCAGGTTATTCTTCCAAAACAGCATGCCATTTGGGTGGCACGCAGTCTCACCACGGCTTATCACAACGATTTCAGATTGTAGATCACACCTAATAGATATGGCATTTGCTGTATTAATACAGATTAAAGGTCTACCCCATCCAGTCCCGCTTCCCGTCTCCAGTTCTGCTTCTTAAAACCCAGCCACTCAGGGAAGGGGGGACGCCCGGGGGATGGAGGGAGGCAGGGAAGCTGCACTGCCAGCTATGCAATGCTGCACTGTGAAAATGTAGGTCAGAAAGGAGAGAACATTTCTTTGCTTTGTACCCACGGCAAGAGTGAAGTCAAAGGCTTTCCGGGGCAGGAGGCTGGGGGAGGGCTGTGGAGAGCAACTTCTTACAGTAAGTCAATTTTAAAAAGCTCTTGAACGTCAGAAAACAGAAGAGTGAAACTACAAAAACAGCAAGTGATCAACACCTCACAGGTTAAAAACTATGGGGCAGGCTCCGTGGCAAGTGAAAGCATTAAAAGCGAGGCCAAGTCAGAAAGCAGGATCTGAATTTCTAGGCACAAATGTTTGCACTTCTCCCCCTCCGGAGAAAAGAAAAATCAATTAGGCAAATACATTCTTGTAACAACATTTTTAGTTTGTGGTTGCAGTGCATGCTTTTTATTATGCCCTGAACCAAAGGAATTGCAAGACATGACACGATAGCATGAATAGCAGGTCAGTAACTCCACAGAGAGTATTTTACATACAGGACCATCAGCACACAATCAAACCAAAAGCAAACTGGATCACTGGTATCTGGGATTTATATTTCATTTTCAAAGAAAGCATTAATTCCAGTTTTTATTTGTCCCTAGTTAACTCAAAAAAAAAAAAAATCTAGGCTGGTACAATATGGTACCTTCCTTTCCCAGTTACATTACTGCAAAGGAATTTAGCTGAACATAGGATACAGATGAAAACTACCACGTCGCCATTCTGATATTACCATGGCAACAGTTATAAGAGCTTTCTTAAGCATTTAAATCTGACAGTTTTCATGATAACACTAACTGGATGATAGTAATGATGCAGTTTGGTTCATGAGTTAACTGCTGTATACCTCAAACCACAGGGTATGAACCATTCCATCTTCGCTTTTCTCAAGACTATGCTTGTGGTCAAAATGTTCTGACCGAGACAGTAACCTTGAATCACCACTCTCAAAAAACCATACGTCCCTCCAGCACAGGGAGTACTGATGGCTTAGAGCTTTGTGTACTCTCAAAGGTTTCCATTTGAATGCTTAAGTTTGCAGGAGCTGTGGTGTACAGGGTGGAGGAGTCAAGACTGCTAAAATCTCTGATGGGATTTCTCTCAAAGAGTTTCATTTGCCTGGGAATGCGAGGAGCTTGAGAGGAGAGCACACTTGCTAAAGAGTGAGCTGAATTGCTGCCAATATTATCTAGGTACCATTTGCCTGAGAGAGAAGGAGGAGGAGGAAACCAGTGTTTTTCAACAATCTTTATCAGTTTATAACCAATACATGCTTTTTAAAATAAGAAAACTCTGCAAACTGCTTGACCTCACCAGAAGCCAAAGTGTTCTGAAGAATATACAAGTATCCCTCCAAGGACAAGTTCATCAGAACAAGCGCATCCGTTTCCTTTTAGCCCATTTTACTTTATCTAATATTAATTGACATTTCAACTGTTTAATATGAATATCTGGTGAACCACTCACTCTTATCTCCCAGATGCTCAGTGTGGGCATAATGGAGAAGTCTTTACCTCATTAGGAAGCGAAGAATGTGAAATGCGTTTCTCACACTAACATTTTAAGGACACCAGCTTTCATATTGTCTTGCAATTAGTTAGACTGAAAAAGATGAAGAAACTGAGAACAGTGTGAAGTCCTTAAAGGTTTACAATTTTCCAATATAACAAAACACAGACTAAGGGAAATAGCCATGTTTGCAAGGATTTAAGACATTACTCTTTTTAACACAAAAATGTCCTTTAGAAGGTCAGTATTCCCAGTTCTCTCCCTGTTAACACTTCTTAAAGTATGTATTAAACTCAAAGTTAAAAAAATCCATGCTGTCTGAAAACCACCAAATCCGTCCAGTCTTGAAAAATCACAATCCCACCATAGCTTTTCAATGGAAATGCCACGGGTTCCCACATCTCAGGAAGCACCAAGTTTAAAGCAAGAAAAAAAAAATAAACTCCCGCAATAAATTCTTTGTTAATAAAATACCAAAAGAAGTCATCAAGGAAAACAAAGACCTTGTTCACTCCCTTACTAAATAGTTAACATATTCTGCATTTAAACAAGCTGAGGTCTAAGAAATATTTAAATACTTTTAGAATAAGAGAGACTCTAGGTTTCATTCATGATTTTTACACTGCTGTCCTCACTTCCCAAAGCAGCATGACTTTACAATAAAAAAAAAATAAATATCATAATTTAAGCCAGTTGTGCCACCACATATAGGTTGACGCAAGATGATAAAAGAATAATGAAATACTGGAAACACCATCTGTGACTCAGTCAAAAATTTAGTACTGCCAGTTAATGCAAATGCCCATCTTTTTATAGGCATTCCTCCAAAGTCTACCTAGGCATTGATTTTTGTAGATATAAAAATTCCACTCAATTATCCAGACTTCTGAATCAAGAGAATAACAAATTTCCCATTGTATCATCTTTAAATTATTCAAAGTACTGCATTTCATTGATTGTTTTTTAATGTAGGAAAGGGTAACATTTTTATGCGCCAATAATTTAAAGAATCAAGATTAAAATTCAGTGGTACTCTTAGCAGTACATCAACCGCTAAAATAAAAGTAAATATCGTATACATACCTGCGAGGACAAAACATCTCTTCCTCAAAAAGTAAATTACAAAGCTTATGGTGTAAGTGCACAGAGGCACACCAAAGGGAAAAAAAGCCCAAAACCAGAAAACCCCAACAAAGCCACAGAAACCGCATTGTTCCTATATAAAGGCATCTTCAACATAAAAGTATTTTCAGTAATGTCTCTATTGATGTAATGAGAAAATTCTTTCAAACCTGAAATGATTTTTAAAAATTGAGGCAGCAAATGACTTCTACCATTTAACCAAATTTGAGACTGTTTATCTGTTTTGTAAGTTAACTACATTTCTTAAAATAGAGAAAGAATGATAATCACAAGTCTTTTTACTTCACAAAAATTATAATTTATTCAGATTTAAAAGCCACAGTTACTATGTCATACTATCCAGCTGCAAATTATCCCCTTTTATAAAGTAGGCAAGTTTGCTTGAAACATCCAGCAAATATATGATTATTATTGTTTTTTTATATAATCAAAATTCAGTTGAAAATTGAAGGCTGCAAACAACTTCACATATTCAACTTTCACTGAAGTCAGTAAAAGACTTCTGCCGTTAATTTAATTTAATTGGGGCTTTAAGGCTGAGTAAAACATAATGCTGCCATGTTCCTTAAAAAAATGCACTGTCTGGGTCCCTCATCCATTTATTTATGTTTTCCTCCCCCTTCCACCACTTCTTCATTTTCTACTAAAAGTTAAACAGTTTAAATGATTTACTGCCCAAATTTCATACTAGCTGAGTGGAATGGAAAAACTAGAATAAAGTATACAATTACATTTCTTTCCTAACCCTCCTCCTATTCATCAAAAAACTGTACACACAAACACACACTTCATCTAACATCTTCTGCACATATTCCATAATCAAGCCATTTTGAAAAATACTACTTTTGTTGCCTTTAAGACTCCTTATGACAACTAGTCAAATAATATTTTACCTCTTCCAGTTCGTAAGAGAAAACCAACTGAATCTTAAATTAAAACAATTTCATTGTAAAAGATCTGACATGCAATAAAGGGGGTTTTTCCACCCTTTTCTTATCATAGTATTCTCTTAGACTTGTAAGCACCTGAACTATTAATATACATGGATTAACAATACCTTGATTTATTCATACAGCAGATGAATCCTAGAACGTTCATGACAAAACCAATCATCGTGAGCATTAAATGCCTTTTCTTTTTTCTCACCATCCAAGTATAATTAAATTATGGAAAGCATACACACTATCATATTGTAGCTAGAATATAGCAAAGTACTTTTGCATCAGGTTAAAGTGCTCAAAAGAGAATATTCACTGGTAGAGTCATTTCAGCATACACAACTACAATGCAGTTTACAGTTGAGATAAATTGCAGAGCTGGATGGTGCTCATGCTCTGAAAGGATGAACTGATTCAATCATGCCAGAAAGTTGAGTAGCTGGCCCTCACACTGTTTATCATATCCAGAGGCATAATGAAATGTGCTGGATAATTTCCATTATTTTCTGTGACACTTAAAGTGTCTTGGGCAAAAATAGCTTTATGTATTTGCTGAACAGATTTTACACTGGCTTTGTCAGTTACTTGAAGTGAAAAATTATCACAATGAGATGCCATAGATTAACTAAAAAAAAAAAAAATAAAATACTGCCTCCCACCACAGCCAACTAAACAAATTTGGTATTTTGTTGGTTTCAGTGGCAAATACAGACGCAAAAATCCATGTTCATAGTTTGTCCCTTGCTTTTGGAAAGTCAATGAAAATACAATTCATTTTATAATGGTCAATAAAGTTTTCTTTCTGCCCTACTTACTTTTGACAACTACCTCTTCACAGCTAAACTTTTTCTCAAGTTATCACAAAGACATGTGGTAACTCAGTAGAAGTAAAACTCTGCAAGATGCAATACGAAAAACTTCATAACAACCCATGACAGTCTCCCCGGCCACTCAAACGCTACAAGAACATGATAATGATGAAACATCCCCTCAGAGAAATGTCTAACCTGTCTTATTTTAAAGAAGTGAACATAAACTCCATACAGATCACTTTAAAAAAAAACCAAACCAACATTCAGAAGAGACAACACAAGCCCCTCCTGGTTCTGATAAATACCAAATTACAGTTGCTGGATTTTCTACACAACATTTTCAAAGCTTACTAGTAAGCTTGAGTCCTTTAGATGTCATCAAAGAATTGGTCATATATTGCAGACCAACTCTTTGCTTAGAAGTGGCATAAAATGGTATTTGACTGAATCAAACTGATTGTTTCAATAGTTTGCCAATGTTGCAAATACAGATTTTTAAAAAAATCCAACATGTATAAATAAATGTTGATTAGGACCTGTTACTACCAATATTCCCTCCCTAAAGAGTTGACAAAATCTATCCAAAAACTCACAGAAAATGTTACCTGAATTTCCCCAGGAAGTGAAACTACAGCGATGTTTTAATCTGAGACTATACCATCCTCCATATATGCAGTATGGGAATAGAAATTATCAATTAACTTACTTTGCTGTTGCTACCTACATCAAATGAAAAATAACAAAAAAACCCCAGTAGAAATAGGTTGCAGTTGTTATCCATTATTCTAAACTTTTAAAATTGAGACACCTCACTAAGTGCTGTATAGTATATCTTTTCCCATTAAACAGAGAAATAACAGATGCAAAACCAAGACAGACACAGTTCTGGGGAAATACACAGGCAGGACAAGCACCAAAGACACTGTAAGAGGAAATATTCTGGTCTGGGCAAGTTATATAAGTAAAGGAGACGACAAATTTTAAGCGGTAGGCTTCAATTGATCAATTTAGGTACCGGAAATTAGTATTTTTCCTTTTGTAATGACAACTGAAGTAAAGTGTGAAAGGAGTGACTATGTCCAAAAAATAAACAGTCACTCTACATCCATAGCAATTTTATTTCCTATTCCCTTCTAACCCTAAAGACTTCAAACATGGTACATAAAACTGAAATCAAGACCAACTACGCTTGGTTTTGCCAACCAAAATAACACTACAAGTCAAAAAGACCTCCATAACTTTTTTTTTTTTCCTTTAAGATGCATAGAACAACTGAATTATGAAAATTTTAAAAAGGTACTGGCTTTACTGCTGAATTTACGTGAGATCCATAAGATCTTGAACTGTGCATGCTTTACAGGCTGGTTAATAAACACCACTGTAATTCTATATAAATGTAGCCACTACTGCCTAGACTGAAGAGCAATAGGTTAATTTTATTTGTGGCTCCGATTCAGATCAAAAACTGTAATCCCATGTAAACTAGTACTGAACACGCACTCAACACTAAGAAATGGAGCCTCAGCCACAAGAGAAGCAGGAAATGCATAAGACTGTGTGGGGAAGCTGCTCCCAAGCTTACTGGGCTAACAATTGATCTACAAAGATTTATAAAGATTCAAGTAAAGGTGAGAAGTCAAAGCATATTGATTTAAAAGCCTTCAATTCCCACATGAATTTTCTAATGCAGGAGTAAATCAGCCTTCACTCACTGTAAACCAAGGAAATTATATCTAACTAAAGCAATTTTATTCCTAAAGACGTCACCGGCCAATGGCAATTTAATGCATTGTAACTTATGAATGTTGATGTACACTTTGGTAATTTGCTTGAGCGCTTTGATCTAGATATAGCCTTAAGGAATACTTTTATATTGCCATATTAGATTGCATCATCCTTTGTATTAAGGAGAAAAGGTTACTTCTGAATAGCAGAACTATGAAGTCCTTGCTTTAATAGGAAAATGGAGACGATTGTCAGACTCTTAGCCACGCTCAGGTGGTAACAGCTTCACTCTGAAAAGACCTGAGGTGTTTAATTACAAATGAAAATAACTTCAGATTTTACCCTTTAAAACAAATCCTGCATCGGGGAGCTCAGCGGCTTCAAGAGAAGGCTGGGAGGAGGTTTCAGAATGTCCTCGAGTCCCTGAAGGACACTGACTGAGACTCAAAGGCTATCAAGATAGAAAAGGGCTGTGTTTCAGATAAAAAAGGTGCGGTTTTTCACCCTCTCCAAAGCTACATACAGCTATTGTTCTTCGATTAACATTTCTGTGACTGTAAAGGCACTTCCACCAGTCTGTCACAAAATGCATAAACTTGATGGGAATCCAGGAAGATCTGATGCTGAAAAAAGCAGATAACCTGTGAACTTAAACCATTAAATAGCTCCCACGTCAGCTGCAGGCTGAAGGCTTCTTCTGGTTAAGAAACAGTTTATTTCTTTGATATAACGCCTGTGAATACGGATAGAATGTACACAGGGTCCACCATGAGTCTCCCCTACAGCAACTTGGTAATAAGGAGTAAGCGTGACTTTATCAGCAGACAAGAAAAATATTAAAAAATTAATCAAAAGAACTGAAAACTGAGCCCAGATGTAGGTAAGTGTATACCTTTATATGTAGAAAGTTTCTAAGTTTTAACTATTTTAGAGTGAAAAATAAAGAAATAAAAAGTGAAACACAATTCACATAATACTTAAATTTACACTGAAGTGTAACAAATTCATTACAGGTCAGTTTTAGAGTGAATGAACTAATAATAAACAAAGCCAGAATACAATCCTGCACCAAGATAATGGCCTTGGTGACACGAGAAGTTTAAAAATGACTGAGAGCCCTCCCCCACCACACACACAAAAAATAACAACCAAAACCCACCCAAACAGAAAGGCGTTTACGCCTTTCTGCAATTTAACTAGAAGCAAAACATTTTCCCCACATCATCTTCATACTTGCCAGAGAACTTATTCTATTTTCTTCACCCTTGAGAAAAGAAAACATCTGCCCACCCCATCAGCTTTTAATTTTCTTATGGATAAAATTAATTTAGCTTCCTTCTGGGGATGTGGTAGGAGAGGAAACTGGCCAAGCCTACTTGAGCAAAATTGAGTATTTTGGTTGTTTGTTTTTTTTTTTTTTTAAAGGGTAAAAAAATCATAACATTTCTGAAAGCTGTGAACATTCTTTAGTTATGGCACATTTATGAAGTATCAATATATCTCTATGCATTTTAATACAGTTTAAATACGGCTTCACTAAAGAAACATCACTTTACTGAACATAAGGCAGAAATTCCTTGAAGTTTGCCAAATATTAAATGTCAGGTTTATCAATCATTGTCATTCTACTTATGAGAAGCATCAGAAAAAGTTACATTATTTCCTTAGAGGTATGATTCTTATTCATAACTGAGAACTTTCACAAATATTAGTATACTAGTAACTACTGTTTAAATTTTATACATTCTTGATCTTAACCTGGAGGATATTGAGTACTTATTCTCTTTTATATTCTTTTCCTCTCAGCTCCATATAAAGAAGTGAAAATAATACTTGAAAATAGTTTCTATGTATTGTAAATTTCCATCTATAAAATGCTACCTGCATATGGATTATTATTATGGTACTCATAGTTTAAAAGGATCTATTACCTACATTCATATTTGAAAGAATTACAATTCACACTGTTTGGTAATACAAGCCAACTACAGGCAGCTTTCCAGAGAAGAAAATAAAAGGACATTAAGAGTCTTGCTGAGAAGTATCAGGAGAAGGAATATAAGATGTGTTAAATATGTGATTTTGTTGTACAGTACAATAGCATAAATATGAAATATTTAGTACATCCAAATAACAGTGAGCAATGTGCCTGATTAGGCAGTCTTAGCCTGAATAGCAACTGTAACAAACAAATAAAACCAATTTCCAAAAGATTCAGGTGTGACCAAGGAAGTTGATTTTACATGCTTAAAGTTCGTATGTGAAATGAGCCAACTACAAAACTATCCTTTTAAACCAGGTGTAACATTACATTACACCAGGCAGTCCAGAGCCTCTTCAATTTCAATTTCCAAAATAGCCTTATCATCCATTTAGTACTCTAATATGTATTTCACTACTTTAATCTGTGTTTCACCTGCTGTTCAGGTCCAGATATTTTTGGAAAGTTTTTCAGGACTTTATTTTCCACACCTAATTATACATGTGAGAACTACTATAAAATTGGTGGTTTGTTAGAGCATACAATGTGACCCTAAACCAGAACAGATTTTATAGACCAATATGAGGTAGCTGTATATACTGCATATATTATATTGTATAGATATTACCTACAAAATATTTCACTTAAGGCCTCATAAAGCTCCCTCCATCCAGTCTTCTCTTTTACTTAGTAACTGCAATAAAAGACAATTAATCAGGTAGGCTACCTTTTTAAAACTGGATTCCATTTTTATTTCAGTAATATTGCAAACTGTTTATCTGATTTACATCAACTGCTCCAAAAACAACTAGCAAGTAGGACTGATGACTATTGCTGCATGATGCATCCTCAAGTCTCCTTATTCCAAAGTGAGAGAAGGGAGGTTTCTCCCTCCCTCAGGAAACAGATTTGTTAGAGGCTCTGCTTTAGAAACATCCCCTCCCCTTCTTCCACAATATGTTTTGAACCTACTTTACAATTTCAATAAAACCTGTAGAAAAGTTACTGCTTTTGTCATTTTTTATGACAATTGCTGGCCAAGGAAATGAAACCTTCAAATGACTGCTCCCAAGGAGGGAAAGGCAGGCAGTATGTCTTCTCTACCTCCTCAAAATAGCAGCACCAAGCCACCCGATAGCAAACATCTCTAACTCCTCGACTGCACTTCCTTCCAGGTCAAGGGAGGGTACCAGGAAATACCCACTTTGGTGGAATTAGGACTTAGGTGATTCTAGAAAAAAATACATTACTTTTATTCCCTATGAAGACACTTAGAATTTAAAAAAAAAAAATAAAATTCTAAATTAAAAGTACTATGAATTTCCAGCAACTGGACTGACAGTTAACTACAAGCAAACTTACCACATCACTACATCACTTTGCTTAGTCACACAAATCTTGTTTCACACTTTAACTGAATTTTAAAAGCATATCCGTTGCTTATGCACAAAACCCACTCACACACCTTTATGGAGGGAAAGTGTCATCTGCTTTTAACCTCAAAGAGCCAAAAAAGCGAGGTATTTTAATTCCAAGAATAGAGCCTACATTTCCCAAAGCAACAAATAAACTGAATAGTTCAACATCCTAAAACTCAAGTTTGCCGAACACAATAGTTATGCACAGTGAAATGAAAACATGTTTTTTTAATATTCACATATGGAGTCTAACCAAAAGTTTTAAACCCTAGGTAATCAAAAAATGTATTTGTAAAAAAACAGTTTTTTTCAAGGTTATTTATCAACTATTTTTTATTTGCCAACTACTTTAGATAAATGTGACATTTTAAGTACATTGGACTTCATTATTTGAAGAAGTACTGAAGATTAATATATTCATACAGTAGCAAATAAAAATATGAGAATAGATTTGAATTTTAAAAAAATCCAAATTTTTCATCTCAGAAATTTGCATACACACTATGCATTCATCAACTTGCAAAGATTAGAAAACAGGTGGGGTTTTTTGCCCAATCAGTATCCTCAGTGTTAAGTCTGAAGTCATATATATATACATATATATATTGTGTGTATATATATATATATGTGTGTATATGGTTTTTGTCACTTGGAAAACACCTAAACCAAAAACCTCCAGAAAGTCCCACAGTCTTTTTGGGAATGAAGAAAAATAAAAAGTGGTGAATGAAAATTAGGCAATATATCTTTCAACACCTGCCTATATGCACTTTCATATGTACTCACTTAGCTTAGCAGTGTCTTTAAGAGGGTTCTAGATGTATAAAGAACAAAGAACCATCCTTCCAGCAGCAGCGATGCAAGAAGTTTCCGCAATAGCGTATTGCTTAGTGAAAACATAAATACAGCTCCAGATGGCAGCTCTGCAGATTGCAATCACAGGTATATTCCGCAAGGTATGATCAGTACTGCCTAAATGCTAGTTGAGTGAGCCATAACTAATGCAGAGTTCATTATATAGTCTTTACAGTCATTTACCTAATGAGAAAGCCTACACTGAAACAGACTGTATTCAGGACCACCAGTAGCAATCCTGAGTAAACCAAAACATGCCTAAAGACCGTCCTAGCAAAAATAAAACGCAGGCAGATTAACACCTGTGGAATAAGAAATGGAATTAAAAGCACATAAAGTTAGAGACCACAATATAGTCAGCCTTAATCAATTACCTTCCTAAATGGTGTGAGAATGAATTGTCTTAAAGACTTAAAAATATCACCTATTTTGCAATTCTAACTGGATCTTCTCATTAGTGCTGTTGCACTACATTGAAATAGCACTGAATGACATCACTTATGATCTGCCCCACAAAAGACTGAGAACCAGAGCTCCTACGTTAGCATTTTATTAACATTTGCCTCTAAAGATCTGTCTCAATTCTGAGCTCTGCGGGTTTGATGTGCTTAGGAAATACCATCTTTGCCTTACATATTCTGATGAAAGAACTAAAGAACACCTGCCTATAACACACTCTTGTAATAACCGTACATCTGTGAAGAAAGTCTGCCACACTGAGATACCCTCTGGTTGGATTCAAACACTAACAGCCACATACTGAAAAAGAGTTCAATATAACGAGAAAAGACAAAAAACAAAGCACCACAAATCAAACTGACAACTGCAGGGAGGAACACAGCTGGACCCTTAAAACATTAACTCCAGAACAAGTCCACAAATTGAAACAACAGTCTTCAAGAATGTTCAAAGAGGGCCTTGACAACAAGGACAAAGTACAGAACTTATAAAAATTAAAAAAAAAACAAAACCACCTCAAAGGAGAATTTGCTCTAGCTTAACTAAGTAGTAGTAAGCAGCACAAGCAAGCTGTATGTCAGACTGGGCTTTGAGGTATGTTCCTATGGCTGTTGCTAGGGTAACAATTAAGCTGTGCTACTTTCCAAGCTCAGAAAAAGGTATGACTGATGCTAAGTTACCTATATGGAGTACTCCAAGCAGAGAACTTGTTTCCCCGAGTAATGAATTAACTCCATTGCTCCAATGAACTCCATTAAGAGCAAATCACCAAGTAGTAAAGTGTCACATGGCCTTATGTCAGTGCTATAATCTCAACAACTGAAGGGAGGAAGAAATCTTGACTCTGTCATCTCAGATTAGTTACATAAATGGCTCAGCTGATCATGAGATACTTGAATTGTAACTTTGATTTAGCTACTGTATCATCAATTACAAAGTGTGTTAGGAACCTTCAAAACTTTGTTAAAACTCTTACTCAGAGACAATGGGATGGCCATCCATGAGATCACTTTGGCAAACATAATCTTGCAAGGAGAAGAAGAGACATTCAAATGAACTGCCTTCTAGTCCCCCATCTGTCACATGCTCTTTTCTACTGGGTCCGTAGACCTTTTACTGCCTTCAATAGTTGTGAGTAACTTAGAACACCTCATAATAGCTAGAGTTGTCCCTTACACATTAGAAAACATTTAACATAAAGCTCTGAGTTGAAGTTTTAACTATTACATATTTAGTAGATGTTTGGATACAATTTGTAGAGGGAAATACATTGACAACATTGTTTAACATAAAAGCTGTGTGAAGCACATGACGTTTGATTGTTCAGAACAATTGGGGCAAAGTATAAAAGTCTGTAGCCCAAGTTCAGCAGGTATAATTGAGCAACGCTCTATAAAACTTTCATTAATATTACACGTAAACCTGAAGACCTGAGAGCATAAAAGAATCTAAGCACCTATAAAGGATACAAGCAGAAAGCCAACATCCAGTTCAAAGAACACAAATGTAACTTCCTAGACTTTTTTATTTGGGGGTCATGTTTCCAACAAGAGTAACTCTTGAACGATTTGTAAAGAATCTCAAGGTACATTCTTGAGTTTCTCAAGCGACACACAGAAGGCTAGCAAATCAACTCATATCGTTCAGCTTTAGGTCAAGACAGGTCTAGCAAGTCATCTTAAAATTCATACCAAGAATTTTTAAGGCTCTCAAGCTTTTGTAAGTAAAGCTCCCTGGATGTCTAAAGCTCTACTTCGATATATACTAAGAAATACTTCAGATTCTCCTGCTTGGCACTCCTACATTTAAACCACTCAAGGACCTGACAGGCATGCCACAAGCACACTTAGCACACTGACACAACTGAGTTCTTACACAGGACAGTGACTTCAGACACGTTCATTCAGTAACAAAGCCAGATGGCTCCAGCTCTTGCTCCCTCTTTGGTTTAGTAGCACACTGGGCAACACAGCAATGACTAACTTCCAGATGTGACAACATCCACTTCTCTTCTTGAATTTGCAGTTCTTTGTCTCATAATAAAATAAAACCTATTATGAAGAACAAAACAGGCAGTTCTACTGTATAATGCAATACAATGGCAAGATACGTTGGCACTGATGTACGCGACTTCCAATCGCTGAGAAAACGAGTACAGCATTGTTCAACCCAACACA
The DNA here is from genome assembly GCA_013400055.1 of Nycticryphes semicollaris. Classification (NCBI taxonomy): domain Eukaryota; kingdom Metazoa; phylum Chordata; class Aves; order Charadriiformes; family Rostratulidae; genus Nycticryphes; species Nycticryphes semicollaris. The sequence continues at coordinate 342,248 of VXBJ01001537.1, read as the reverse complement.
TTTTCTTGTATGTGATTTTCTTTGGTCTCTACCAGCTTGACTACTTATACTAAAAATCTTTGAGGGAGAGTAATTTACTTAATGTTTGAAACGTGACTGAGGCAATGAAATGCCAACCACTGAAACTGTTGCATGGCCCTTAAATATAAACTACAGTAATAGTTCTTGGTAAAACCGACTGCATTTCATCCACTCTCATTAGAGTAATACAGACACACACTTCTAGTCCATTACCCCAGAGCAGTGCAATGTTGCTGGCAGGCTACTCTGCAGAAACATCAATTTCTCCAGCTCAAGGATTATTTTTTTTCTGAGTTAGTAGTCATGTCCTAGCCCTTAACCCCCATGGACCAAGAACCTGCCAATTATGTCTGAATTACAGTTATAGATAAATATGCTTAACATGAAAAAAATTTACAAATCAAACCCAAAAGTCTCTACCTTCAGCATCATCTATGGAACACTCTTTTAACAGACAATTATTACAGCTTTCCTCATCTCTTCTTGATGGTTAAAAACTGAACAGCATGTACATAGGGAGTTCACCGAATGCTGCTTTGCCTGCGAAGGGGAGGGAGGCCGTGGGCAGGCTGGTGTTACACCCACGTCGAGAATAATGACCAGCTTATGCAGAGACTGCAGAAAAATTACACTCTGCTTCAAAGCCCGTTTCAAACTCTTTCAAAGAGTCTGTTGTTTTGTTGATTCCTCCCCTCAATACCACGGCTCTAAAATATGTTAATGAGATTAGGACACAACACAGAAAACTGATGACGTGGATGAATAGTTATATCTCTCTCCTATCTAATATTTAAGATTTTATTTTATAAAGGCTTTATTTATCTGTATATTGAGACACAAAATCCAATTCCACCTTATGCTTCTGAAAATTCATTTCAAGTTTTGGCACTGAATCACAAACTTAATTCCACAGAAGTTAAAAAATATCTCATAGATTTACCTATGTACCTACTAGTATATCAAATGATCTGAAGCCTTTTAGGTATAATATGTGCAGACACCATGTTGATTGCTTCTGCCACAGCTTGCTACCTCTCAGTGGCCCAATCTTTAACGTGCCAGAAACTTCGATTCTCCTTCATCCTATTACACACTAATCCTTTGAAAATACACCAGAGGTTAAACAACTTCTGCGTTAAAATAATAAAATCACTGAGACTATGCTATACTTAAAAGATGTGGAAGGTAATAACGGCAACATCCTTTGATTGGTTAATGATTAAAATCTGAACCCGACTGCAAACTGATGAAAAACACTGATCTCAGAGGTGCTGAACCAGTCTTTTAATTTTTCTGATATTAAACCTGCTTGTACTGTGGCTTACATAGAGACCCCCTCTTTTTATTCATTGTTTTCTGTCAGGACTATGGAATGTATTTGTTTCGACTGAATTGTAATGTACTTTCTTTTATTACTGATAATCTCATCTGTTTACTCAGGGTAATTTTACAACAGCCTGGCAGTTTACACTGGAAAGATGGATGTTACTTTTGTTAATTTTTTGGAGAAACATTATCACTGAACTCAGCAGCACTGAAAACTTGCATGGATTTCCTTCCTAGAGATAAAACTTAAATGTTTGAATACACAGCAGAAATTTGCTACACGCAAAGTGCCTCAACTGAAACCCTCACTAACTCCGCTGATCCTTCAAGCGCAGCCTCAAACTATCTGGTAAGGATATAATCTCAACACCTAAAAGAGCTCTTGTATCCACCTCTTTACTGAACAGTAAAAGAAAGAAATGCCAATAATAGCACTGGTTGCTTACGAGCGCAGATGATCAACAACAGATTCCATTTTGATGCTAGAGCAGCAAAAACAAAAGCCAAAGCTTCTGAGTTTCAGCAGCCGTGAGCACTGAAAGAAACACGGAGTTAAAACCAGGAGAGCTTCCTAGCAATTAGAAAAGGCAACAAAGTAATTTCTACAAGGGCGTACTCAGTACTACACAGATATTACTTGCTTCCACCCAAGTTTATAACCACACAGAATCACAGTTTGTGACCAGGCAGAATTCTCAGAACTCAGGAAATCGGTCCACAGAACTTCACAGGTTATCACTCTATCCCTTTCTTTTATATTACAGTCATGAAAACGTAAGGAAAAAAAAAACCCCAGAGGTATGTATAACTAACATCACTGTGATTATTATTGTCACGGAGAAACAAATATTATTTGTCTGTGCAAAACGTAAGAATCTGTAAAAGTCAATCCAAAGCACGCCCTCAGCTTGGAAAAGGATACACCTTAGTATAAAAGCCAGCTTTATCAGACACTTTAGGAACAAGGAGCTTCTCCCATACCCTGACACAGGTACAGATAGCTGGTTTCTTCAGATCTTGACATTCCAAGCTATGGTAATAGTTAAATACTTCACATTCTGTTTACAGAAAACAGTAGTCCAAAATTCAATTTAATTACATATAAAAGGTCAGACCACTTTCCAGGCTTCCACTAGATGACTTTGGCTTAGTTAACATTTTCTATTCAGAAAAGTAGGGGGCTAATGCCCTGAACATGTCAAATTTACACAGGTAAGAAAGAACATGTTGTAAATATCACTTTAAGATTCTCTCTCAGCGCCGCCTCATACCCTGCATAGTACAAAAATACTAACATACTTATCTTCCGTAGATCTTATTTGATCCATCTCAAACAGTAAACTTTCCTACTTAAAAAACAGAAGTTGCCATTCTATACAGGGGACTATGCTTTGAAGCGGAGCCTGCAGGTAGACCTGTAGGTTTCTAAAAGTCACGCTGCACAATTTGCCACGTCAACTGCTGGGTAACTAGACAGCAAGAGCTACCACCAGTAGCTTACTTGTTTCCAAAACATCATCAATCCAAGCAAATAGAAGATGTCACAGGTATTAAAAAAGGCTTTCTGAAGATGTCCTGTTATAAACAATTCCAGGTCCAGAATAATGAAATCATGCCTTCACAACAAAAATTCATTAAATAAGTCAGTTCTTCCTAACAGAAAGTAAGTGTGCCAATTAAGCAAAAACCCTGTTACAGGGAAGAACTGCCAGCAGCACAAGTTATTTTAGCTGACATTACTTCAGAAAAAGCCCACCATTCACCATCTGTTCTGGCACAAATTTTGAATGTGAAGAAAGTTTCCAACATCACTGATTAAAAGAAAGCAGTCAAGTTGCAGAAGTTTTTGTTTTGCTGTTAAAAAGAACAAGCAGCTAGGACAACTCACATTTCAGCAAGAACAAACACAAAACAGAAGTTTTGCATATTTCATAAAAATCATTAGAGACAATTACAGTAAGGCAGAGTGCAACTGGAAGACATGTAGGGAATATAACACGAAACAAATAAAAGCTTCTTATAAATTTTACATGAGAAGCAGGTGGGCAACTCCAGACAGGGGGCCATGGTTTACACTCCTGGTAATAAGCACACATCTACAAAGTTTTTTCTAAGTGCTAACAAGATCAAAACTTTGGGAAGCTAATGGCTCCATTAGCCTTTTAAAAGAGAAAACTAATCATCAAAAGAAACTGTTTCACTCAGACAAAGAAAATAAAGGACGACGTGTGAGAAGGAAGCCTAACGAGTCAATGTAACAGAGAGAACTAGTCAGGGTAGATGGTATTACCACTAATGTCAACCACTCAAATGAACCACCATGCTAGGATAGAAAAAAAAAATAAATATTTCTTCCAACATGCAACTCATAACCGAAGTGGAAACTACAGCAAAAATAAGAAGATACAAAGAAGTGATAAAGAATGAAGATAAAATACATAATTCAACCATCTCAAGGCAGTATTTATAATCTCAGCAGCAGTAAGAAATTCTTAATGCCTTTCTACAAACCACTGGTGAGATCTCACTTAGAAGACTCTATGAAATCTTACTTCTCCATGCTCAAAAAAAAAAGAAAAGATTAATTCTAACTGAAATAGCTGGAGAAAGAAAACTCACAATGGAACTGGAAGCTTATTGGAAGCTTATTTGATGATAAAACTTGTTTAGCCAAGCAAAACTAGAAGTTGTAAGAGAATATGACTGCTCTCTATAAAAACATTAATGGAAACAAACACCACAGGTAACATTGTTTCCTTCAAGGAGAACAGTGGCATAAAAAAGAACCTTTCAAACTTCATCATTCATCTGGAAATCAGATGTCTGAGGTTTGAAGACAGACTCTAACAAAGAGTTAACTAACACTTCAATTTCTTTGAGGTGTTTGATGAATCACAAAGAGGGATTATATCAGTATTATGAGGATAGTAGAAGACATCACAAAGGTAGAATGCAATTCCAATGCTACCCTACTTATTCCTATGATTTGTCCAATGAGTATCACGTACTTTTCCATTAAACCTCTAGGGAAAATAAATTACTTTCCCATTGCCTCCCTCGTTTTGTTTAGCATAAAAAAAAAATAGGAGCAAACCACAAAAAAAAAAAAAACCTGATTAAAAGCATGATAAATAATTGGCTAGTTGGGAGGAGATTAAGTATTCTATACAAAACAACAATCTGAAGATAATGTGTTAGAACTGCGTGGTCCATCACTGTTACAAAGTTTAGACAAGAACAGATAAAAATTTCCATGCCACATACTTAACAGATTTATTTCTCCCCCATGTGAAACACAAAGTCAGTATGTCATCGCAATTTATGAATGAGCTAAACATTTAGGGCACTTTTTTAATAGTCTGGAAAATAAGGCTCCAAAAATCCCTTACAAGTTTTCTTAGAAAAACACTAAATGACAGATGGAGTTTTAAGATTTCTCACGACACCAGATGATGCTTTATGCATAGTCATGCTATACCTCTTAAACAGTTATTTCAAAAAATTATAGTTTATGTTGCAAAAAGATGTACTAGCAATTTAATATCAGCTATATTTTCCTTCTTAATGGAAGAAACCAGCAAGGTTTCTTAAAACTGTAGCTGGTATGCTGAATACATGAGCTAGGATTCCTAGAACAAAATCCCTTTCTTATTTTTTTAACAAACATAAAGAGTTTTAAAGTTACTGTGTGTCCCTTCACTTTTGCAGCTTTTATAATGACAAGCTTAAAACATGTCACCACTTCTATTTTACTACAATCTTGCCTTTTTTTTTTTTCCCTCCACACAGAACAATTTACACAGAATCTATTTACTAAGTCATTTCAAGTCAATACCACTTGAAACAGACACATTATACCATCGAAACATGAGTTTGGTATAAAAAGAGTGCCTCATCCCTCCTAAAGCAGCCCTAAATTTGTGCAAGGTTCAAGAACAAATATTCGGACATAATGGGTTACTTTCTTCCTTCACCCAATCAATTTCTGAATTAATCTAGAAATAACACTGTTTAGAACTAAGTAGATTCCTTCCTTAAAATCCTTTTCTTTTTCTCTAAATTATTTCTAACTCCAGAGGAGATTGTAAAGGCAAGACTTGGGCAAGAAATTGTAACAAACAGCAAAAAGCTCTAATTTTTACGAAATTTACATTCAAGATACTATTTTACATTCAAATTAGGAGTGCAAACTAGAAGTAGTGCATGGATTTAGGCAAGCATTTAGTCCTGTCTATTCATCAGATTTATATAGGTATGCAGATGGCAAAAACCTTAATGAGGGCTCTACATTAGTTTTGTAGCATCTGTCCTACTTACAGGCAGATCAAAACAACATTTGTTTGAGAGCATTCAACCCACTTCCACAAAAGCAGTCAAATATTGGCAGGAAAAAAAAAAAAAAAGAAGTCTGTTTAAGGGTCTCTCTCTCTCTCATCTGGGTATGTAGCAATTCCACTGACAGCACTGGAAAGTCACACAAAAGAAGTTGGTCTCACAAGGCTAAAAAGCTTCAACATTAATGCAGAGGTCAGATTTTTCCACCACAAAAAAATTATTGCTATTAAATGCAGAGTATGAAACAAAGAGATACACCAAAACTTAGCTTCATTACTTCAGTTTTGCAATATAGTTTTATCAGTTATGATTATGAAAGTTTTCCTTCATAGACATACACAAAGCTAGCAAAAACAGGGGTATCTCAGTATAGTTGGGCAGAAAAAGGCTGCACCTCCACAAAAAGAACCTGCCAGCAACACCTTCCCAACGCACCTTTTTACAGCAGACAGACCTCCTGAGCAAAGGGATCTAAAATGTGTGGACCAAACCAAAATAAGTTTTAACTTTTCACAGAGAACTTTCATCAGTTCTGCTAGTCAACCAAAGCAATGTTCTAGAGCCCGGGTCAGGCTGACAGAAATGTAAGTACACTACCATTCCTTTAAAACATGCTGAAGAAAAGACTTACCGTTACAGACTTCAGAGTCATTCCATGATAGGTGCCCATGGTATCAATTTTAAAGCCTTCCGTTTCTGCAAAGGAAAAAAGCCACTTGTAAATCATTATGAATGTAGGGACATCATGTCTAAAAGGTCAACAGTGGCAGTATCTTTGAAATTACTTTTGCAAAGAACTCATCTTGCTATTGGTAGCAGTTCAGCTTCTGTTCACAATACAAAACCTGGTTCGTAATTAGGAACTCTGTTTTCTCTAGACAGAGGTCCATTTGGTGTCTCTGCTTCCTATAACCACAGTAAGCTTTTCCTGCTGCACAAATCATTCAAACCACTCCAGAGAAATGATATAAATTGTGAGAATACGTTACAATATACGTGCAGTCTCATATTCCCAGAATACATTATAACACAACATATTCAACTTGTAGTTGCATTAATAGAAAAAAAAATATACTTAATAAAAATCCAGTTTACATGCCAACTATTAAAACCATGGCCACTTAACATGATAATTGCGCTTCATTATCTTAAACACCTTTAGCAATGATCTGGACGGGGGGATCGCGTGCACCTTTAGTAAGGTTGCAGGTGACACCAAACTAGGTGGGAGTGTTGACCTGCTGCCTGGCCTTTAGATCTGGACAGACTGGATCAATAGGCCAAGGCCAATGAGGTTCAATGAGGCCAAGTGCTGGGTCCTCCACTTGGGTCACAACAACCCCAGGCAGTGCTACAGGCTTGGGAAAGAGCGGCTGGAGAGCTGCCTGGCAGAAAAGGACCAGGAGGTGTTTGCCGACTGCCAGCTGAACATGAGCAAGTAAGTTGGCCAGTAAGGCCAGCAGCACCCTAGCCTGTAACAGTAACAGCCTTGTGAGTAGGAGTCAGGAGGTGATCGCCCACCTCTACCCCATCCGAGTACTGTGTCCAGTTTTGGGCCCCTTACACAAAAAAAACATTGAGGAAAGGGTCCTGAGAAGGGCAACAAAGCTGGTGAGGGGTCTGGAGAGCAAGACTCATGAAGAGAGGCTGAGGGAGCTGGCATTGCTCAGCCTAGAGAAAAGGAGGCTGAGGGGAGACCTTACCACTCTCCACAACTACCTGAAAGGAGGCTGCAGAGAAGCTGGGGTCAGTCTCTTCTGCCAAGTCAAAGGAGACAGGACAAGAGGAAGTGGCCGCAAGTTGTGCCAGGGGAGATTCAGACTGGATATCAGGAAAAATGTTTACACTGAAAAGGTTATCAAGCATTGGAATGGGCTGCCCAGGGAAGTGGCTGAGTCACCATCCCTGGATGTATTTAAAAGATGGGTTGACATAGTGCTCAGTGACATGACTTGGTGACAGGTGGTTGTTTATCAGAGTTAGGTTGACCTTGGACTAGATGATATCAAAGGTCCCTTCCAACTTAGACAATTCTATAATTCTGGTGCGTAGAAGAGCAACACTGTCACTGTCATAGGATACAGAAGACAGAAACTGCATAAATTCACACCACCAATCTAGAAGTGAAAGAAATGGGCTGGTTTAGGGTTGAGTTTTTTTCAGCAGTTTTAATCGGGTTGTATTTATGCTGAGTAAGTGCCAGAAGCCTGCAAGTGCTTAGTGACTAAACCTGCTGCCACTAGCCTGCTTGGTTTTGAATACTCCTGTCATCCTATTCTCAGTGCTCTACGATCAGAGCCAGCTCCTGAGTATTGCCCCCTGGACTTGCAAGAAAACCTTTTTCTTTTTGTGAATTCCCTAGATTTATGTATTTACTGTCAACTGATACCATAAACCAGCCACCCAACTAATTCTTAACATGGCATGATAACCCAACTATCAAGCCATGATAAGCAAGCATTTGTCCACACCTAAGCAACTTCTGGGCTATTTCAATGAGACTTGGGTAAAGGTAATTGATACCAGGCAGAAACAGCTATTTGGAATCTGAAGAGTTTTGCCATTTATTACACCACCTTCATACAATGCATGAGTACAAATACATAGTAGACCAAAAATAATGCAGAATTCTAAGTAATGTTCATACCTGACCCTAGAAAAAGTCCAAGAAAAATACTAGATTTTTAAAACTGTTAGAGCTTCTTGCTTTTATAATGAGTAAGTTAACTTAAAATGAAACCTAAACAACCTTGAAAACAACACAGATGTTCTAAGAAGCATCTATGGTTGGTCATCCTTTCTTCCTTAGAACAGGAAGATTATCAGACACTGGAAGGAAATGAGGCAAGAAAGTTTCCCAGATTTAATAACTCTCCAGTGCCTAGAAAAAGATACTCAAATGAAAAAGGATCATAACGCTTCTGACCACAGAGATAGGTATCTACTTTCTGAACACTGTTTCTGCTTTTATATTTTCCCCCTCACTCTCTCGATTATGCTACCAGACCTGTCACCAGCTACCAAGTCGAGAGGCCTGTGTTACCAACCTTGTTTTGTTTTACAGTCACCTCAACTTCAGCCCTCCATCTCGGCTTCTCCAGGCCACCCCTTACCTTCTGCTAGATTTAACATTTCTGAACTACCAAATTGATTCTGAGAAAACAAAATGCAAGTACAAAAAGACATGAATGCAGTCTTTTCCAAGGAAGAAAGTCTAGCTTCACTTTATAAACTGATATTGCCTTACTGACTTTCCGCCCAACCCCAAGATGTAATTATGCATTTAGTCTTAGCTCATACAGCTGAACTTGAGCTAGATAGTGAAGTTGCATTTGACCAACACTTCCACAGATAAGGGTCTCCTCTGTGACTATACAGGTTTCTGGGGAAGAAGCATATTAATATTTCAGGTGGTGCCTGGAGTCTTGCAGAATACTTGGTAGAGCTCCCCTAAATTCAAGAGATGCTTTTGCTGACCTGGAGTGACATAAATCAGTGGTGCATAATCTAGGCTGACAGTTGCTCATGAATTTCAGAAGGTCACCAATGGAGGAACCTTGCCCTTTTTCAGACTGACCTATTATGGGGTTTTGCCTGTGACACAGAGAATTTCCAACTATTTCAAACAGACATTCTTCCCTAACAGACATCTCTTAACAAGACCAATAAAGTAGCATTGCTCATTGTATGACCTGCTACGGTTTCTTTCCTCTCAGCACAAATTCTGGTTCAATTCTACTTGCTCATTCCCTGTTTCAGTTATTTCTTTCTACTGGACTCTTTTTCCGCTTTTTCCCTAATAAAACTTTGCATTCCTGCTCAGCTGAACTTGAGCTATCCAAGTCTTCATCAGCACTGCAAAGGCAGTAAAGGCCCACAGAGCCAGAAGCACAGTTAGAAAGTAAATCAAAGGGGAGAGAGTCACCCGGCAGGGAACAAGCCCCTGCTCAACTGCCAGTGGTTTCAACTTTTGCAACAATCTCCCCAGGTCTCTCACAGAATGTGACCTCGTTCATTTAATGAGCCACAAGAGCCACTAACCAGAGGCTCTAGCTCTTATCAGCTTCCTGCTCCCTGCTTTGTGCTGAACCTTCCTCCCAGCAGAGGAGCAAACAACTAGGAACCTGAAGAGCCACCTGTTGCCTCAGGCACTAGAGCAGGCACTCACCTGCTGAACATTTCCAGCAGCTACACAGACCTCCCAATGCTATTTAATAGCAAATAAAACAGTTCTGACAATCTGTAAATAATGGCATAGCACTTTCCCTTATTAATTTAAATCTAAGAAATGCTAAATTCTGGGATACCCAGTTCAAGAAAGACAGGGAACTGCTGGAGAGAGTACAGCAATGACTACAAAGATGATTAGGGCCTGGAGCATCTCTCTTATGAGGAAAGGCTCAGGGACTTGGGTCTTTTTAGTCTGGAGAAGACCAAGGAGGGATCTACTCAACACCTATAAATACTTAAAGGGTGGGCATCAAGAGGAAGGGGCCAGTCTTTTTGCAGTGGTGCCTAGTGACAGGACAGGAGGTAACAAGCACAGACTTGTACGTAACAAGTTCTATCTCAACATGAGGAGGAACTTCTTCACTTTGGGTAGCAGAGCACTGGAACAGGCTGCCCAGAGAGAGGTGGTGGAGTCTCTGTCTCTGGATACATTCAAAACCTGCCCAGACATGTTCCTGTACAACCTGCTCTAGGAGGACCTGATTTAGCAGGGAGGGTTGGACTAGATCTCCAGAGGTCCCTTCCAACCCCATATCATTCTGTGATTCTGTAAATGGTCCAAGTAGAAAGTAGGTACCCACTTACATTCCTGCAAACAGTCACTGCAGCCACAACGAGGTCTACTGCAGACCACAGGCAGCAGTAGGGCGAGATGAGCAGAAGAAACCAGCTCCCACACTGCTCACCAGCTCTCAGATTTCCTGCCTCAAGTTCTGAGGCACCTGTGAGAGCTAAGCATTGCTAGCTTCTAGATAACCACAGCAACCCTCCTTTAACTGGTAAGAGCACGGACACCTTTTTTTTTCAGAATACATCCTTTTTGACCTGTTTCTCTTATATTTACCATGTGATATTCCACCAGTCAGCCACTCCCTTTTCTTACAGAAATAAACACTGCTACAAGCAAGAGATGTGCCGCTTGCACTTTTATGCCTTTTTTATAGAAGTCTCAACATTTTGTACACTTGGCAACATACAGTAGTATCTTCAGCTTCACTCACTGTACACAGCCTGCACAAAGCAGAAAACAAATGCTTCCAAGTCAGGGACACCAGTTACAGCTGCACTTCAAAAACGACTGAGGGTTTTGGCCAGGTTAATGCATCTGGTTGTAAAAGAAACTCAAGGACCAGGCTAGAAAGCAGAGAGGCACTTCTTCCAGAGCATTCTCTGAGGGCAGCGGTTAACCCTGATGCAACTGCTTAAAAGCAGACCTGGGATACAAGAGAAACCACAGGCCTCAGTAAAGAGGAGCAGAACACAGAGCAACACGGAGCACCAGGGGATGTGCCCCCAGCATACATCAGCATAAATGCCGTACCATACTCTCTAAGAGCACAAAAGCAGTATGTTTCTCCCCTCCCTCCCAAACCATCTCAAACCTCTGCTGCTGAGTCATGCACCAGCACAGAGATGAAATATTAATGCCTGGCCAAGAATTAGTTTGCAACTCCAGTTTCAAAAATCACAGCTTCACTGAAAGTAATAGAGGAAGCGGTTAAAATTATAAGCCATTTACTAAGGAGAGGGTACTTAAGAAGAAAAGAGCTCTTTAAATAAAAGTATAGTGATGAGAAGACTTTGGACTTAGAATTAAGATGCTGAACAACTGCCAAGAAAAAAACCCAAACAAGCTTACTTGAGAATCTTCCGTACACTGGGATTTTTCAATAAAATTCCAACAAAGCTATCATACATATTTCCTTTAGGCAAAAAGCAGCAGTGCATATTAAATACTTTACAGGTCTAACACCAGGGAGTAAAGAATGCAAGCAAAGCCCAGCATTAATGTATTGTCACTAACCTTTATTGCAACCTTTACTGTTTGCCAAATATAATGACTTTTATAAACATCTAAGCATTGTTAAAAACACCAACATTAACTAATGCCTTAAAAACTACATCTTGAGAGACTAAACCCAATAATCAGTACTGAATAATCTGTTATAATGCTTTAGAAACATAAATCATCATCAGTTAACATTAAGACTATCTTTTCTCCTCCAGTCATTGCACGTATTATGATCACAATTTCACAGTTCAATGACCCAAAGACTGTCAAAAGAACCATACGCTTTTCCAGTGCGGTTCATCACTAGTTTCCTTTTAGCATCCTCATGCATCAATCTGAATGCCTTCTCTCATTTAAAAGAATTAAACCTGGAAATGAAAATATGCACCCTAATGCATCAGCTTATTGGACTGATTATATTCTCCATCACCATTTGGGCATATGTTCCATTTCCTTGCATACAAATATTAATGTTCAAAGTGCCTTCCATTTGCTCAGAGCCCACTGTTCTATGTCTATCTAGGTCAGTCTGCATTTTGATTCTGCACCTGCTGCAGTTCTAGCCATCCGATCCAGGCACAAACTTGAGCGCTGATACATTACCAAAAAGAATAATAGCTTTAAAAAGACTCAAATTAACCTGAATTTCTGGAAGGAAGTCTAGGCAAACAGAAAGAGAACAAAGAAGCATGTCTGAAACGCTGAGGAGCTCAAGTTAAAGACTTTGTTTGAATTGCGGATTAATAAGATTGAATAACCACTTCTTTTTTCAGCTGTATACTCTTCAAACCCCAGATAGCAACAGCTCTGCAGACTGCCTGGAAATGATTCACTACCCTACTTCACACCCATGGTAATTAAATCACTGACACTAAATCTCATTCTCCATAAAAGTTTACTGAAACCTCCTTTGCAGTACTACACTCCAAGAAACAAAAGTTAGAAGTTTCATGCCTAAATTTCCAAGCTACACTAATTAGCTCAGGAAATTCTCTGCACAGTTCATATATAACAGCTCAGCAATAATCTTACAAGTAATTAACACACAAGTTCTTAAAAGTTGCTCCCACTACTAATAAAAAAAATAATTACAGTACAAATCTGTGTGCTTTTTCCAGCACTGAAGCGAACCTACAGTACCAAAAGTTACCAAGCTACTTGGTCACACAAAGCCAGAAAATAGCAATAGACCACAATCTTTGTCCAAATGTGTTTCTCTTGCACATATTCTCTGCAAGAAAAAAAAAAAGGAAGAATCACATAACCTCAAAAATGAATCCAATACATAGAAGTCTAACAAGGCAGTCAAGTTTGAGAACTCTGGATCTCCTGCTACCTATTCTCCTATTCTCTTGGTGCAAACAGTTTAAAAGAAAATACTCATGATGAGAAATGCTTTATAAAGAAACTTCCTCAACAATTCATAGGAGACAGAAGAAGGTTTTTATGGTCCAGAATCACATCATTGTTCTCTGAATCACATTGATTGTTCTCTGTTGCCTAGGCTTAACACTAATGACTGATTGAAAGCTAGGCATACTTCTGAAAGACTACAGTTATGTTTGAAAATCCAACACAATTACAAGCATAATTCAAATGAAAATGACAATGTCAGGAAGCCAACAGCAAATTTTCCTGAAGGAAACACTTAGATGTGATAAATAACATTCTCTTCCACCGTGACATGACTGTACAGCAACCCTCTCCAATTTACATTAAATAGAACTAAAAGTTGGGGGTGAATGGGGAGTGGTTTAATATCAATTGGCTTCTGCTATGTTGAAACCTTGACAACAACAATAGCAGGCAAACAAGAACATATCTGGAGCATGCCTTAAAGCCCTAACACTTGGAGCAGCACAGAGAAACTACTTTGCCATTTATACCGAGAGATGCACTCAATGGCTCAAGAATGTATAAGTCTTCAAGATTATCCTCGTACTATTTTACAGTCTGGAATTATTGATGAAACAAGCATGTGAAAAGGAGGAACTCTGGTAAAGTCACCCAAAAAACTGGAGGAAAAAAAAAAAAGGTATAACATCCTATCAAAAAATAGCATCAGCTCAAATTTCAGTATAACACTGACTGAGCTGCAAACCATATACACCAATAAATATATGTTTAAATATCAAACATTCAGGCACATAGGAGCAGACATGAAATACCTTCTTAAGTGTCCAATGACATTTGGGTACAAGGTTTTCAAATTCTGAAAAGGATTTAAAAATTATGTTGCTCAAGAAGACACGACAGATTAATTTGACCAAGATGGTCTGTGGCATGGATAAAATACCACTAGTAAAGATGCACATTAAAAGATGACATAGAACTGTAGAAACAAGCTAAAGGGAGTGATATGAAGGAAGGGAATAAAAGTACAAAGGCAGAAGTAGAGAAAGTTTAGCACAGAATGGAGCTCTATCTTGTTAAAGAGAAGATACCATCACTGTCTGCCAGCATGAAAAAAACAAAGCCAACAAGAAGGACACAGCAGTTCAAGAAAGTAATTGCAGGGCATTCATCTGCTCACCTCAAAACCATTTAACAGTTCAGCATGATGAGTGCATTGCCAAATAACACGTTTTTCCCCTGTGGAAATATCTAGGATGCAACAGTCCTACTTGCAAGAGACATTCTAATACATTTCCTGTGGCATAAGCACAGAACTTGAAGAATGTCAAAGGAAAGATTTCTCTTTCCTGCCTAACCAAAGCTGCAGTAACAAGACACTCATTTGAGAGAAAGCTGCCAACTACTGACTCAGTGCAGATGTACCTGATTATTTGCTCTTCAGTGGTACCTTACAATTACCCTCCACCCCACCTTCACATTTACTATTGAAGCAATCTAAACCATTCTAGCAGCAAAACCTGCCCCATTAGCCCTCTGATCATCTTCTTGGCCCTCATCTGGACCCATTCCAACAGGTCCATGTCTTTCCTGTGCCAAGGACTCCACAGCTGGATGCAGTTCTCCCCGTGGGTCTCACCAGAGCTGAGTAGAGGGGGAGAATCACCTCCCACGACCTACTGGCCACACTACTTTTGATGCAGCCCATCTGGGCCGCAAGCACACAATGCCGGCTCATGTCGAGCGTCTCATCCACCAATACCCCCAAGTCCTTCTCCACATACAATCCCTTCCACAATCTCTACCCAACCACACACACAGTCATATAAGGATAAGAAGGGTAAACCCTTCAGAGTGACACAAATCTATAGGTGTTATCTCAGGTGTTATGCATAATTACCAATAAACATTAATATAATGCTATAAAGACTACTAGTTATTACACCTAGAAGTTAAATAATCATCCTTCTCTATCAGAATTCTTTCCCAAAATCTCCAATACTGCAGGCTTTCTATAAGCATGTAATTCCAAGTTCTTATTAGATTAACTGTAAAAAAAATAGTCTTTCAGGAAGGAAAAAATGCCTTATTTTACTTTTATTGATGACTAGTTCTGCTTGCAGTCTCACCTCTGCACTGAGTATTTGGGGGCCACAACTTAATTTTGAGGACAATTAAATTCAAAATTCTTTAAGGAATGAGTTAACTTATGATACAGTTGCAAGGTTGATGTGTATAGTTCAGTTTTAAGCAAATCACATTGCTAGTACTGAATGGCATAAGAAAACGTTAATGCATAATTGCGGCTTTTGAAAACTACATGCATTCTGCATTTCAGTTAGACTATAATTTTAGAGTTTTATAATACAATACCCCAGAAGTAAGATCTTCTGTTATTTTCTACAGTTATTTTGGAGTTGAGGAAGCTTGCTCTCTAAGTCCTCTCTTAAGGAGGACATTAATTAGACATTAATTACTAATTCTACATAGCTTCCATAAATGCTGTGTCAGTACTTTTCATTAGTCAATCTCGTATTTGAAATACATTTTCGAACACCTAATTTGCATTTCCAGTGCTAGCCTACACTTTTCTAACTTGCTATTGCACCAATGCTAGTCTTAATCTATATATTTTTAAACACACCTAGAAAACTGAAATACAAAATTAACTCTGTAGGTGACTAACCCAAGTATAACTAGAAAGTTAAGGCACATAAACATGTCTAGAAAGAAGCAGAGTGATAATGGCTACTACCTAGATAGAATATGATCATTGTAGGCATTTCAAAACCACCACATCACTAAAGAATTTTTCAACTGAAACAAGAGCTGCAGCCTAGTCCAGTTCACTTCAGCACTGCCCAAACCCCCAGAATCATGTTATCAGAATCACATAACACACAAATGGATTTTTTACCAGTATTAATTACAGGTAGATACTAAATGATTGCCAGGGAAAAAAATTATATCTTCTCTTTGATTTACGCTCAGAAATTTCTACATTAAACCTAGTCCAGCAGGCTGCGACAAACTCTCTGGGTTCTTTTTCCCTGCCATGCAAAATCTGTTATTTTCTGTTGCCTTTAACCATACATATGCAGTAAAAGCATAAAACACATTCACCTGTATGTAATTTGTCCTCTAGAAGGACTAAGACCATTCCTCTATTAAGTTTCTTGTTGTAAAGGAGTCCACAGCAAGTTATACGAACTGGTACATTTGAACAGTTACACTTGTCCATTAATTTCATTCTTCACCTTTTATTTCATATTGTCTAGTATAGATATTTACAATTTTTAACTCTTAATGGTAATTGGTAGTAAGAGGAAAGCTACTTGGCAAATACATATGTCAAAGTTTTAAAGCATTATCAGAACCAAACTGAAGAAACACTAGTAAAAATATTCATGGAAGGGCTGGGTGGTGGGTTTTGGGGGAGCGGGGAAAGGGGGTTTGGTTTTTTTGGGGTTTTTTTGGGGTTTTTTTGTTTGTTTGTTTTTGTTTTTTTTTGTTTTGTTTTGTTTTTGTTTTTTGGTTTTTTTCTCTTCCTTTCTTTCCTAAATTGCCTTGGCTCTTATTACAGCAAGGAATTCTTTATGGATGCTATTGTAAATTATTTTACAATGCTGAAAAAGGTAGCAAATATCCTGTGTTGGCTTTTTTCTCCTACCCTCCCCACAACTGTCAATGAATAATACAAAATAAAAACATTGCACCAAAATGAAAAGTATATTGGGGCCAACAGGGAATAACTTCAAGAGGATATAATAAAGTATCTGATCAAATTTTTACAGTAAGTCTCACACACACAAAAAAAAAAATCCATGAACCTGAAAGATTAATTCATATGTAAGTGCATATTTACAAAATACTAAAAAAAAAAAATAGCTGCCGAAATTACTACAGTCAAGTTCTGAAATTCTTGTACATTATCCAGTACGAGGTGCAAGGAAAACAGAACCCTCACAAATTTCTTACAGAATGAAATTCTCCCTGGTGTTATATTTCATGCTTTTCTTTCTCCAGTTACAATCAAAACTGAATATGCAAGTAGTACTGTAACATATTCTTGCTTTTTAATTCTAGCAAAAACAATCATGTCGTTTCAATATAAGATTAAAGGCAATCAGCTACAGTACAGCACTTCTCCAAACTCTGAGAATTCACATACACAGCATATGACTGTTATTCAGTTGCCCTGAACAAAAACCCAGCACTAGCTTGGACAAAGCCAAATACTCTAAAAGACATAAGCTGAATTACTCATCTACAGTTTAAAAATGGAATTTAGCAGAATCTAAGTTCTTGCAGCCAGAAAAGAAAGCCTATTAAAGCATGCATAGGAAGTTTCCTTAAAAAGAATGGGTTTGTTTGAGAACTAGAAGGAAGAGGTAACTCAGAAGTATAACAAGATTTGCCTTGCCCTCTGCAAGAAACAAACAAAAAAATAAATCAAACACAAACAAGATTTGCAAAATCAAACCATAGCAAGACATGAAAATGGAATAACTACAACTGGTACTAAAACAGAAAATTGCAAAAAAGGGGCACGGAAGAAAAATTTGGGGATAGAGAGACAAATCATTGCTCAAGTTCAACCTTCCACCCTGCTTTAAAATAAGTGAGAGTTCTTATATATTGCAGATTATTTCCATCTTCTTTTCAGAGAGGAGTTAATATTTTGCACTGCTGTTACTGGTTTGTTTTGTAATTTAAAAAGAAATAACAAGCAAGTAATATTTACTTGTGATTACTGGAAGCAACCTGTAAAGTAATTGTGATTGTTTGAGGATAGGCAGTGTATTTCATTTTATGCACCTGACAGCCGTATTTGCAGTTCTGCTTTTTTATTCATTACATATGACCTCCCTAAACAAATAAAAAGAAGTTCTGGTTTTAAGCTTTCAGTTTGCTTCTGATGAGGTAGAAATAATTTTCAATAAATAGTGGTTTGGTTTTTTTTACTTTATTACTTGGAAAAGCTATCTTTAGGCCTACTTACAGCTTTTTATTTCATAAGTCTTTTCTTAGGTTTGAAAAATAATGCACAGAACATCCTCTAACTCAAACTTTGGAACTCATGTGTTTAATTTCCTTTTTTTTTTTTTTTTTCCTTCCCAAAAGAACATTACAGTCAACTTACCCTCTTTGCCTTTGAATCTTTCCTGATCGTATCTGTTGTAGGCAGCTGGAATAGGTTGTTTATTTCGTAAGGTGGGATCCTAAAACAGATTAAATAAGATTTGTAGAATATACTAAAATATGTTTGATGGTTTTTAGACTTCATAAAGTATTACACAGAACTGCTCAAGAGCATAAAATTAGTTCACTTCTGTATGCTTGCCTTCAACATTCACTCACAATCTTACAGAAACAGAGTTTAGAAGTATATACTGAAAGCAACGACAACAACCTAAGGCAAAACTGAAGTAGCAATAACAAACTAGATTAGCTAAAAATCTCCAAGTTTTATGAAATCACTGAGCTTTTGTAATATTTGAAGAATTAGCACTGGAAAAAAACTGTCAACTGACAACCAAGATTAAGCCTTCAGCCACACACAAAACATTCCTTGCTACTCTGATTATGCTAAAATTTTGCTAAACTACAGAATGAAAACACGTTTGGAGGGGAAATAAGGCATTCTAGGAAAAAAAAAGTTTTAAAAAAGCACTAATCTAGAGGCACACTAAATACCAATCCATTCTTTTTTTGGGAGATGACTTAGCTATATATTCCCAACTATTCTGAAGAGCCCCCTTGTATAATTTACAAAATTCAACACAAAGCAAATACTTAAATGTTTAAATTCATCTTGCTATTTAAATCTAGTTATTTGTTAAATGTAGTAGCAGCAAAAATAAATCCAAATATGATTAAATAGCTTTTATAGCAGACTGCCACTTGGTTCAAGAATATATTAGGTTTAATAGAACTCAATAGTAAACACTACAGTATAAAACAAATCCTGTTTAAGACTTAAACAATAAAGCTCTAAGTCTCCTGGTTTATTACAGGCAAAGAAAGCTGGTTCAAGCTGTTCCTACTCATGAGTCATGTTCCACATTCTTAAACATTTGCTACCCTATCTGTCAGAAAAACAGCAAAACATTTTGTTTGAAATGGCAGTCGTCTCATCTAATACATTTCTTGCAAATAGATGCAGGATGTCACTAAGTGTTTGATAGATGCAGAAGCTGGCAATAGCAGTTTAATCTCTAAGTTACAAGAACATATTGAACAAATTAAACTAATATATTCAACTCCTTAAATACCAATAAATTTAAGTAATTTAAGTCAAAGAATATCTATGAAGTCATGCTTCAAAGTTGTGCATTCATTGGAACTAAGCCAGAACTATTTTTTTTATTTAATAATGACAAGATTTTTGTGTCACAGCCTTCATATTCACCAAAGTACTGCTCTTACCGTTGGCGCTGTATTTGGTGCAGGTCTTTGTTCAGGTGCTCGGCCTTCTTCTCTGGCTTTTACTGATTGGAGAATTGCAAAAATATTCTTGGCAAAGTTCTGAAAAACATATCAGATACCTGTGAACCTTGCTGACTATCTGTGTCTCAACACCACAGGTACAAGACGCCATTAACTTGTGCTTCACAGAAAAACAAAATCCGTGCACCAATTTTAATAGATGTCTTTTGATTATTTTTCTGTGACAGAATCCAAACATAAACAGAGTTCTGAAGCATCACTGGTACCCTCTATTCTTCAAGGCCCAAACTTGCTAAATCTAACTGGCTTCATTACACCACAAGGTAAACCAAGCTATTCACAAAGTGCTTGTAACCTCCTTCTCCCTTCTTGCCTACCATGCCCTTACAGTCCCTTTGGAACTCTTTGTGCTGTAGCAAGAAGGAAAAACTTTTACTCAAGATTTCCAGGACAAGTCTCGCCTCTGAAGCCCAGGTACATATAGACTAATGAGAGCCTGTTTGCTTGCTTCTGGGCTCCTGAAGAGAGATCTTGGCCCCAGTCCTTCTGTCTGCCCAGCCCTGCGCTACTAGAAGCTTTCCTCCACCCAAGCATGCTTAGCTACTCCTCGGGAAGAGTCCATATCAATTCTCAGAAGGATTTCCCTGATCCCTCATGGAGCAACTGAGGCAAAGCAGAGAGGTAGCCACCTCCCGCGCTTTCCAGCAAGGCTCTTGAGCAGTCCAGAACATGCTGGTTGTTAAGAGTTCACAAGCACAACCCCATCACATTGAGCTGCAGTTCTTTTAGTATTTGTCTTGAATTACAATTTCACTCCATTTGGCACCAATTTAAGCAGTAGAGCCTTTCATTTTAAATCAGAGGAAGCAAGTAAGAGAGATCGCATTTGCAAATCCTTGATTGAAGAGTGATCCAGGATAATTCTAGTAATTTCATGCAGTTTATTGTCAGGTAACTAAGTCATTGAGACACAACTGAAAAAAATGTATCAATCAAGGTGTTTAAGACACACCCCTCTAAGTAGTAGCACTGCTTTATTCTAAACAAAAATGTAAACGCTAATTAAACTCTTGAAATGCATATGCTTATTACATTACCACTCAATAGGCATTTTAAGCTAGAGAGGTAGGTGTACACAACCTGTCGTGTACTTTATCGTGACACTATCACGTGTCATTACTGACAACTTTCAGTAATGGTTCAGCAGTAAAAGATGAACCTTTATCAGTTAGGGAAAGTGTCTTTTTTACTGGTTCAGAAGAGCATAACGTATTCACAAAATGCTTAGATTCTTCCAGAGTATTGTATACTAACACTGAAGTGGTGTCAATTAATGCAAAACAAATGCATGAATTACAAAACGAAGACTTCTGGGGTGAATTTCGTAGAAATTTAGAGAGAGCTGTAAGGCAAAATTTCTCCAAGCTTATTTCACTTGACCTCAGTCAACATGTTGTCAATCTGCTCCAAGCCAGGGGGGCAGGAACTGGAAGACCACCAGAACCCGCTTACAAAGGCAAAGCCATTCCTTGAGGAAACACAGTTCTTTTCACAAAGACTGAAAGAACTCACATAAAGTTGTTTTTGAAGCTCTTTTCAGTCAGAAAAATCCCAGGGAAAAAAAAAAAACTGTAAAGAGCTGTGAGCCATGCATATATCAGTTATATGAGGATACTAAAAATAAGCTCTGTTCTTCAGAAATTAAGTTGAACTACACACTTTTACTGGAAACTCAGAGATTTCTCCCAAACTGTGGACTGGGCAGTGGACTAGTCACAATTCTTTCCATTACTATGCTTTATTGCATACTGTCTCTCGGAAACAACAAGCTACTCAGTCTTCTGAAATTCAGGAGGAGGAACTAAATAAATAACAAGAGGAAGAATTTTGTAAGAGTGATTGTTCATGTAGAAGCCAAAGTCATCTTCCAGTCACAAAGAAATTACAAACAGCTTTCACATCCATATTTCATTCATAAAACCTATGGTTAAGATACCACCAAGAAGTGAGCTTAAATCTCAAATTATGAATTTTTCAAAGGCATTTTAGCATCTCAGATTTTAATTCTGAAACTGAATGTCCACAATCAAATTTTAAATTCTTTAAGGTAAAAAAAACCAAACAAAACACAGGATTTTCTCCCATCTGCTGAAAAGAAGTCACTAATAAGCATGGAAATACAAATTGTTCTTGCTGATGACTTTTTTTCTACAGCATGAAAACGCAGGTCTCCCAAGGCCACAACTAGTATATGTTTGGAAGGGGGAAAAACAGCAGTGTTTTAAGAAGCTCAAACTAATAGCATTATCCTGCTGTACATTGGCTTGGTTGAGGATGTGGGATTATATTACTGTGACAGAAAAATGATCGAGTAGGAAGTCCAATGCAGGTACCAACTGATTTGCAAAGCCCTGCAGGGTTGCAAGACCACTAAGTTTTCATTGTTCATCCTTTCAGAGATCAGAATACGAATAACCCTTAGCTTCTGCCCTATATTTAGTTAAACTTACTACCAAGTGCAACATTTTCATTACCAAACACTTGTCATCTGGAGGACACAGGAAAAAAAAAGTAGTACCTGTTTCTCTGCAGTAAGTCTTAAAATTCTGAACATGCTTTAAAAACAATGCTTAAGAAAATCCTTAGTATGTAAAGGGACAATTCCATCGATTCTTGTCATTAGCTGCCTAGAGCACAGCTACTTCCGTGAAGGCTCCCTTTGTTGATTCTATACATGGCTACACCTAACAAAAATTCCTGACATTATGGAATGAAGGAAAGAAAAAAATTGGTAGGTGCTGAAACACTTTGCCTCTTCCTTATAAGGCTTTTCATATTGTCTTAAATGATGTCCTATCATAACAAGATTTTTCCGCTCACTCTCACTCATGCATCAGATCTAAAATAGAGAATGGTAGTCAGAAGACAATCTATAACAGCAGCTAAACATCTTCCAGAAAAAGAGTCACACAGGTTCTTTAGGAAAGCCCGCAACAGTATGTAAATGCTCAAAATTGACTGGCACAGAAGCTCTATCCCTTTCCAACATAGTGACTAACAGAAGCCAAGTCAAGTTACTACCACTGGTGTTAATTGAACACCAGGCTGTTTGAGGAAAAATACCAGAGCAAGTAATATCAGTCTGTTCTGCTGAGGAAGACTTAATGAAGTTACATCACTAACAAGATTCCTTATGTAATAAAAATGCTTTCATTTAAATCTAACACAATTTTTTCTAAAATATTGCAATCTTCATTCTGCAACCTATCTCTAATTTCTGTAACTAACCACAATGCTAATGCTCATTAGCAAAAACTTCTAGTTATAATAACAGCTTTATCATGGTATCAAAAAAAAAATCTTTTTTCTAATAATCATAATCAAGGAGAAACATTGATTTCTACTTCACAAAAAACAATTCTTGAGGCAAAAAAAAAATTGAAGTATACTTCCTCTCAACCAAAACTAGAAGACTAAATATAACTTTAAACTAGAAGCATATTCGCTGTTGCATTGCATGGCTTATACACCTTCAACACTTCCCTGTAGCTAAGCTGTAAGCAATTTTTAATCATTTTAAATTCTGGTATTTCACTGCAGAGAGGAACAACATATAAACTCTAATACTTGAGCTGACACTAAGGATTTCCTGATGGGACTTCCATCCCAGGATGATCAAGAGCTGCAAAACGATAAACATTGTCCAAACTTATAGTAGGGCTGGAGAAGGAAGAATCAAGTCCCTACCACATTTCTTTAGTTTACTTGATATGTTCAGACATAATACTAAGTCCTTTGCAGCCACTGACAGAGTAGAAGGCATGAGGCAGTATCAGAAATGCATTATTCCTGTTACATATTTTCAGCAATTCCTATGTACTACATGACATGACAAATGTAAACAGTATTCAGATGGTCTCGTAAAAGTTCAGAATTAAAAAATGTTCACGTGGAATGCAAACTGATGAACTGTATACTTAAAATATTTTACACATTTAAATTAAAGCACGTTTAAATCTGGAGTCCTCCATTTCGGGCATCATTCTCCCATGCCTAAGAATCTGTATCTTCAACTTGTAAACTCTTCACAGACATTGAAGTTGATGATCTCTCCTTCTTGCTTTTCTAATTTAAAGATAAGGTACTGCACTTCATATTGTGTGCTAGGTTGCCCTCAGAATCAAAGTTTGGACATATGCAAGACTGATATTCAGGGAATAATGAATTATTGCTGAATAAGCAACTGCAAGCACATAAATATATGGGTCAAGCAGCTATGTGAACTATTGGTATTTTCTGCACTGTGCTTATTCAAACCATAAAAATTCCCATAATTTTTGACCCAGCATATTTCCTCTCAAACAAGAACTCTTCAGATAAAGGCCACAACTAGAAACATGACCTTGACTTATACAGCTGTGATCAGGTAAATTTTCCTTTTTGAATTACATACACATGCACCTCTCTCATTCTGCTTATTTGCTTTCATTTGAGTAACACGTAAAATGCACAAGATGCTCAACTGCACCGACAGGCCTGTTTGCAGAGAGCTCACAGTACCTCTCAAACTACTCTCCGTACGCTTTTGACCTGAACATACCATACTACAGTAAGTGACACCAGACTACTATCTCACCATCAACTTTAAGACGACCCACCACAATAAACAGGTTGTCTAACTTGTGTTTTCAGGCAAGTAATAGTTTAAGAAATTCACAATGAAGTACTGGAGTTTATATAGCTAACTTACTGAAGCAGAGTATGTGACTTAATTTTTTAAGATGTCAGATTAGGGAACTTACAAAAAACTATTAATGGGACTGAATTTGTTACGAACCACTGGGAAAACCACACAAATCAGACACTCCCTTTCACGAAAAGCTACTCTGAGAATCAGTTAACATTTCTTTATGTTCTAGTCAAGAAGTTTAAGTATTGCTATAGTCTACTGCACTGAATTGAAAACATGTTTTCAGTAAAAAGTTCCACTCCTCACTTGTTCTGTATTATCTTCACTGATTTTTTTATAGCAAAAATATTATACGAAAGACAACTGAAACATTTAATTTTCAATCGTACAAAGGCTAATTCAGAAGCATGGAAGGCCAGCCACACTACATCATCCTGCAGATACAGCACAGCATAAAATTTGCTTGAAAATCTCTCTCATACATAATCCAAGTTTATTTCTCCTATGGGTGCAGCACATGGAAATACTGTGGGTTTTTAAATAGTTACATAAGAAGTGCTTAAGAATGGTGAAGTTACTTGATAGCTGACTAAATTTCAAGAGACGTAACACTTTATTCTACAGATTATTCTCACAAATTTTAGGTATCTATTTAGAAAAAAAAGATTATTAAAAAAGGTATTATATTAAGCAATTATTAATCTGGCCCATCTTTCCCTCAAGTGCTGTACTCAAAATGACTGTACTGGTGCCTAGTAGCAATATAAGTTTTCCCAGTTTTATTAAGTAAGCTAACACAGGATAAAATGGAGTCTGGGAACTAAGCTGTACCACACCATTACACTTGTGCACTGCCACTCTAAAAACCACATTCTTGTTCCATTTGAAAGCACTAATGAGGATACTCGCTGCTATTAACCTGGCACACCTTCGCCTTTTCAGTTTTGCTCTTCAATTCACTGCTATTTTGAATTTGAAGAACATAGAACAATTCTGCCACCTAGAGCCCAAACACAAAGTTGCTTTTAGAATAAAATAATTACTTTTTAAATTTCCAACCTTTCTCCTCTTGGAACTTTAAGCTGTCAAAATTGCTTAAGATATTATTATTGCTACAAAATTATTTAAAATATATTCCAGTTGGAAGATCAAATAATTTACCAGAATTGTGATTATAACGGTAATATCACAGGTGATGTCACTAGTAAGAACGGTCAACAGGTACCAGAACAAAAATAGGAGAACTGAAAGTAACTGAAAAAGTGATTTATTGCAGCATTTACTTCAAACGTGTTAGTTACTTTTATTCGTAGGGTTGATCCTTTTAAAAGGCATCAATTAAAAAAAATCAAGTGGGCAAGTACTAACTGCAGTGGTAGTATTTTCCAGGTGATAACACAAAACTAAAAATATTGACCACAATAAAGATGAGATTCATTTGGGGAAAATGAAAAGTCCTGCTATTTTATACAAAACACAAAGAAATAAAATTCTTAAATACTTCAGAGCATTTCACTGTATTAGATAAATTTGCAATTGTGGGTTAAATCCAAGGTAAACACCACATACTAGGAAAGTACTAATCCCTCTGGCTAGGTCAGCTATAAATTCCAATCATCTTACTCTGTTCTGGACTTCTCATAACTATGCACAAAAACATACCCTAGAAGCTGGGGACAGTCACTGGGAAATAAGATTATGGAATTTAATGCATACAACTCATAGTCATGTTCTATAAAGCGAAGTTACAGCTGAGTCCATTCCCCTCTGCTGTATTATAATGTCCTGTGTTTATAGATACACAATACACTGCACATCAACCTTTTTTCCCCCAAAGAAAACCATAGATAATTAGAATATTACAACAACAGGACTGCAATAACTAAAGATAGCAAAGTTGAAAAATTAAATTTAAAAAATTAAAAAAAAATCACAGAGTTGTTTATTTAAACAAATTGCTTGTTATGCAAAAACAAAATTCCTGTGCTTTCAAAACGAGTTTAAGAAAAACATGTGCTGGATAGCCTCGTCTTTCACATAAGAACAGAGAATAAAAATACCAGGTTTACGGCAGAAAAACATCTTACTTGATTCAAGCAAGGACAGGAGGAAAAATTATATATATAAAATCTATAATTCAGAATATTCTATTATTTTTTTGGTAAATATTAAACAGGGAAGAGATTAACTACCCTGATTGTGAGAGAATCAAATTGGTCAGTCTGCAGAAATGAAACCACAGCAAGTAATAAATGTAACCTTTGCTTCAACATTCTAACCTAAACCTACCAAGCAACATCCACTTAAAGAAATACTTTCATGATTCAAAGGTTACACATCTAGAGGGACAGTTTCAGATAACTCTGATCCCATACCAAGTTTTAACATTCTAAAGCATTTTCCCATTATTAGCAAATACACGCATAAGAAGCCCACATCTGATCATACTTCTATTTTAAACACAACTAATTCCATTAGAAAAATGTTTACCTCAAGTTCAGATTTCTCATGCCTAACTTACATGGTTCCACTTCAGTGCTTTTCCTTGGAATGCACCCAGGCACACAATAACGTTAAGATGCCGTACAGGTTGCTCAGACTCCTAGTGCCTTGCAATGTTTTCAGAAGACTTACAGAGGCTCAAGGAAAGTAAGGGTTTACACATCCATTAAGAGAGGCCAAGAAATCCACAAACGCAGCAGGTGGACAAGTACCATGCAGTTGCTTCACACAGAAACATAAATGTGTGTCTGAGTATGGACTCACATGAAATGTGTTGCTCCAGCTTTTTATTCAAAGCAATTTAGAAAGATTACAGGGCATAACCTTTAAGGGTTCCCATATGCTCAAAAGGATGGATTACGCTATTTCTCCTGTATGTAGGCTTAGAGTTCACTTGAGAAAGGGCCATTTACTATTTTTCGCAGTTGCAAGTATCTGACTGAGTATATGCTACCCAAAATTTAAAAAGTTTTAACAATAATCTCTAGTATATCCCTACAAAAAAAAGGTTGAAAAATTAAAAAAAAAAAAAAAAGCTCAGAGCTTACTATTTTCACTATTCTTCTAAGAACACTGGTTCATTTCAAAGTCAAAAATTCACAAGGGCAGTTTCCAAGATTCCAGTTTAAAGAGTTCTTTACACAGAAGTGGAGCACATTCAACCCAGCTAACTCAGTTACTGTGCTGCTTATCTAAGCAATATTTCTGAGCACCTGGGAGATTAAGAATAAATAAATAAAAAAATAATAATAAAAAAAAAAAACCAAAAACAAAAAAAACCCCCAAAACCTAACCCAAATACACCAGCACTAATAAAAAGACACCCTCAAGTACACCTGCAAATGCTGAAGCTCCTGCTTCAGCTACTTTAATTTGCTCCCACAGGAAGGGTTCAATTGCCACAAGCACATTTACAGTAGAGATGGAATGGGGAGGGTTTTCTTTCAGAAAGATTGCTGAAGCCTGCTACAGGAGAATATGAAAAACAAAGGATAATTCAAGAAGGAAAAGACAGAGGAAGGACATGGAAAGAAATAAATTCCAGTATAAACACAGTTATTTCTAGGTGTAAAACAAACCATTGAATAAAACAACAAGATATTTATCTACAAAAATGTACAAAACACAGCTGAAACCTCTCCAAAGCCATAATTCAAAATTTAGCACTCCAAACACTTATGATGGTAAATATTTTATGTATGGGTTCAAAACTTCATCTGCCAAAAAAGGTATCCAGTTCTACATACAATGGTTCTCTCAATAAATAAGTTACAAGAGTATTTTCCCCTAAGATTTGCGGTTTTGAAAGTGGCAATGTTAGTTCTGATGTATCTTCACCAAACAGTATTTAAGGTCAAACTGATTTAACATATATAAAAATCTGACAAACTTAACCTGTTCTCAAAAAACAGGTGCCATAATCAATGCTGCAACTACATTATCAAGAATTCGTTCATAGTCTTCTAACATGAGGTAAATAAGCTTTCAAAATTATTATGTCTGCTTTATAAAAAAAGGCCACCAAATAAAACAGTGAGATACAGAAGCAGGACACTGTGTACAGATTACATAATTTCTACTTTTTCGTCTTTAAATTTCTCTCCCTACACCTGTACTACTTCCCTCCCCTCCCCGGCACATCCAGCTGTATTGGGTCTGAAGACAGCAACTCCCTTTCCCTGGTATTTTTGTGTGTTTGTGAAGATTGAGAATTGAACTGCATGAAGAGTGAAGACAAACAAAAGAGATTAATTCCTTAAGGTTTCCAAAACTGTGCCCGCTAAAAGAATGGTAGAGGAATTCAGAAGCAGCTCTAGCATCAAGTACTTTTATTGCTTTTGAAACCTGACTAAATTTCCAGTTGGCTGGGCTGTCAGCTGTCTCGCCAAAACAGTAGTGTTATGTTGCACGCCTTCAGGCAAACCTGAAATTAAATTGATTTAAACAATATATTCTCTCAAATAGTTCTAAAATTAAGCTACTACGAAAGGAAAAAAAAAAACACAAACCTCTAGACTAAATAGATGCAATTTGGCTCTGAAAAATGATTACATAAAAATGTCGCATTATTCATAAAATCTATAAGACTACACTACAGACTTGGGGAGGCCAACAGATGTTTAAAACAGACAGTGCAGGATGAGTCACCCACCAGTGATTAAATCAAACACTGTTTCCAAAAGAAGGTAAAACTATAAAAAGGCAGAAAACTATGGAAAAATACTTCAACAAAATTTCTAAGCAAAACCTAAGAATAGGCAAATGCAAATTCTAGAAATCTTAAAAATAAGAGGACAGAACTAAAATATCTGATTTTACAAACAATATGAACCTCACAAAAATCAGTAAAACCACAGCCAGGGATCCATGCAACATCTGATCTAAAGAGGGAACAGAGGGGGGTCATATAAATAAGGCACTTTATTGTGTGATGCAATATAGAAAACTTAGTCAAATAAACTATGAAATACAACCAAAGCATGATAGTAAATGAATGATAACCCGTCCCAAATCATTAGAGCTTTAGGGGCTACATTGCCAATATAATTGTGACAGTACAGAGACTTCCAAAGAACAAAACTAATTATGAGAGATTGCAGTTAATTTGCAGGTTGGAGACATGTCAAAAAGAGAAGTGATGCAGTGACTAAATTTTTAGATATCATAAGTAATTGCTTCTTGGATCAACTGGCTGAAGTAGTCACAAAAGGAAAAGAACCTCTTAATTTAGTCCGTAGTACCTACTTTACAGAAGGAGCTGCTGAATGAGTATCAGTGTACTCAAATTCAACATTCTTGTAAACAAACAAACAAAAAACCACTAACCCACCGCCACAAAAATCCCCCACTATAATTTCAGCAAGGGGAGCTGCGTAACAATGAAGGTGCTACCAAAAGGCATTTAAAAGCAGCATCCAAAAGGGCAGATTGCAGTGAAATGTCAGAATGAATGAACGATGTTAAAAAAGAACACTACAGCACCAGAGACTTAGGAAAAAATATTCTGGAGCAGTTGTATAAAGAAAAAAGGGCTACTTGAAGTAAAAAGCAAACTTGAGAATCAGAAAATGTGTCCAAAGGGAGAAAAAGTAGATACTCCATAAACATAGTAAAGATTATTGCCATGTGCATAGAATTTTGAGGAGCATCTTGCTGGAAGAATTGGTACTTTCTTCACACACATCAAAAACAGAGGAAGGCTGCCAGAACACTGATAAGGATGATAGATTATTTTCTTTTTGCTGTGGTCTGATCTTTTTAGCATTTTTCTTTTGCATCTTGAACTATCACTGCATCGTTGTTTACTACAGAGAACACTAGGAAAGTTCACACACAGGAGTTTTTCCTCTGTGGAGAGAGGCCTTGAGGAGCTGCCTTAGACTGAAGCAATTTTTCGAAAGAAAGAATAAAATTCACGTTATGAGGTGCTCTCACTCTTTGTTATCATTCACCCAGGAGTTTTAAAGAAATTCAAATATTAAAAAATCAGATGCTATATGGTATGTAAACTACCATTTAAGTCAATTTTGGTTTTAAACATTCTAGGAGGATTCAAGAGACTGCAGATAAATCTATACCAAGCAGATAATTCTTTTATTGTAAGTTTTCAATGTCAGGCACATCAGTAACTCAGATATACAGAAAAGTCAAAACAGCATTTGCAGAGGGGTATCATGTTTCCCTGGTCAAAATTCTTCAGATGAACAGGCAAATAGATAAGGAATGATCTCCCTGAGAGAACATACCTGAGTTTCCTAAAAACTTTTGAGAAAAACCACAAAAATCATCAACCAACCAAAAACTCTTCCCAACCAGCCTACAAACAAACAGAAAAAACCCTGAGCTGTTCTGGAATAGAACACAGCTTTGCAGAACAAGTGATATTTCCCCATCTACTAACTCTCACTGTTACTTGTACAAAAATATAAACATTCAAATGCATTGATTTCTGTCCACGATACCAAGAATCCTGCACAAAAAGAAACAGAGACTTGCTATCACGCCTACTATAGTCATCAGGCTACTCAAAGTGACTGCATGCTGGAGGCCAAGAACAAGCTTGATCTCATGGTTCTTGTCTTTCTCTCCATGTTAGGCTTTTGCTTAAAATCACTACCTCACCTCACTATTATTACAAGGATACTACTATAAACCATACTACTTTTTCCCTAGTATCTTTGCAAGTTTCCCTTGGAAGACATGTAAAGGCATAAATACCATTAATCATTTGCTAAAAGAGTTAACAGCTACAAACATTTCTGATGACTAAAACATTGAAGGCTTTCACCAATTTATCAGTTCAGCCGTGAGATTGCCACAAATCTCACAAAGAAGAAACACTGACTCTGCATATAGCACGCAGGCACATGCCACATACCAAATATTTATCCCATAACTAATGAATAGGATTAAAGACATGAGACCAGGTTGTGAAAATGAGCGCTCTGTACAATGCTGTTAAAAATAAGACAAATGAAAACTGGGACCTTGTTTACTTCTAAACATTATTTTCCTGAACTGATGTACTTTAAGGTGGTAGAATGTAGTTTTAAAGAGGTCAAATATGTCTTAGAAGGTAGAATCTCTCACTAGGTAAGAACAAAGAGCTGTAAAAACACCACGAGGCCCTATGAAAGCAGACACTTGGTATAAACAATAAATGCCTTGCTAATTAATATACCCTTGAAGAACAGAAGGCTGGTAATAAAGAACACCCCACAACAGGAGACGCCAAAACTGACTGAAAATGAAGCAGATAGCTGCTGGATAAGGCATGAAGTCCACAAAAATTTGCAGTAACTGGGAAAGGTAAAGGTGGCAGTGGGAGATTGCTCACAATTTGGAGCAAGGGGCACAATTTGTCCATAACCTCAGGAAAACAGACATTTGCAATCTTTCAGAAAATGACTTACTGCTTCTTTGCAAAACTTAGTGCCAAGTATCACTGCAATAAATAAAGCCTAACTATCCAAAGAGACCAAGCTGTCAGCTGTGCTTGCAACCCTGTTCTGGACAGCACATAACCAAGTGCAGCTAAGGACACAGATTAAGGGAGCACGAAGGGACGAAAATATACAGAAAAGCCTCTTCATGGTAACACTTTCTGCTTCTATTCAGTTTCTCTCTTTTGTGTTTTCCATAGCTTAACAGCCTTTAGATTTTCAATGTACACACGGTGCTACTTCTGTCAGTTACTCCCCACTTTTGTCCATTGCAAACCTGCAGATACTTTCCTACATCCCTCCCAAGTGTAGGGCTCAAGACACTTTCATTTAAGAGGAATTAAGCGATTACTCGGTATCTTTTAAATGGCTGAAGCAGGTATTTGGAGATATATTTTAGGCTTACATTAATGAGGTAAGAACAAACTCTTCTATCACTGTGCCAACAGTCCTCCAAGCCTACCTTTACCTAGAACACGAAGGGAAATCCCCCATGTCATCTATCGTTAACAGTCTAGAAATATAGAAAACAGAAAATGCAGCTTGTCATTTGGATCATAAAAATAGCTTGGTAGGCAGAGCATTACCTTGCCTGTGCTTTGCAAGATTGTAGTTCTTGTTCTCCATACCCTCTCCCTGCTGACAATATCTCTGGTTACATCCACTTCAGCATCAACAAAACTTCTCTGTTTAAGAGCAGTTATATCATCATCCAGATCAGTTTTGATAGTGGATCTTTTCTTTGCCATGATTTTTGCTTTGATAGCAGCAATTTTTTCCACTGACATGGCTTCAGACAAGGACCTAAAAGAGCAAAAGTAACAGATGAGACTGAATAATTGCACACACAATTCTTCTGAAAGAATTTGTGAATTTCATTCTGTGCAAGGTTTATGGCTATACTATAAATCGTAAAACAGTCATCGTATGTATACTTGAAGATTACATGAGCTCAGCATTGCTGTTTTGGGCATAAGAATCAAACTTGTGAAAAAGGACTCCATCCTGGTATCAGCACAAAAACCATCCAAAAAAAAAAAAAAGCCAATTATACCAAGCAGAAGTAAAGACTGACAGCATAAAGCATCCAGACTAACATTTGCATTTACAATGACATCTGAACTTCAGCTCCCCGTTATTTTTAGCGGATTACAGTTTTGTGTCCAGTCAGTGAATCCCTGGCTGCTCTGAGGCTTTCAAAGCATTAATCTAAATTTTGGCTGAGGTGCTGTTACATGAATTTGGCCACTTGGGAGATGTGTTAACTTTTCAGAACCTGTAGGCCAAACAAACAACAGATGGTAGTAACTTTGCCCACATTAATCTGTGTTTGAGGTAGCTCGGTTCAGTCCAAGAGTGAACAACCTTATCTGTTTGGTTTCAATCATAAACAGAGAATTTGGTTGCCAAACAATAAACCCCATTGTTTTGCAGATGAGCTGAAGGGAAAAAAAGGACCAAACTGCACAATCCTACCTGCACATACACAATTCAATATTATGTGATTTTTTGAGATTATATTGAAAAATTAATACAAGTACTGGTTGTGAAGTTTTCTTTTACAGCTAAGCTATTGGAAAGGGAACTTTTTTGTGTTGCTGTTGAACAAAGTAAGAGCAGCAACAGGCACCAAGTTCCAACTCACGTTATTTGAACTTTCTTTAAAAGTGCAGAGTTTCAACATTCAGCATTAAGAAAGATGTGTAAATACAGAAGACAAAGTAATTACAAATACTACTCAGTAATCCTCACTGCAGCATTGTCTCAGAACTCCAAAACAAAGTTGTGATACACTCGAGCTAGCATCCAAAGCACTAGTTCATACAAAACGATGTTTGTACTTTTTGATTTTTGATCCTTGTAGACTTTCTGATTTTAAGTCAGGTTTGGCAATCAGTTGGGGTTTTTATCCCCCTCTATAATTTCATTTTAAATACACCTATTTGAGAGACAGAGTAAGATGACACTCAAAATACATATTTTTCATGTGCTTTGGTGTAATTATAAATTCTATAAATGCCTCAACTCTGCTATATTACTTGTTGCAAGGTTAACTGTTAAATTTAATCCCAGTAAAGGGCAGACAAGGATTCAAGGTATTGTTTATGCTCAAGAGATAGATTTCTCAAGAATGCTGTTGGTCTACCAAGTGAAACTACTTATCTGCAAAACCTGATGCAGGCAAAGCAGTACGTTAATTCATATTCATACACCTTAACTGTAGGAAGCACGACTCTCATTTTACATTACAGGAGCTGACACACTACAGAAATTAAGCAGCTCCCTTTCAGACTTCTGAACTCAGGTGTTTAGAAATCAAGTACTAAAGTCTAGTATCGTACTAAGCCCAAGTTCCTTAGCATCAACAAGATCTTGCAAGAATTTAATTCCTCTGAGTGGCTTTGGGAAGATACGGTGCAAGACTCAAAGACAACTGTCATTCTCCACGAAATTCTGGATTGATACAATGGAAGACGGCGATGGGCAAGTTTTTAAGCACTTGAATACTGTTTACTACTTATAGCAATGACAGTGCATTATCCCCTGGTAGCTCACTGCTTCTTCAGAGGCAAGAAGCTCACCTCTGCACGGAGTCAAACAGAGGTTGTGTTACACTTTCATCTCTTCTCCTTTTGCATGCAAGACACTACTCAACACAGGATATTTTTCTTTTAAATAGAGAGATAATCAGCTTCCCCTTGCAGTTGTATTGTATTCAGTTGCTTAAATACCATAGCAGAAAGAAGCAGAAATGGTAGACTTGCTGAGAGGAAGAAACAACTGTCCAAGCACTTCTGAAGACAAATCAAATCACATGCCAAGACACCTCAACTTCCACTGAAGAACAGGAATCTGACCAGGCATGAAGTTGTCCCTCCTTAGGCGTTGCTAATGATGAAATGCACCTAATGGAGGGAGACTTCCACTGAGAGCTCTTGAACAGAAGTAAAACTGGCTGCCTTGAATAGCACAAGAATTATTACCAGACCTTTAATTATGTATTATCCGTAAGAAAAATTATTCCTACCTGATCTGCTCCGTTTGCACGATACCTTCTTTATGTCCTTCCAACCGAGCTGCCAACCGCTCCTTGTCAAGGCGCACACACTCTTCATCCTAGTGATAACAGTAACATTTAGTTGCAGTCTTTAATTTTTTTGTACATTCTCTTTAAAAAACCAAATAACTAGAATTAAAGCTACTCAGTATTATTATTTTTTTTAACATCTGCAAGGACAATCTTTATTTCTAATTAATTTTGATCTGTGCACTAGCATTAACTGTACAGCTATTGGAAATTTTCTCTCAAGAACCACAAAGTATAATTAGAATAATGAAAAGGAAACTACCATTCCCTCAAAAAGAGCCTTGCTCAGACAACTG
Organism: Nycticryphes semicollaris; assembly: GCA_013400055.1. Classification (NCBI taxonomy): domain Eukaryota; kingdom Metazoa; phylum Chordata; class Aves; order Charadriiformes; family Rostratulidae; genus Nycticryphes; species Nycticryphes semicollaris. Next base: position 307,222 of record VXBJ01001537.1, on the reverse strand, counting down.
AGAATAATAGAAAAATCAGTCACAGAACTAGAGCTGGCAAACAATGCACACATTCAGGTAGGACAACAGAAATACACACATACATATTTTTAAGGTAAATTTATCGGACAGTCAAATTTAAGCAGATACTTAATCAGTGACAATTTTAAAGACAAGAACTGCTCAGAACTGTTATATTTTGATGCAAAAATTTATAAATTACATTCCTAGTAAATATTAAAAACAAGTCAAGATGAAAGAAGCATCTAGTTACTTAAGTGAGGTTTGAGACAGATGCGTAATTTGAGAAAGTAGAAGAGAACAGTAATCTCATGCCATCTTTTCAGCTTCTTAACGCTAGTGCCACTTACATTCGGTATTTCTTATTTCTCCACAATATTTACATCAGCATCAAGGCTGTCCTATTGATAAAAGGCTAATTCAAAAGGCTGAAGCACAGCAAAACTATGCATCACACCTACATATCAGGACATACCTGGAATCTCTACACCGAGATAACCTCCAAATAACTGAAAACAGACTTTACAGGCTCTGAGCTGCCAGAGCAGCAGAAAACCAAAGATGGCCATAAGCTCATTAGGCTCATAACCAGAATTCTCCAAACTATCAGAAAACATTATGGCATCACAACCACAGAAAGTAATGTAGAACAAAAGTGTGTAGATCACCAACAGGTCACCTCATGCGTATTTAAAAAACGCATAAAGTTTTTAATTATTCTTATGCAGTTATAGCTAAGCACAAACAATGTTTAAATCAAATTCTTGAATAAGGGAATTTATCTATTTTGATAACTCTTCCTCTAGTAAATCTATTCTCAGTGCTCTGAAAATATATACAGCTAGGTTTATAATAACTCACAGAGGAAACAACTAAATGAACATATTTAAAAAATATATCATAAAAGCCACTAAATCAGGTTTTAAAATCAGTCAGAGTTAAGTAATACAACGTGCACAGTAGCTAGACATATTGACATATTGCTTCTTTTCAGGAGGCTTTTGTGAAAATATGGTGTTAAATTAATTACCTAAGACACAGCTTCAGAAAATAGTAATCATAGACAGTTTCATAGACTGCCATAAAGAGACTAAAACAGCACATAAACCAAGCAAATATCCATTGATAGATATAAGACTGGAGTTTAAGTTATAATGCCAGCTCATGGATGGGAAATAACCATAATTAGTCATTTAACAGCAGTTTTATTCCCACTACTATAGCTCTCAGCAGACCAGCTGTAATGCAACAGATACTTACAGATACGTGGTCAAGCTTTCCCCTTTCAAGCTACAAGATACATCTAGAAACTAACATTCCATGTTTAAATCAGAGGCTTAAATTCTCACCCCTTCCAGTTCATGTTCACTCTAACAGAAGTGCTGTGTACACACAGAGGTCAGGCAGCCCCAATGAAGTACTACAAAACCAAATAAATACTGTAATTTACCACCCCCACAGCCCAATTTGTATTGAAGACAGTTACTGTCATTACCTCTATTCTTGGTTTCTTTGCTTCTGCTAATATTTCATCTGCTGCTCTTTTAACTACAAGAAAAAGAGGACATTAAAGATGCAAGATCGTAGTAGACTTTTATAAAATAAACTTCAAAGTTATTTTTTAGTTAAACTGTACCTTGAGTGGACCGTTGAAGGCCAATTTCAAGTGGAGCACTTCTGTCTATACTCGAAGAGGTTGCTGTAATCAAACACAACATTTCATTTATGTACAAAGGATTTGCAAACCTATTTAATTATAAAAGAAAGGAGGACAACACATAAATTGCAACAAGAGAAATTCTAAGTAGATATTAGGTAGCAAAGCGGTCAAGCACTGGAACTGAAGATACCTAGACACTGACTGAATATGAAGTTAGATCAGGTTATTCAGGGTCATTGGGCACTTCTTTGAAAAGAGGATTGAACCAGATGATCTCTCATGGTCCCTTCCAGCATAAATTAGTTAGTGATTCTATGATCTGTATGTACCACATAAAAGAAAACAAAGTCACAAAGATAATTTATAATTTGGAATCAAGATCTACTAGTCCATCTAGTTTTTGGAATAAAGACAGCCTGCTCGTCCCTTTAAAATATATATTAAAAAATGGCATACTGCTCATTATAGAAATAATCTCCTATTCCAGTATACTTAAAATTCTAAGACCATGTACAGAACAGTGCAACCTACAAAAGTAAGCAGCATTTATCTTTCTCTCAGAGAAACCTCTTTTTGCTGACTACTGTTAGCAAAAATTTTACAATGATGTAATACTAGACTGACAAAGCAGTGATTTGATACATTTTACTATACTGAAGATTTTTCCCACACACTTATTGCATTAAGATAACTGCACTACTGAAAGCTTCCCACACTCTAGAGAAGTAAAAAATGTAAACACTGAGTGTTCTAACACATAACTGTTAACCAAAGGATGTTAATAATAATAAAAAAGTAGCTCACTTCTAAACATGAATGTAGGAAGGCAGCTACTACCCAAGTATCATAAAACAGTTCCGTTCAGAACAAAATTTAAAAAAAAAGAAATCCTAACTTAATTTGAGAAGTTTGAACATAGTCAGTTAAGCTACAAACTGACCATCATTAACCATTCCTCCCCTCCTGTCCCTCAGTTGCACCATAAATATGAAGCGGTACAGTGCATCACATGACTCAGTTAAAAGCAAGCATCACTTACATGTTTCCCCATTTAGGTACGCAAGCAAGTCTTTCCTATCAGGTCTTCTTACAACCGGAATGTTTTCAGTCTGAAAAGACAGCAGACTTGACATTAAACTGTTATTCCCTCAGAAAGTCTCTTGCTGAAAATTTTTCACTTACCGATAACTACTCATTCACACAAAGACAGGAACACACTGGACTCCCTCCCAGGTAAGCGTAACTATCAAGCTTAAAAATACAATTACTTCCTAAAGGATGTTCAACTACAGAAAATGAAAATGCATTGTCTGTTATGAAACAGAGAGGCCAGCCTTTTTCCTCCTTCACTTCAAACTTGCAAGTAAAACAAAGAACTAGCATTTAACACACATTTCTCTGCCAGGAGTCAATGTTGGTACACCGAAATAAAGTACTCTGATTTATTTGTTGAACGTGCAGCTCCATCCTATCAGGTGACCACGCGGCACAGAGGAAGAAGCAGCGGGGGCTGGTAGAAAGCAGTCAAATGGTAATCAAAAGGATTTTCTCTTTCTGAATTCCCCTATCTTTATTTGTAGAGTTTATCAAATAATTTTTTTAATTGTATACTTGTGATTCCACTCCAAAGCTATTCTGCTGTACTTCTCTGTTTTGTAGAACCTTGCAATCTCAGGCACTAAAAGATCATCTAGATTGGGATCACACAACAGATGGACAAAAGTATTTTTTAAATAGAGCTGGAGACAACTGTGACTGCAGATTATCAAAAGAAATGCTGCCATTACTGCTAGTATTTGGGTGACAGACTCTTGTTGTAAACACAACCTGGTACATTGAAGGGATAATCTAGGGAAGTGAACTGTCAAGAAAAATATTACACTTTGATAAGGTCTGTCACTTGATCCTTAAGTAGAGGTGTTCCTTTTTTAAAACACACACACACTTTGTTTCGTATCTTTTTTCCTTTCCCCAGCCAAATTTACACACTTAAATGTTACTATCATCCCCTGAAAATAACTATGCACGTATCACTTATCAAAAACAAGACAAAATAAAATTTTATATGGTCTACTTACTGCAGCGCGGCGGACATAAACAGGATGTGAAAGGTGAACATTATTGAGCAGGAACAAGATAGAATCCAAAGTGTAGTATTCTCTGGGTTGGCCCTCCTTCCCTGTCCTGTAAAAAAATCACAAAACAAAGATTAACATTTAACACCTTCATTTCTTTCTTATGTGCACAATATTTTAGCCAAGTTCTCTTTTCTTTACAGATGACAGTTGAAAAACCAAGCAGTACTATTACGGTCAGGCTATTGCCAAGCTAATGGACTATCAATCACGTTAACAAACACCAATGAGGGATTTAGGTTCTCTTTACTGAACAAGTTATAAAAACCGTCAAAATAATCCAAAATAAGAGCTGGACGAGTTGTAAAATATACAAGAAGCAAGACTTAGGAGATTCTAAGAACACATTCTCCCACACGTCAAAATATTTATTTTCGCTACCCAAGGAACTGTCTACCTTATTTGGGGTAGCCAGAGGAACACATCTGAACCACAAATGAGAAAAGAAAATATTACTACATGCTCTTCTGGGACAGAATTTTCACAACTAGAGAAAGTACAGTGAAGAGCTCAGTAGGCATAAATTCTGTGAAGACTACAGAGCAAAAGGTTCAAAACGGTGCCAAGATGTCAAAGGAGAGACCAGAAACTAGTGGCATACAAAACTAACAAAACCAAAATGGACTACAAAATCACAATGAACTCCCATACTGAAGTCAGACTACTTCACAGCAACACAACAGCATAAGTTCAAGCTCAGCTTCAGAACAGCTTGTTTGAAAGGGATGTCTTTTAAGTCTAAAAAGGAATACACTCTGTGTAACAATTTGAATAAAACTAATCTCTCAGAACAAGGCCAAAAAAACATCTATAGTTTTGCTTGGCTCCATGTGCATCAAACATGACTTACACACACACACTCATCCGTTTTTGCTGTTACTAGATGATTTTGTAGGGGAACTGTCCCAGTTTCAAAACAAAACCTGCTCCCTAAATACTTCAACTGCTCTGAGAAACAGACCTTTCCATCAGTTTCACAGCCCTCAGCAGGAGGAGACCAAGGATTTCACCACTCAGATCTGGGACCTGCCAGACCCCGGCTCCAAGCAGGACAGGGTACCCCACACTGCTCAGTCCCTGTCCCCAGCCCACCAGGTCACCTCAAAGCCTGAGGGAAGGCAACCCACCAGAAAACCAAGCCAAAGCTGTAAAGTTTAAGACTGGCACAGAATTTTGATCAAACCAGAGATTTCAGAAAAAACCACTTTTGTTAAAACTCTAAGAAGGGGCTTGCCCTCCAAGTAGGGCAGGCTTACTCATGGTTTACTGTCAGCATTGAAACGCTCAGCACAAAATTACCGACCTCACTGGGGGAAGGGAGAAGAAATAAAAATATAATCAATTTTCTTGAACCTGAAAGAGCTATTCACAAACATTTACTAAATGCAAGAGAAGTGTAAGTCTGTTTTTCCGTACTGTAGATATAATGCCACTATTGCTTTGCTTGCAATTACCTTTCTGAAATTATCTAGATCGAGAGTGTCCAATAACTTGCTCAGAACTCATTACTAGCAGTAAAGCTGAAAACATTACTTTCATAATGATACCTGGGAAAACCAGAAAACCAATACACGAATAACATGCAGAGAAAAGCAATTCAAAATACCAGGAAAACAGTAAAATAAAGGATCATTCTATCACAGCTTCTTCCTTCCGAAAACTTAGTCTGCGTGGGGTGGGGGTGCACGTATAGGTTTTGTTGCTGAAGTGGAAAGGGAGGAGACGTAGTATCTTTCAATGGCTAAGAAGCCAAAGGTTGACCAACAGGACTGGATTCCTCAGCAAGGAACTGTTTGTATATCTTACTGCTTCACTGCTATCTTTGACAAAGTGGTATCTAAACATATTCAGAGCACTGGTAGAAACAAAACCTTCCTCCATGTAGACTTGGCTCTGAAGTGAAGTCTATGTCACATGATACAGTTGTCACTTAATCTAAAGTGTTTGTTTAAAAATGATCCTGCTCTAGAATAACTCGTTATTGCTTTGAAGTGCATCATAACCACTGAATAGATAAAAAGCCCAGCTGGTCATCTATTCAAGTTTCTAGCAATGTTTAGCAATACATAGCATAATTTAGAAAACAAATACTGAACGGTTATCTATTAATTTGAACACAGTATTACAAAGCCACAGGCATTGCCAAGGCACAGCTGGTACTTCATCACTTAAACCACACAGGCAAGAAATCCCCATGCTCATTATGGTTTAAAAGGATGGTTTTTTAGGAGAAGATACTGCACACTAAAGGGGAAGCACAAGATGGACAAGCAGCTGCACGCGAGGAGAAAATCTAAGTCTAAACTGACATTTAAGCATCAGTTTGTGTTCCTTTCAGACTTTCCAGACAGAAAGAACCTGTTCAATAAACAGAGAACTAAAACCAGACTGATCTGAAGGTAGCTTATTTTGTTCAATTTACAAATATCCAATGTAGCAAAAGCAATTAATTCTCTTATTTCTCATATTTAGTAATGGCATCAATTATTTCAGAAAAAAAAAAAATTAAGATTCAAACCTCAGAAAATCCAGAACTTATTTTTTTACTTCAATAGTTATTAAGAGTTGCACCTCTTAAAAAACCCACAAAACTCCAGCTGAAAGAAAATGGAGAAAATGTTTACATAATGCACAACAGGAAGTTTCACCTGATTTTTTTTCAAAGCAGAAATTGACTTCCTGCTCATCCATTCGCCCTCAACCTGTGGGTGCCAGGATTTTATTAATTTTTAACCATTTTATTTCCTCCTTCATATTCCAAAGCTTGAATTTGTAAAGAGGTACTAAAGACCTTCGTCTCATTCAACAAAGAAAGCAGTAATCTTTAAAACTACAAGACTAGGCATGCAGAGTACCATGAAATTGCAGTACCCATGACCAGCTGCTAACTTCTCTGCTGTGCATACAAGCCCCTCTGCTGGGTAAACAATAGTTTCTCTGATAGATTGTTTCTTTCCTTTGAAGCTATTCTATCATCGCTCTTCAGGGACCACAGATCAGCTATTGGATCAAAACATCCGAAACACCTACTCTTAAACCATCTAGCCTTCTTCATGTGCCAGCAGGGATAGTCATGTATTTATTATCTGGAAACTAAACTGGATTAAAATTAATTTCTACCCTTTTTTTTCTCCCCTCCCTCCAGATTACTTTTAACCTGGCTCAGTTCCTCAATCCAATTCACAGTTTGGCTGACACTTGTGTTAGCGCAGAGGGAAAGCAATGCAGGGCAGCACTGCCCGTTTCTGCCAACTGAGCTGCTCAAGGAGCCACAGTGTTAAGTATCTAGTGGGTTTACTTCTAATTCTAGCGGGAACAGAATGCCAACACTGCCCTTTGGACTTGCATTACTCTCTCCAGACTGTCAGTAGAGATGCTGTTACAGACTGTGCTGTGGACACCTAAAACAGAAAACAAGATTTGCTTTACAAAAGACTAAGCCACCAACAACTGCTCAGTGAAACCATAGTTTGGATCCTGTCAAGTGACCTGAATATAAAAAGCTCTGAAACTTACAAGTTTTTGAAAATGTTCCTCATAAGTCTGGCAATTATATAAATTAGCAGCTACTAACCTGTGGTGTCCAAGCTATTGAAGTTGGCTTGCAGAACTGGTCTCATTCCTACAGTGAGTGTCTTCAATTTAAAGATTAGTCATATATAGTTCCATGGTGGTTCACAAGAAACATTGTGAATTGTTACCAGCCTGATCCTACCAGAAGTTCAGAAGCCGCTGATTTTAAACAAGATTTACAAACTTACTTCAAACAAAAAACCTCAAAATGCTAGAAGATAACTATTGTAAGAGGTGAGGACACAGAGAGCTATTTTAAGGCTACTGCTTCTGAGCAGAACATCCTCAGCTCACCCACAGTTCCTTCTTGACCATGAAGATAAAGCTGCCTTACTGTACCTAATGCAGTTTTTCTCTCCAGTTGCTGGTTTTTGTAAGCAATTTCTGGGCCAATTCAAGCTGTCCTAAGCAGCAGCAGCGTTAGGCTGGCAATATCAGTTTCTCCCCTACAGAAGAGCAATGAAACTTGTAGGACTCATTAACCATTTCTTGTTACTACTTGAGAAAATCAATTTGTAGCAAGGAAACCAGTACAATCCTCTATATAGTTGCTCAGCAAAAATAGAACTATGACTTTTCAAGAATTTTAAAACTTAACTGCTTATGCAAATATTTTTCTTCCTTTTCAACCTAGCTACCAGTATTCCCTACTCAGCCAGGAAGCGCAAATAAATCCCAAATGAGTTTCTGAAAGCCTAAAATAGATAATGAAATAGCACATTTGTAGTTTTAAGTAGAGTGCAAAGTAAAATCAGTTTAAAAAAAAATCAGTTTAAATATCTACCTACGAGTTAACATAAACAAATAGGTTTCTTTCTCAAATCAGAAGTCAGGATATTGGATCAATACTGATGTTCATATTATAGTTACAAAATCTTAACAAAATATAAAACATAATCCCTGGTTACAGACTGAACTACAAGGGTAGTTTACGGTTGGGGGTTGTTTTTTTTTTTGAGAAATCTGCAGGTTCTTCTATTTTTCCATCAAGCTTCACAGGATAATGTACTCTCTTTGATCAGTATTTGAAACGTTATCTATCTGATATTTAACAATGACCTTTTTTTTTTCTCCTGGCTTTAGAAGAGATTAATTGAAATTAAAAGCAAACAGCTGCTAAATTCAGAGGGAAGGAGAATGAAGAACTCCTTTGTATTGTAAGCAATACATATCACACTAAAAATTCAACAGGTACAAAACCTCATTTTCTGGAAGTTCTCCTCAAAATAAGCATTTCACCCAACATAATCATTTAAGCAACAGAAACACCATATTTGTTTATTACGACAAAAACAACTTATGCACTAGGTCCAGACCAGGAAGAGGCCCCTGCTCTGGGCAGGCTGCAGAGGAGCAAAGCGTCTGCACAGTTCAAAGGGGCTCGCAGGCGACTGCCGCGAAAGCATCGGTTTGGACCTCCCCGACTTTCTCACATCGGGACCAAGCTCCAGGATAAGAGAAGAGGCCAGAAAAACTCAGAATAGTAAAAACGTAACGCCTGGTCCCTATGCAAAATCCAGAAAAACTTCTAAAGGCCGCCTCTTGCCATCTCATCGTATGAGCCTGCAAGACCCAATCCCGCTGCCACCCTCCAGGCTCGCACGGGGAGGCCGAGATACGACAAAACGCCTGGCCCCGGCCCCGCTGCTCTTCCGGCCCAAGCCGGGAGCCTCCCCGAACCGACCGGCGAGACCGGCCCAAGCCCGACGAGAGGTCCTTGCAACAGCAAGGGAGGTAGGCAAGGTCCGCTCCGCCGCCAAGGCTACCGGCCGCACGCCGCCGATCGGCCCCCTCTCGGACACACCGCCGACTCTTCCAACGGGACATGACGCCCGGCGGCACCTCGCCGCGCCCGGTGCGTTCCCCTGGGGCCCTGCCGGGAGACGGCAGCCAGGCCGCCCGCCACCGCCCGCCTCACTCCCCGGAAGGCAGCGAGAAGGGAAGGTGGAGGGACCCCTTCACCAGTCCCCGGGCGCTCAGCCACAACTTCAGGGCAACTTCTCCCCTCACCCCGTCCCTTCCCCGTGCAAGCAGCCGCCCGCCCGCCCGCCCGCCGCGGCGCCGCCACTCAC